>JARQOC010000008.1:125954455-125970446 GCA_033576535.1 Allobates femoralis | reverse complement strand
CTGTGAGGAATATACGAAGATGCCCTTTGAGTTTCCATCTGTTAAGTTATTACCCTTCTCACTGCACTTAGTATCAAGTATCATGTTCAATAAAAGTCAGCAGGGATAAGTCCAACATGCAGACCCCTCAAGAGCAAAAATCTGTTCCAGAACAACCTTTGCCCTCCTGATAAGATATGATTAGGTGTGAAAACCAACCACTTATTACCAATGATTAGGTGTCATAATATTCTGATTTAAGATAGGATTTTCAGAAATAAGGTGAATACCGGTCTTGCAGATGTTGAAAAACAACATTCCTCATCATAGCCATACCATCATTTTATTTCAATGTGACAATAATAGCTGATTCTAGTCTTTACAATTAAAATTAATTGTCAGTACAATAGTCATAAAAGTCATAAAGAGATCCTGCAGGTCATAGGATCAATGCAAGAGAATTAAATCCAATGAGCAGAATTAATGTATGACTAAAGTATTGTATCTGCAGGCTCTGAAATGATAATAACTTAATTGGACTTGTTAGTGGTGTAACTTGAAACTTGTGGGCTCCAATGCAAAATTTCCAACTTGGCCCCCAACATTCGCATATAATAGAAGAAAGGAAGCAGGAGATGAATGGTTAATCCGCACTGCCGATGTGGAATAAGTACAGAGATATGAATCCTGGAAAGCAAATTTTATTTTCCAACGCATTTCGGAACGTAACTACGCTTCCATCAGAACAAATCTTATTAACGTAGGCATTTGGATAATCAGACATGAGCATTAGGCAAATAAGATTTGTCCTGATGAAGAAGTAGCTACATTCCGAAATGCGTTTACCCATAAAGATCACTCTCCAGGATCCATATCTCTGTTGTTACTCCACATCGGCAACATGAATAAATCGTCATCTAATATGTCTATTCTCCTCTATTACAGTGGGGCTTGCTGTAGCCAATTTTATGTTACTCACAGTGGTTGTGCTTGACACAACTTATAAGGTGAGTAATAGCCCCTTTTATCTTCATTTTTTTTTCCCGGATAAGACACAACTTCGCTCTTATTGTCTTGACAGCCCTCCGTTAGCATTTCTTTAATAGCAAAAGTCTTTTCTTATGGGTCAAAAGGACCTTTTGACTCCCCCTAGGCTCAAGTCAAAATGTGGTGCTGGAGAGGGATGTTATCAATACCATGGATGGCAAGAAGAACAAACAAATACATTTTGGAGCAAATCAAGCCAGACATGTCACTTGCAGTAAAGATCACCAAGCTGCATCTTGCCTAGTTTGGGCACTTAATAGTAAGAGAAAAATCACTGGAGAAGGACATTATGGTAGGAAGAAAAAAAAGGTTCAAGGCGAAGAGGAAGACCAGCAACCCAATGGCTTGATATTGTCAAGATAATGGTGGAGAAGACCCTGGTGGTCCTATCAAAGATTGCGAAAGATCAACCTTCCTACAGAGCATTCATCAATCAAGTCACCATGGCTCCAAATCGAGCTGAATGCCGATAAATAAGTAAGGATCCAGGACCCAGATAACCCTGAAATCATTGCCTCTATTATAGATTCCTGTTCTTTTACAGAAACCATGTAGGAAAGCGTTGCCAATGGCTCCACACAGTATTAACCCCTTCATGACCGGGGAATTTTTCATTTTTAATTTTCGTTTTTTGCTCCCCTGCTTCTAAGAGCCATAACTTTTTTATTTTTCCGTCAATATAGACATATGACGGCTTGTTTTTTGCAGGACGAGATGTACTTATGCAATAATTTATTTTACCATATAGTGTACAGGGAAATTGCAAAAAAATTCTAAATGCAGTCAAATTGCAAAAAAAAAAAAAATATAACACGTTTGTTTTTTGGGTATTTTAGTCGCCATGTTCACCATATGGTAAAACCGATGTGACGGGGTGATGCCTCGGGTCGGTACGAGTTCGTAGACACCCAACATGTAAACCTTTATTGGTATCTAGGTGGTGAAAAAAAATTCAGAAGTTTTGCGCCATGTTCTGCAACCCGTAGCGTCCTCATTTTTCAGGATCTGGGACTGTGTGATGGCTTATTTTTTGCGTCTTGAGCTAACATTTCTAATGATACCATTTTTGGGGGGATCCACAGTTTTGATCACCCGTTATTGCATTTTATAGCAATGTTGTGGCGACCAAAAAAACTGAATTTTGGCGTTTGGACCATTTTTTCCCGTTATGGAGTTTATGGCTATCATTAATGGATTTAATATGATGATAGATCGGGCGATTCTGAACGCGGTGATACCAAATATGTGTATTTTTTAAATACTTTTATTGTGATTGGGGGAAAAGGGGGGTGATTTGAACTTTTATATATTTTTTTTTTTTACAGGTTTTTAAAATATAATTTTTTTATTAATTCTTATTTTTACACTGCCCCTTTAAGAGGCACCTTGCTGCACAGTCCGATCGCTTCTGGGAGATACAGATGAGCTGCAGCTCATCTGTATCTCTCAGAATCGCGGACCTATTGTGGTTTGCAGCGCCTGCCAACCAAAACAGGAAACTGCGCTCTGACAGCATCCGGGGTCTAGCCAGGACCCCGGGCTGTCACATGAGCGCCGGAGATCCCCGCCGCAGCCACCTTGGATCCCGCTGTCAGAGATTGATGGCGGGATCCAAGGGTTTAACAGCGCCGATCGGATCCCGGATCCGATCGGCGCTGTTACCCCGACATCTCAGCTGATGAGATCAGCTGAGATGTCGGTGCTTTGATGTGAGCTCCGTGCCAGAGCTCACATCAAAGCCCCCTTACCGGCCCAGGACGTTGTACAACGTCCTGTGTCAGCAAGGAGTTAATATAGGCATTTGTCCGTTGACTAACATGACCAGTATTTACCATCAATTTTGTAAGGTCAGTTTATTTGCACCAGCACATCCAGCGTTAGAAACAATTAATTCCAGTAGGTTCAAGCGATGTGTCACTTACTGGGCTGCTGTAGCTTTCATCAAATCACAGATTTATCAGCAGGAGGATATCACTGGATAAATAGCAAGGCCACCCACATCACTGATTGATAGCTTTCTGCCTAGGAACAGTATACACAGAAAGTTACCAGTCAATGATGTGGGCGGGCTAATACAGAGCTCAGCATTCAGATATCTGGTAGATATGCATCAGATAAAAGTGATCTTATCAACTCAACAGCAAGAAATCAGTAAGTAACACATCACTGGAATCAGAGTTTCTCTCCCCAAATCATGCTTTCTGATGAAATAGCAAAATCCTGGTGACCAATTCCCTTTAAGTTGTCCGAAAGTCAAGTGATTATTTTATGACAGTAATATCCTCTGCTTTCTCCATAAATATATGTTTGGGTTGGCAGGCAATCAATTTTTACCTCTATATAAAAAAAGCAAAGCAATAACTCAAATATACTCAATCATTGTTTTTCCCAACATATGTTAATAGGGTCATTGCAGGGGGTTAGTATATGTACAGTGTCATGTAGGGTTTACCAGATTAAATCATACATTTTTTTGGTTTTCATAGAACCCTGGGCTTATTTTGTTATTCTAATAATGCATAGCAAAAATTATATAAAAGAAAATAGAATGTGGTAAGATAGGAAAATACTTTTAATAAGTCTTGATATCTAGTCCTGCTCTTTTGTTATGTTAAAGATAATAATCATTGCAACTATTATAATTAGAGATGAGCAGACCCGTGGATGTTCGGGTTTGGCCACACATTAGTTAAAAGTTCAGTTTGGTTCCTGGACTTGACCCCATAACCCAAACCCCATGTAAGTCAAAGGGTACCCAAACTTTGGTGCTGTAAAATGGTTGTAGTAAGAGTTAAAAGCAAAACAGAGGTAAGAGCGGGATAATTTCTCTGCAAGCAAATGTGGATAGGGAATACACTACAAAAAATGGAGGTCTCCTCAACTATTGATAACCAGCCAAGGCAAAGCAGACAGCAGAGCCTGGCATTACCAGGTAGGGAAGGCCCATGAATGTTTAACCCTTCCCAGCTTAAATATCGCAGCTTGTAGCTGCACCAGAATTGCATCACATTGCAGTGACAATCAAGATAATATTTTTGAGGGTTGATATCAGCTGTAAATTGCCAGCTGGTATCACGCCAAAGAGTTAATAATAGAGAGGGGTCTATCAGATACCGCCATTAGTAACTAGGAAAAAGTACAGTTAAAAACATACACTGTAAAAATAGTTTATTTGAGTAAAGACTCCCCCACACTCACTCATTCACCAGTTTATTTATTAAGAAAAATCCTTGAAGTTCTGACATAATCCAATGATGCCCATCAAATCCTATGGAGCTTTGATCTGAGAACAAGGTTTCATAGGTCACTCGCAGTCAGTGTCAGGCACATAATTTCTCACGCTCACTGTGAGTAACCTATGGAGCCTCGTTCTCAGGACAAAGCTCCAGAGGACTCGATGACCATCATGAGACATTAGTATTAGGATTACGTCGGTACTTCAAGGATTTCTTTTGAATGAATATAATGGTGAACAAAAGAATGTGAGGGAGCCTTTATCCAAATAAACTATTTTTTTCTCTGCGTGTTTTTTAACTCTATACTTAAAATGGGGATGTCTGATAGATGCCTATCAATTACTAACAAGAGGGCCTGATACCAGCTGACACTGCACAGCTGACATCAACCCCAAAAGTATTACTCCAATTGCCAACTCACCAGGGCAATCAACAAGCAACGGTCGCTGGTTGTGTGAACGATACCTGCATGTAACATCGTTGCTGCGTCCTGAACGTTATCTATACATGTGACACCTCACTAAGGCTGCTTTCACATCAGCGGTAATCGCTGATCGCGGCAGATGCGGTGAAAAAAAACGCAACTGCCACGATTACCGCATAACGGCCGCGATCGCGGCACACTTGCGGCAAGCCCCATACAATGTCTATGGGGCTTGTGGTAAGTGTGCAGCAGGTGCGGCAAGTGCGGTTTCGCCACCTGCCGCAAGTGCCGAAACCTCACCTGCCGCACACTTACCGCAAGCCCCGTAGACATTGTATGGGCTTGCCGCAAATGTGCCGTTATGCGGTAATCGCGGCAGTTGCGTTTTTTTCACCGCAACTGCCGCGATCAGCGATTACCGCTCATGTGAAAGGGGCCTAATGATGTTGTCCACGAGCGCGCACCACTGAGATCGTTATTGAGTTCGCTCACAAAATCGTAGTGTGTGACGGCCCCCTATCATTTATCTTTCTAGCTATCCACCTATCAGTCAACTATCTAAAGGCCCAGTTACACACACAGATAATTGTGCAGAGATTGATCGCAGATCTCTGGTTGCAGTGAAATCATGGACACATTGTTCCATTTTGTGGCCGTGTACAAATGTAACAATGTGTCCATGATTTCACTGCAACCAGAGATCTGTGAACAATCTCTGTACAATTATTTGTGTGTGTAAGGCCACAAAATAGAACAATGTGTCCATGATTTCACTGCAACCAGTAAGTTGCCAGTGAAATTGCATGCAATGTTGCGACGTGTAAAGGTACCCTAACTGGGCCTTATCAATGATCTGTCAATTATCTTTCCATCTATCTGTCAATCCTCTATCTTCCTATGGGCCACATTGCACACACAGATCTCTGGTTGCAGTGAAATCATGGACACATTGTTCCATTTTTGTGGCCGTGTACAAATGTAACAATGTGTCCATGATTTCACTGCAACCAGAGATCTGTGACCAATATCTGAACAGATATCTGTGTGTGCAATGTGGCCTTATCAATCATCTATATTTTCATCTATCTATCTATCTATCTATCTATCTATCTATCTATCTATCTATCTATCTATCTATCTATCTATCCATCCATATGCCTGTTTATATATCTGCCTGTTTATTTCTAACATATTGTATTTTAACTACTTCCAGAAATATTTATATACTAAAAAATGTTATTTTCCTTTTCCAGTGTCTAGATTTGCCGAACATGCTTAGAAATCTGGATTTGCTAAACTACCATAATAACAGTTTATAATTAGACTCCTGAGCCCTATTACAGATAGATCCTGAATCTATGGTTTTAAGAGATCATTTCCCTCGACTGCAAGGTCAAAGACCCCCCATAGGGTTATGGTGGTGAATATCATTATTGCTTACACTTGTGTGTGCCTTACACAATGTCCTGCCCTGCTTTGTATTATAAGACTAGTAACAGTCTGCTAAAATTAATATAGATTGAAATGTCTGCTCCATTTTGCCTGTTTCTTATAATTTTTATAGAACATAATTATTTAACGTTCATTGAGAGGGAGGTGATATTCTCTAAATGAATCAATCGACGCATCAAATAAAATCAGCTGCCTAATGTCTGGAAAAGAACAGGGAGCTGTAATTCACTTTAACTTTGTTGATTAAAGTTCACTTTTCTCCTCATCGACCTCATAGACCAAGGAAACAGAAGAAAAGAACAATTCTGCTTTGTAGAAAAAAACGATCAAAAACCTCTTGAACATAATTTGCGATTTAATATTGCACCCTTTAAAGGCAGATCTCACTGCCAAATATTACAATGATTGTACTTTATAACCACCCACTACATCTCAATTTTAATTTTATGAATATTGCAAATTATAACAGTCACATTATAACCTCTAAAGGGGCTAATTTATAAAAGCGCTGTCCATCAATTACGCATTTTCCATCACATTAATAAAATGGCAGGAAGTAATTACGCTGACTTCAGAGATGAAGATGCCTTGAACAAATCATTATGCTGAAATTATTTTCTTTAAAAAACTTAGCAGGTTCTAATTACGACTGAAATGAGATAAGGAAAATGATCACAAAATAGACATAACCTGATGAGTTCCACAGTTTCGGAGTACATGGTGTATGGAGATTTCGCTTCTAATGGATCTCGCTCCATAGCGTTCCCGCATTCGATGAAAAAGAGGGCCGCGTCAGCATAATTCACAGCTTTGCCAAACTTTTCTATCTGAAACATTGCATAACAATAGTGTTATAGAAATGCTTATGATGCACAAGAACACCCCAGTTTATTTCACACCGTGTCCTTTCATTGTCAAAGCAAATTTCAAATTGGATTTGTTTCTGCATAGCATGAAATGTGCTTTTTCTCTTGCACTACTGACAAACATTCAGTTATGCGCAATTGGAGAATGAACAATGGTCATTATATGACTTTGACTACTGACTTTCAAGATTGTGCGATACTGGGAATAACATGTCTTTATGATCAACGTTCAAGTACTGCTTCTTCTCAAGATTGTGCAGTATTGGTGAATGAACGATGGTCTTTATTTGATCAACACGTTTCGAAGTCCACTGCCTTCTTCCTCAAGATTGTGCGATATAGGCGATATGAAACAATGGTCTTTATTTCATCAACGCGTTTCGAAGTCCACTGGCTTCTTCCTCAAGATTGTGTGGTATTGGTGAATGAACAATGATCTTTATTTGATGAACACATGTCGAAGTCCACTGACTTCTTCCTCAAGATTGTGTGATGTTGGTGAATGAACAATCATGTTTATTTGATCAATGCGTTACAAAGTCAACTGACTTTTTCCTCAAGATGGTGTGGTATTGGTGAATAAACAATGGTTTTTATATGATTGATGCGTTTCAAAGTACAGTTCCTTCTTCCCCAACATTTTGTGGTATTGTGAAAGAATAATGGTCTTTATTTGATCAATGCGTTTAGACGTCCACTGGCTTCATCCTCAAGACTGTGCAGTATTGGTGAATGAACAATGGTCGTTATTTGGTTAACGTGTTTGAAAGTCCACTGACTTAAGCCCCCATCACACATAACAAGATAGTTAGCGAGATCGTTGTTAAGTCCCAGATTTTGTGACGTAACAGTGATTTCGCAAAGATCTTGTTATGTGTGACACTTAGCAGCGATCAGGCCCTCTGTGAGATCGCTGATAGTTACAAAGTGCTCTGGGTCATTTTTAGGTTCGTTGGTCTCCCGCTGGGAATGCTGCATCGCTGTGTTTGAAAGGGACAACGACCAACAATCTCAATACTACGCCCGAGAGTGACAATTCCCAACGACCTCTATCATTGCAGATCGTTGCTGAGTCGCTGGTGAGATCTGACTGTTTGACATCTAACCAGCGACCCCAAAGTGACGTACCAGCGATCCCTACAGGTCGTATCGCTGTCGGGATCGCTGGTGCGTCGTTGTGTGTGACGGGAGCTTAATTCTTCAAGACTGTGCGGTATTGGTGAATGAACAATGATCATTACTTAATCAACATGTTTTGAAATCCACTGCCTTTTGAACAATGGTCTTTATTTGACCGATGCGTTTCAAAGTCCACTGACGTCATCCTCAAGACTGTGCAGTATTAGTGAATGAACAATGGTCTTTATTTGATCGACGCATTTACAGTAGATGTCCGCTGATTTATTTCTCATGATTGTGTGGTATTGGTGAATGAACAATGGTCTTTATTTGATTGATGCATTTCGAAGTACACTGCCTTCTTCCTCAAGACTGTGTGGTATTGGTGAATGAGCAATGGTCTTTATTTGATCAACACAATTTGAAGTCCACTGGCGTCATCCTCAAGACTGTGCAGTATTGGTAATGAACAATGGTCTTTATTTTGTCAACGCATTTCAAAGACCACAGACTTATTCTTTGAGGTTGTGCAGTATTGGTTAATGAACAATGGTCTTTATTTGATCGACATGTTTTGAAGTCCACTGCCTTCTTCCTCTAGATTGTGCAGTATTGGTTAATGAACAATGGTCTTTATTTGGCTGACACTTTTGGAAGTTCACTGACTTCTTCCTCAAGATCTCAGACACATATCTTAAAGAAGTCAATGGACTTTGAAATGTGTCGATCTAATAAAGACCATTGTTCTTTCACCAATACTGAAAAATTTGAATGTTTGTCAGCAGCACAAAAGAAATACCACATTTAATCCTACATAGAATCCATCGGATTGACCAGCCCGTTGCATTGCAGCTGTTGACATACTTTCACGCCTTTCTCATCAGTTCTAAGGTGAGCACATACTTTTATTATTTCTGATATTTATCAGGATAAAACCTTATTGTGCTGTAACTCCCTTACAGCTCAAATTTGTATTAGTGGCTTTTGGCTGCCTTGAGTGTTTCAGGGTTATTTTTAATATTGGTTTCAACAGTGTCTTAACGGGAATCTGTCACTCTTTTGAGGTTTTTTTAGTTACTAATATGGGTGTACAGGTAGCATAGAACTGAAATTAGCCATACCCATAAGCCACCTGAATGATGGTCATCTTTTAATTTTTTATCTTACGGGCTATGGGGCGTGTGCCGCCCAGAATAAAAGACTGCTTCCGGTCTTCATTATATAGATTTCTACTTTTCCTCTTCAGTGTGCCTTTAATGTCAGGTGCTTGGCTGTAAATCCAGAGCCTGCACATTCTGCCTGCCGGAAGGATTTCCGATCGCGCCCCTGACGTCACAGGAACAATAAGGAAGAGAAGCATAGGAGAAATTGGGTATAATGAAGACTGGAGGTCTTATCTTACAGGCAGCACATGCCCCATAGCCTGGAAGATAGAAATTATAAAAGATGATTTTTCAAAAATGATTCATCATCCACGAGGCACACAGCTCTATGCTACCTATTGGTCCATATTAATAACTAAAATAACTCAGAAGGGTGCAGATCCCCTTTAGATATTGAACTCAAAAGCTGACAGATCCCTTTTAGATATTCATAACTAATTTAATAAAAAAATATAAAACGTTTTTCATGGGCTTATGCATATCTTATTGAAAAGGGTTGTCCAATAAATCCAATCATTTCTCTAATAGTAGACAATTATCTTGGTGCTTAGAACATTTGTTGAGACATACATTTTTATTCTTTCGGAGGGTGTAAGGTGAACGTAGCAATACATATGGCCAGTGGGTAACTTCAGGCCCAGGGGCCCCGATGCAAAAGCTCCAATTGGGCCACCAATTATTGGAAATCTTTAATAGTATTAGTCTTTTTCTATAGCCCAAAGGAACTATTGGGGCCCCCTAGGCTGCAGGGCCCGAATGCGATCGCTGCCCCTGCACTGTTGTAGTTATGCCCCTGCATATGGCCCTTCAATGGGTGACCATGTTATACATAGACAGGTCATCTTCACCAAATTCAGAGGCTCTCAATTCTGGGTCACAAGCATAGGATCTCCTCTCCATATTATTTGAATGCCAAAATTAAGCATATAGAAAAGTGTTTTCTTGATTATACAACCACTTTAAGCCTCTTTTGAAGACTGCTGAAACAAATATTACAGCAACTGCAAAGATTTTGTGACTGCCACAAAAATGGAAAAAGTTTTTGATCTTAAAAGATCAAAGAAGAAGGCTAGGGTCACATTTACGTTTGACCTAGCCTACCAGAATCCGGTTTTATCTTAGACCTTTTCCAGCACGCATAGCGTTTACGCTATGCGGTGCTGGAAAACGCTGCCCCTAGTTACCCTATGTTTACCTTAACCACCTGTCACACAGCAGCTGCTCGGAGTGCGCTTTACAGCGCCGCACAGGAAACGTGTCTGCAACGGCTTCCTGTGCGGCGCTGTAAAGCGCACTCCGAGCAGCTGCCTGTGTGACAGGTAGTTAAGGTAAACATAGGTAACTAGGGGCAGCGTTTTCCAGCACCGCATAGCGGTAGTGCTATGCGGTGCTGGAAAAATGGTCTAAGATAAAACCAGAATCTGGTAGGCTAGGGTCAAAACGTAAATGTGACCCTAGCCTAAGACTGCACTAAATTTGACATAGATTACTTCAGACTTTTTTTTATTTTTAGATTGCTGTATAAAATGTCAGTCTTGAAAAAACTGACTTTCTTTCATGACTCATGTCATATTTATTATGTTTTTTAGACCTGATTTAGGGAAGAAGATTGTAAATGACCAAACACATAACACTGTGTGTGTGCTAAAAGATGTGTCAAAATGTTGGTTCAAGTTTCTGGTGAAAAGTAAACCAACTTGCAGGTGCAAGCATAAAGGGAAGGCCGGTGTTCCATTTGCGAGAGCAATGCGAGAGACTCGCTCATGTCTTGCATTGCATCACACGGCACGGCCGCCCGCTCTCCGCACAGGAGCATGTCAGATAAGTGTATTTCTATGCAGCTCTATGCTTCTGTCCAAAGGGTAGGCGGCCGTGTCGGGTGATGTAATGCTAGACCAGCATGAGTCTTCGGCAAGTGGATTCCTGGCCGAAGAGAGATATAATGGAAGGACTGGACTTTCTGGTGACAGTTTTGAGAGCAAAAATGTCCTGAAAAAACTCTGTAACCCTTTCAAGGACCTATTGATAAGCCAAGAGTATATTTTTGCTGTATGTTATAATTTTAATAGAACTGAATCTATTCATATTTTGATTGCATAAATTGTGTATCAGCTAAGATATCGGATTTCCTATGAGATGCAAACATTTTATCTATAAAGTTAATCGTAATCTGTTATTGAGAAGCCAATTATAGAGAGGGGCTAAGATGAAAACACACAGAACATGGAGCTATATAACAAGTATTTAGCTTGTCAGATGTACCTAGATGGCAGCAATTACTGATAATTGAAAGAAAAAATAGCCCACGTAAGATCAGTAATAACAGAGACACACTTACTAATGCATCGGCTTTATGCTTTAACCTCTTGGCTTCCTGCATGTAATAATCAGCATTATGTAATCTGAAATAAAGCATAAAAACATTAGCGACAGACATTACAGCTGGGATTCACATGGACAACTGGCAATGTTTCAGACTTATTGATATTGGTTACCGAACAATCACACTTATGCTAACAATTATGACATTTTACGTTGAGACCTATTCCAATGACCATAATGTGTCTGCATTGTAGAGTTTGCATGACGGCGGCATTATGCCACTCAACTGCAGGTCCAAAGACCCAAATTGTGGCTATCAAATATGGAGAAAGGTTGATTTTTGGTGAGTGCTGGATCAAGTTCATATAGGCAGGTACAACCTGTTTGTAAAAATACCAGGGCTATTCTTTTTATTTAGTTAAACTGTAGCATTAACACTAGTGTTTTTCAACATTTGAACATCAAAAACCGCTGGCTTTTAGTGCATGCATGGCTAAAATTGACCCTAGCCTAAGAGAGCCTCATTATAGCTTCATTTTGGCTCTCATAGAAATGTGTTGAGAGCTTGTGACATAATTTCTGACTTCCAGTAAGTCAGAAGTTACAGCCCCTGATGGCATCGTGGGACCAGAGTGGTGCCGAAAAGGGATGAAAATGCTGGAGGGTGAGTATAAGGCTAGGGTCAGACTTGCGTCTGGCCCTGAGCCTGCAGGATCGGCACAAACTTAGTTATGCACAGAGCAGTGCATAGCATTACCAGCTAGTAACGCTATGCGCCGCCTGTCTATTGATCCCAATGGCAACCGGACACTTACTGCAGCCGCCAGCTCCACAGGATATGCACTTTTGCAGAGGGTCACATTTGGGATGTTGCATACATTTGATGGATGCATTAAAGGATGCTTTTTTACCCTTGCCATTTTCATAACTTGTGTGTTCATTTTTGACGCATGCTTTAACGCATGCGTTAGCTGTTTCACATAGACTCCTATGTTAAAAAAAGAATGCGTTTTCAATAACAGGCCCAAAAACGCTGCAGAACGCGTTTTTGGTGCACTATCAAATGCATAGCGTCAAACACATTGCACTTTTGCAATGCGTTTTTTGCATTGGAGCCTATGGGTGCGTTAACACATGCGTTTTTCAACATTTGCACATGAAAATAACGCATGCATTTAGCAAATGCATGACGCAAGTCTGACCCTAGCCTAGAACTGGCAAGTGCTACACTAGTCCTAATGAATCGTCCCCATCCAACCAATGGATAAAGGTGCAAGTAGTCAAGGGAGGACTCTCAATTCATGATGTTGAATTCATTGCACACTACTGATATACTACAAGCATGAAGAATTATATACCTGTAAATACATTACATCATAAAGATCAAAGAAGAATGTTCAGGGCTTCTGGCAACAATTAGGCTAGGGTCAGACTTGCTTCTGTCCCTGAGCCTGGCAATCCATCAGAAAATTAGTTTCTCCATGAGCAGCGCATAGCTTTACCAGCAGGTAACGACTATGCGCCACTAGGCTATATTCCTCTATGGTAACTGGACGCTTACCGCAGCCGCCAGCTCAACAGAGATCTCCAGGATACAAACAGCGTTTCCTGTGCGCTCTGCTGAAGCGCATATCCGGGGATTATCTGTGGAGCTGGTGGCTGCAGTAGGCGTCCAGTTACCATAGCAATCCATACAAAGGCGGCGCATAGCATTACCTGCTGGTAACGCTATGAGCTGCTCCGTGCAGAAACTAAGTTTTTGCCGGATCTTGCAGGCTAGCGGCAGATGCAAGTCTGACCCTAGCCTTAACAGGGACAAATTTTTGTCATATTGTTGTAGTACCAATGCTGAAAGATGGCCAAGCATAGTATGGTTGCTACACAGCATCAAGTAGACAAAGACTCTTGATAGTCAAAATGTTTGTTTTATTGTCTCAAGGAGCACTGAATAATAATCTCAATTCATTGTGATGCAATGATTTCATGAAGAAAATTCCCATGCTTGCACTATGATGGAAGTGTGCAGAGAATTTTACTAAAGTGTAATAAGGCACAGAAAGTCCCTTTATGCTCTATTCGGCCTTGTTTTGACAATATCCGATAGAGTCAGGAGGGTGCACAATGCATGGAAACTAATCACCATAGCTCAGTAAATTTCTCGGGTACTGCAACTAAGTTCCTATTCACTTCAAAAGGATCAGAGCTGGAGATGTGAGCGGAGATGTAATAATTAAGAATAATCATTATTTAAGATGAGCAGACCCATGGAGTTTCAGGTTCGGCAGGTTTAGCTTGCAGCATCTCCCTGTCTGCTAGACTTAAGTGGACACTAGGCAGCCTGATGTGTGAACTGGTTACCACGATCAACATCGGGTAACCAGGGCTGCGTCACCAGGAAGCGGCGGGGATGACGGATCTCCCCCTTCACTGAGAAAATCTAAGTATTTAGCGAGTACCTAAAGCTGCCAACGCAGCTGTGTGACCCTGGCCAAACTGTGATTTTACCCCAGTGCGACCATTCAAACATTGAAAGCTGTGCGCCGAGCACAGAGTGTACACGGGGACAGCGATGCTCGATCCAGTGATTAGCATAAATTAAGCATCTGAACTCCGAACTCGAACACTGATTCCTTTCTAAACTCTGTATTTGGCACTAACTCCGAACTTTAAAGTTTGGGTTCACCCACCTCTAATCACTATACAATTTATGAAACTGGTGTTCCATACTTTGTATGATCACAGGACCTGGTAACAGCTGATCAGTAGAGGTTTTGTGTGCCCCACATATCTGACATTCATTAGTGTGATAGCCCTATACATACAGTGTCATTAACTCTTTTTCCAAGATGTTTTCTCAGACTCACTCAGCTAGAGGGTTTGTCAGAACAATATAATACAACTTACGTTTCATCAAATGTTATCTTTGATCTTCGAGAATCAGCATTTATATTGGCTACAGCAGGTAATGAGGACCATAAATCTGGCTCTGAATGATGCTGAATGTTCTCAAGGACAGTGCTTGGTGGTCTGCTGTTATCTTCCTCCTGTGTAAACAATAGACTTTATAAAATTTCCTATATGTATATCCATCTACATCAGAGCTCTAAAACTCGTCTGGGTATAACAACTATACATATTTTTTTCTATACACTTTTTCATAATTTTTTTAACATCCTTAGTGTGCATTTAGTTTAATTTAATTTTTTTAAATAGCATTCACTATAACGGTTCTAGTACAGTTTTAAAGCTTGGGTTGTTATGGATGAGGCAACTACTAATGTGCAATTTTTTATTTACTTTGATTTATACATAAACAATTTTTTCATGGCAAAATATTTTTTCATGCTTTATTTAGATTTTTTTAGTATATTTTTACATTATCCCCTTAATACAGTACTATTGTCTTATAATCAGCACTATACAGTAATTCTGGGCAACATCTTGAAGGTACGTCCATATCCTAGTCCTTAACTTGTAGTAATGTCCCCATCCTGGTCTTCATTTTGTAGTAATTTCCTCATCCTTGTCCCCATCTTGAAGTAATACCCCATCATGGTCCCCATCTTGTAGTAATATCCTCATCCCAGTACCCATATTGTAGTAATGTCCCCCATCTTGGTCCACATCTTGTAGTAATGTCCCCATCCTGGTTTCCATATAATAGTAATGTTCCCATCCTGTTTTCCATCTTGTAGTAATGTCCCCCATCCTGGTCCCCATTTTGTAGTAATGTTCCCCATCCTGGTCCCCATTTTGTGGTAATGCCCCATCCTGGTTAACATCTTATAGTAATATCCCCCATCCTGGTCCCCGTCTTGTAGTAATGTCCCCATCCCAGTCCCCACATTGTAATAATGTCCTCACCCTGGAACCTATATAAAAATAATATCCCCATCTTAGTCCCCATATTTTAGTAATGTCATCATCCTGCCCCCATATAATAATAATATCCTCATCCAAGCCCCCATCTTGTAGCAATTTCCACATACTGGTGCCCATATTGTGGTAATATTCCATCCTGGTTCCCTCTTGCAATAATGTCCCCGTACTGGTCGCATCTTGTAGAAATGTTCCCATCCTGGTCCCAATCTTGTAGTAATACCTCCATCCTGGTTCCCATCTTCTAGTAATGTCCCCATCCTGGTCCCCATTTTGTAGTAATATCCTCATTCTGGTCCCCTGTCTTATAGTAATATCCCCATCCTGGTTCCCAACTTGTAGCAATGTCCCCATCGTGGTCCCCATTTTGTAGTAATATTTTCATCCTGGTCCCCATAATGCAATAATGTCCCCATCCTGGTCCCAGCCTGGACTGCAGTAATGTCCCCAATATTCTAGTAATGTCCCTATGCCAGTCCCCATATTGTAGTAATGTCCTCACGT
>JARQOC010000008.1:125926806-125948402 GCA_033576535.1 Allobates femoralis | reverse complement strand
TGCTGCTTATCTGCTGTAAATCCTAGCTCTTCTATTGATTATCTGGGGTGGCATGATGTCATGTGTGCATCACTCCACAATGATGATGTATTTAAATAAAGAGCATGGGTTGAAGGCAAGTAAGGAGGCATGTGCGGGGCTCCCATCCAGTTGCCACAACTGATCTGGAATCGATGCTTCCATCTCTTTTATATACTATTTATATCAATGTCTGACAGCAGAAGTAATGCTGATTAAAGTTTTTCAAGGGAAACTGCCAGGTCAAAAATCCATATGTAACTGCTATCATTTTCTAATTCTTCACTCTAAACTCTATTTATGTATTTCTCTTAGTTATATTTCCCTCCTATCTTCTGTAAACTTCAGATAAAATTCCATCGGTCACTTACAGTGAGTGATCCACTTAGTTTTCTGTTGTCCCCTCCCCATAAGATGATTATGCATGTCACATATTCACACCACATTACTGCACAGGAGATCTCTGTGGTGGGCTGTACTCTCCTCTCTGTTCTTTGTATCTTCGGCTAGGAAAGAGGTTAAATACAACACTGAAACTGTCACAGAACAGCAGGGTATCTGCTTAGAGAAACAAATGGAGTCTACTGTAGATAAGGCAGACCTGCAATAGCTCTCTCCCTCTATCTCTTCATCAGAACAGAAGCTCCTATGGGAACTGAAGCTACACTGCACTGAGAGCACAGGGAGGAGGGAGGAGAGAGCTGCTGAGAGGGAGTGCATAATTATATAACAGTTTATACAGCAGCTGGACTATTCATGTTTGCTTATAATGGAGAGGACTAACCCAGTAGCTCCCTGCAGGGTCTGACAATGCTGATAACATGGAAACTACAAATGGTACAATAATGATTTTACATGTTTTTAAAAGGTCTGCCCAGGCACTATTCAAGGGTAATATTAGTATCATACTGAAAAATGACCTGACAGTGTCCCTTTAACAAAACTCAAAGAAGGGTAATGGTAGCCACATTTGTTTGATGCTGCACTAATAATAACTGAAGAGTGTAACAACCTACTTTGCATAGAACTCATCATTAACTCACATACTATTCTTACAATACCAGAACAAGGATTGTAATACTACTACATTCAACATAATTATGTTCAATCACTGGAAGTTAGTACCCAGTAGAAGGTGCATTAAAACACGCCAAAAGATTTATAGAGCTGACAAACCTTTTTCATCCATTTTATGAAAGAGGAGGCATGATTAGCAGACATTAATTGTTACATATTGTGGAGCTGATTGTTCACTTGCTTTGGGCTGTATTCGCTGTAAAAATGGGTTTTTAATTGCAATAATAACCAATTGTGAATGAATTTATTGGAATAATTAAACATGTTTAATGACTTAATTTGCCAACATGTTTTTGCTAATTGAAATGCAACGACAAACAGTTAATACAACGCAGGAAGTGCACATGACTCCAGTGGATTTATGTACAAGAGGTAAGGACGGGCAAGATCTAGACATTGCATAGGGGTTTAATGGCAGCGGCTTCATGTACCGGTAATTTATGGAGAAATTTAACATGAATAATTGCCAACAAGTGGATCCTGAACAGGCGGAAAATTTTAATTCCTATGTATGAATCGTTTACCTGATTGTGTATAAGCTTGATCACTAAAGCTCTAGGTCCAAGAACTTGTATATTTCCAGGTTGTATTGCTCGCTAGCACAAAGCGGCATCCTAGAACACAGAAATGTGCTGTCTGCTGCTGTACTGGTTCCATAGAGTTGAATTCATACAGAACCCCTCAAAAAACATCAAAGTTACATTAGAGCCCTCATGAACTTTATTGTAATTCTAGCAAGGCTCTATGTTATACAGAGTTGTAATACCAATGTCAGGATTCCAGCTCTTCAGATTACCCTTAGTGTTTCCTCATCCTTAACCAAGAAGGCATCCGCTACCTCATTTATGTCCATGTGTTCCTGCTTTCCTGCCTATATGAGCTCTGGTTATTCTCCCAGGCCTTGCTTGAATATTTTGCATGGATCCCTGGCTCCTTGTGCATCTCAGGTTTGTGCTCCTCCTCCACCTATTCTGCTTTAGGCTCTTTCCAGCTACTTGCAGTCTAATGTCCAGCTTACTGCTCTGTGTTGAGTATGTTTCTGCTTCAGTTTCTGCCAGCCTGCCTTGTCTCACTTAAGCCGAATTTGTTCTAAACACTGCACTGCTGCTGTTCTGTCAGTTTATTCTGGTTGCAGTTGCCGTACTCAGGACTGTTCAGGACTTTGCTTTTGTTATACTGAACTGCATCTAGTTCTGGACTTGTTCCCAGAGACTATACCATCTCCAGGTCTTTCTGTGTGTGAACTATTACTTATAGACTGTTCTGTTATCGGCCACTTCCAGTGTGAACTGTTACTAAGAGACTACACCGTTTAGCATCACTTTGAATGAACTGTTCCTAAGAGACTATTCCATTTGGCATCACTATGAATATACTGTCCCTAAGAGACTATTCTGTTTGGCATCACTGAATGATCAATTATTTGCACAATTTATGAACTCTGCTTTGTTTCCTGCACTCTCACATTTGTACTTTTACCATGTGTGTTAATACAAACTTTTACCTTTATACCTTGTCTCATTTGTTTTTTGCCCCACGCCATTAGATTCTTGAGATATCCACACTAGTTGTAACAACTCCCACATGCATAATGCCTACAAGTTGCATAGCTCAAAGCTCTTCCAGATAGGCAAAACAATGCTTAATATCTTTACAATTTTATTGAAATTACAAAATGGAGAATATTTCATTTTTATCTTTTTTTAATTTTTTTTTAATATTTAAATTCATTCTTCTTTGACTTTAGATTTCCCATTGTTGTCTACTAACTTACTTTTTGTGTTGTGTCAAAATCACCAATTTTGGACTACTAAATGAAAATGAGGAGCAGAGGGAGTTGACATCACCTGTGTAATTGGTGGATCCTATGTGATCAGCTGTGTCACTACAATACTGCCTCTGATGATAATGAGTCGGCTGAAAACAGTTAATGAAAGAATAGGACATATGAGTCTTATAAAGACCCAGTGGTCAATATGAAAATATTAGGTTAAAATTTTTATTTTTTAATTTAGATCATGATGTTAAACAAAAACATTGCCAGGATTATTTTTAAAAGATATACTTAATATACAAAAACCTGATATAAACCACAGTTCATTTTCTGATTATAGCTTCCCTTTAAGTCTTCTTGTGTTAAGGTATATCATTTTTTTTATACAAAGTATAATACATTCTTGTGCCTTTCAATAAATAAGTACAGTATATCTTAAACTCTGATTTTTTTTACCCTGGGAGGATTCCGGTGACAGATGAAATTCATTGAAACTACTAATTTCTATCATGCTTACCACTCTCATTATGGATTTGTCAGATTTAGAAACAAATTAATAAAGTACGTATATGTATTTAAATTCATGAATCATGTAGCAATTTCAGATATCCAGTGGAATTGAGGTTTCCATTGATGAAGAATGGCCCCACTATTTTGTACCCCATATACCACACCATACCATCAAGTTTTGTGTTCCCAACAGACTTGGAGGGATCTATCCACTGTGGGTTAGTGTCAGGCCAATAGTGTGGTTTTGTTTGTTAACTTCACCATTCACAAAAAAGTTTTCCTCATCACTCATCTGAAGGCAATTGTCTATGTGTGAAGATACGAGATGTTCAGCATCTGAAACAACAGGATACTGGAAGCCTGTGCTAGCATTTCTTCTGCGTGTTGCTATCAGTGTGTCAAGAGTGGGGAAGAGGGTTGCATTGACAATTCAACACAATGGGCAGCACTTTGAACACATTTTATAAGTGTTTATAAACTTGTAAATAACAAAGAATAAAGTTATATTAAAACCAAGCACACCATTGTATTTCTTATGAAATTCTCAATATGTTTGATGTGTCACATGACCCTCTTCCCATTGAAAAAATACAGTTGAATCCAAAATCGGCCAACTTCAAAATGGCTGCCACGGTCACCATCCATCTGGAAAAGTTTTCCTCCTCCCATATACTAATGTGCCACAAACAGGAAGTTGCTATCACTAACCATTCCCATATTATTTAGGTGCATCCATATAAATGGCCCACCCTGTACTTTAGGCTGTGTTCACACAGGGCTTTTCTTTTCTGCAGCAAAACCTGATCCCTGAGCATATATTTATCATTCTGTTTATCGTATGGTTCAAACTATAAATCGCAGTTGCCTCACTCAAAAAAAAAATTGGGAGGAAAGTGGATTTGTGTTTTAAATAGGCCAAATGTAGCTTACTGAGGGGTGCAGTGATGGAGCGGGGTCACTGGAGGAAGGGTCGCCACTGCAGGAAGCTGAAGGCGGTACGAGTGGGCCCAGACTTGGGAGGAGGGGTGTAATGGCGGGGCAAGGAAAGTGTAACTAATTTCTAGGCATTGGACGCAATGGACTTCAGGAAAATGGCCCTAGAAGTGCCACGTGTGCAGATTGAGATTTCACATAGCCGAGATCTCAGTCTGTGAATGCACCTCCTGAAGTCCATGGTGTCCATCATTAGGAGTACTATGGCATCTGCATTTCACACGCCCTCTTCCCAGCCCAGGGTCTGCAGCATAGCCCCACTCGTGCTGACACCCGCTTCCTGACTTTACTTCCTGTGATCCCGCTCCATTGCCACTGTACCCTGTAAGCTTCATACTGCCTGTAAGATGGACCATACGACTACAAGACAGACCCCCATTTTAACGTTTAAAATTTTATTTCCTATCTTCCTCTTCTGCATTTGGGGTGCATCTTATAGTCCAGTGCATATTGTAGTCCAAAAAATACGGTATCTATCTATCCATCTATCTATGTATCTATCTAATCTGATTACTATCTAAGTACCTATCTTATATCTATTTATCTATCTATGTATCTATCGCATATCTATTTCATATGTATATATCTCATCTATCTATATATCTATCTTCCAATCTTTATATGTAAATTAATACTTAGCGGTAAACCAGATGTTCTTGTATAATAGTCAAGCTGTTCACATATCTTATAGGAAGAATGCTGGAAAACGTGTGAATGTTTCTGCTTCTCTGAAAGTACAATTTGAGATTAGTATGTGATGTTTTGTTGTGCACTCTGCTTAGTGACAAAGGCTTTTGTAAGGTGTAAATTAAATAATGTGACATAGTTATTAATAGACATAACTTGTATATGGAGACAGAGCTATTGCTAGCAAAGGTTACTGCTGGCAGAAATTCACAGGCTCTCAAGGTGAATTGTAAAGGTTAGGTGTCTCCTCACCACAGCTGTTTCATATATATTATTTGATGTCTAGGAGCAGTTACATCTAGTGCAGCCGTGAAACCAACATTTCAGTGATTCTTACAGTAAACCGCAACATGATGAATAAATGTTTTCTAACCCCAAGTCAGTATGAGGTTAGAGAGAAGACAGACATAAACCAGGAAGAGGAACTTCTCGTATGTGAACCTTGCAGATCAAGAAGGAAAATTACTCTTTGGCTAAGGCTATGTCAGAAGATGGACATACTACTCACATTCGCCGCTGAAGACACCAATTTATTGTGATGTATAATATGAACTTTGATATGCGCTATTTATTTTGAAGTGTATTTCGCCTCACTGTAGGGACAGAAAGAGTTAATCTTGTCCAGACACCTTGTCGTCTGACTTGTGAGCACAGTTGCATGATTTGGGGTGTCCCTGAGAGTAGACAAGGAAGAAGATAGCGTGATCCAGAGTACTGAGACAAAGAGAGAGGTGACTGAGATACAGAGTATGAGAGGATACAGTACTGGGACAGACACCTAGCAGTATGGCCCTGAGTTTATAACTCAAAAAGGTAACAAGCCAGGATAGAACAGAAACATAAAATGAAGAGAGTGCCCTAGGTGGAAGTTCGTTATGGATTTGCAAGCTGGAAGCTAAATGTTGGCCATAGAATGCGTGGAGGATATGACTTTCATGGACCAGACTGTGGTGCTAAGCGCTGGATTGTAGTGAAGAAAGGGAAACTATTGAAGCAGGGACAAGTATGTGTGAAGATGTAAAGAAATTATGTGTAGAGATGCTCTGTGCAGAAGAAGAAACATAAGAAAAGGTATGTGCCTGCCATCTACTCTACATAATTGCTTTCAAGTGGCTGTTTAGTAAAAGATTATTTTTTAAAGGGAATCTGTCAGGTCAAAAATCCATATAAAACTGCTATCATTTTCTAATTCCTTTCTCTAAGCTCTCTCTATTCATGTATTTCTATTACTTATATTTCTGTAAACTTCAAATAACGAGATTCACTCTACCTGTCACTCATAGTGAGTGATCCACTTAGTTTTCTGCTGTTCACTCCCCATAGGATGAATATTCATATCACATATTCACATCACTTCACAGGACATCAGTGGGGGAGGCGGGCTGTATCCTCATCTCTGTGCTTGTTTGCAGCCAAGCAAGAGGTCAAATAAAACACAGAATCTGTCACTGCACAGCAGGATATCTGCTTAGAGAAAAAAATGGACTAGACACCTCATCTAGATCAGGTAAGACATACCTGCAATAGCTCTCTTTCTCAGTGTCCTCAACAGAACAGAAGCTCCTAATGGAAATTGAAACCTGACACTGAGTGCAAAGGGAGGAGGGAGGAGAGCTGCTGAGAAGGCATGCATAATAAATGAGCAGTTTAACACAGCTGGACTAATTGTCTGTGCTTATAATGGACAGGACTAATGCAGGAGCTCCCTGCAAGGTCTGAAAATGCTTATAGTAAAGAAACTACAAAGGATAGAATAATAATTTTCCATGTTTTTAAAAGGTCTGCCCAGGCACTATTCAAGGGTAATATTAGTATCATGCTGAAAAATGACCTGACAATGTCCCTTTAAGAACTTGTGGTCTCCCTCACTTAGCTGAACATCTGGTCCTGGCCAGCCAAATCCATTGGCATCATTCATCCTGCAGAGGTGTAGTGCCCCCGTAATTCAAGTCCAGCAAGGACCCTCATCTTTATGTAGCGTACTAGGGCATAAAAGACAAATACCTCTCCCATGACTACTGCCCCACTCCCCATTACAACTGCACTTTAACTTTGGCTGTTAGCAGGGCCAACATTTGCCAAGTGTCACTGTTATATCAGACCACAACACAACTGCAAAAGTTCTAAAAGACTTCTCTGCGATTTGCTTTCTCATTTGTACTCACTCACTTGTAGGGATCAACAAACTAGCATTGACAACAAACAAAGTTTTGACATTAGAAAGATGTTGTGATCAAATTTGCCATCTAGCCCCAGCCTAAATGTGACTTTTTTAGATTCAGGGTATATTCAACTTTTAGACATCAGCAAACCCATCATGTTTTTCAAGCAAAAGACGCATCGGGGAAATACCACCACTATTCTTCCTTAAGTGTCTTCTATGTAACCCTCTGCAAGGTTTTTTGCAATGGCTTTGTTTCAGGAATCGTTTTCCTTTACACCGATACGTATAAAATAGTGAGCGGCTTCCAAGTTTAAGCCTCCGAGTCCTTCAGAATAATCGGGTTACTTTTTTTTAACTGCTTGCGGCTTTGAAAATCTGAAGTGATTAAAAGGTTCTTAGAAAGACTGAACATGTGCACAGCAAGTGGTTCTTACGTTACGATGCATATATTTTTTTTTTACATTTGTTAAGCACTTTTTCAGATAGTTTTCAGGTAGACTACTGATAATTGTGTATCTACACCTTAAACACTGGAGCTCCCTTATTATGATTGGCAGCTGTCCGCCCCGGGTGATGCCGTGTGTCTGTTAACCCTTTACTTGTTAAAACCGTATTCATATATATCCAATCTCTGTATATATATATATATATATGGGTTAAGCGCACAATCTGGCTAGTGGCTGGAATCTTTCTCTTTTAGTCTATAGATTGTTCTTGGTCTCGATGTCTATTAAAAACACAGTGTATTGGTATAAACCTTTCTCAGGAATTTTATTGAACTTCTTTAAAACAATTTTAAAACAAATAATCACATCTAAAAACAATGATTTTTAGAAAGTTTTTTTTTAAAACTAGATTTTTGGGTTATGAGGGATCTTGATACATTATTATGAGTCCCTCCTTCTGGTGCTTCCTTCTGTTGTCCCTCTCTGTATGCCTGTAATATAAATATTTGTGTATTACTATTGTACCCCTTGATTTTTTGGGCTTCCAGTATATGTTAATTATTTACCTTTGTTATATTGCTGGGGTTCTTTCCTTTTGTAATGATCGTCTTGTTTTGTTGCTTCAGTGTCAACCTGAAATTATTCAATTTGTAATTTACCCTACTTTTTACCAGGATTTGGAATTTTTTCTCTTTGTTCTCACCTGTATGGTATAACTGCCTTTTTTGCCTTGGTGCAGTCAGTGTTTGTCCTTATTTCTTTCTGTAATCACAATATTGCCTTATCATTCACGTTATTTCTTTACTGCAGTGGTCATACTCTGACCTTTCTATACCTTTGTGTTGGATTTCATTCAATGTGGTCTCTCCTCCTCTCCTCCTTCTAGTTTCTATCTCTCTTCTCTGAAATGTACAATATATCTTTCAGTTACTGCTGCTGCTGACAGCTTGAATATCCCCATGTTTAGGCACTTACTTGTTGCCTTCTAGTTGGATTCTCCTCTATTTGGCGTTCGGTCTCTCTCCTCGCTGTGGAGGTAGATCTGGGCGCATGATCAAGACACCGCAGATATCCTCTTCTGTCAGGAGGGCGCCTTTGTGGCTGGGGCGCACCTATCTGACATCGCACAGCACCTTGTACGCATCGCTCCGTTCTGCTGCTTGACCGCACAGACACAGTGACAGAACATCGGCTGATCGCGAAGGCGCGCCCCAGCCACAAAGGCGCCCACCTGACAGAAGAGGAGATCTGCGTCGTCTTGATCACGCGCCCAGATCTACCTCCACAGCGAGGAGAGAGACCGAACGCCAAATAGAGGAGAATCCAACTAGAAGGCAACAAGTAAGTGCCTAAACAAGGGATATTCAAGCTGTCAGCAGCAGCAGTGACTGAAAGATATATTGTACATTTCAGAGAAGAGAGATAGAAACTAGAAGGAGGAGAGACCACATTGAATGAAATCCAACACAAAGGTATAGAAAGGTCAGAGTATGACCACTGCAGTATAGAAATAACGTGAATGACAAGGCAATATTGTGATTACAGAAAGAAATAAGGACAACACTGACTGCACCAAGGCAAAAAAGGCAGTTATACCATACAGGTGAGAACAAAGAGGAAAAATTCCAAATCCTGGTAAAAAGTAGGGTACATTACAAAATGAATAATTGCAGGTTGACACTGAAGCAACAAAACAAAACGATCATTACAAAAGGAAAGAACCCCAGCAATATAACAAAGGTAAATAAATTAACATATACTGGAAGCCAAAAAAATCAAGGAGTACAATAGTAATACACATATATTTATATTACAGCAATACAGAGAGGGACAACAGGAGGAAGCACCAGAAGGAGGGACTCGTAATAATGTATCAAGATCCCTCATAACCCAAAAATCTAGTTTTAAAAAAAAACCTTTATAAAAATCATTGTTTTTAGATGCGATTATTTGTTTTAAAATTGTTTTAAAGAAGTTCAATAAAATTCCTGAGAAAGGGTTATAGCAATACACTGTGTTTTAATAGACACCGAGACCAAGAACAATCTATAGACTAAAAGAGAAAGGTTCCAGCCACTAGCCAGATTGTGCGCTTAACCCATATATATATATACAGAGATTGGATATATATGAATACAGTTTTCAGGTAGAATCCACCTGAAAAAGACCTTCTGTGTACATACCCCAATAGTTTCAGAAAAAAGTCTGCTATACTGAGTTTTAAAAACTTTTTCAATTTTCCTAATCATTTTTTGCATTAGTCCCTTAGGCTAATTTTCCACAGTGTGAAAACATGGTGGACTTTCTGCTACATATTCACACATGGAAAACCTGTTGCATTTTACAGTGCCTGTATAGTGCTTTGGATCTTGATTAAAATTTCACATTTTACAATACAAACGGTGAAACTTGCGTCTTCCTCACTCTTCCTTCACATTGATATATGTCACTGCTGATATTGCAGTGGTTGTTATCAGTGGAGATAGTACATGGGAACACACCTTAAAGTGCTTGCCATTCAGTAGAAACCTTCATTGATTACATCGCGGGGACAAAATTCAATTCTGGCAATCTATGGATGGGTACAGCGATCAATATATCCTATTATTTTTGCTTTTCTTTTTAAACACTTTGCTGCACCATTTTGTATGAACATAGCAGATATCACAAAATTCACTTACATGTTTATAAAAGTTCCCATTAAACAAAAGATTATATCCATTTTCTTTGTGATTAGAATAGCACAAATCCAACAAATTGGCAACTGACCGCCATTTTGCTGGATTTAGAAGAGATAGAATGGGGTTAAAAATATTAATGCTAATTTGACCCTCACATTTCTTCTTTGGTCTGATCACTGGGCCATTTTCTGTATCTTCCTGAATTCAGCATTTACTAAACTGTGATGACATAATGTGCTTCGCAAAACGTCATAATGTCATGGCCTAATCAACAGCAAAGTTGCTGGATGTCAAACGGCACCAAAGATGCCTGATGCAGAATATCCTGAAGGTGGCTGAGTCTCGATAATGACCGCATCAATGACCAGACCAAAGAGAATGGCCAGACTGCATGGTGTAACAAGGCAAGGAGGTGAATATATATAGTAATATTTTTTTTTACATCTTTTTTATGCTCTGGAGACTTGAGAAATCTCAGACCGTAATAATGTACATTTGATTCATGTTACTGCTAATCCAATTTCTTGGCTAAATTCAAGCAAACTCCTGAATCTGTATTTAAGAGATTTACCGTATATACTCGTGTATAAGCCGACCCGTGTATAAGCCGACCCCCCTACTTTTGCCCCCAAAAACTGGGAAAACTTATTGACTCGCGTATAAGCCGAGGGTGGACTCCAGCACAGGTATACAACCCCCAGCAGTGAGGTATACAGCAGCCTCCCCAGTGGTAGTATACAGCAGCAGCCCCAGTGGTAGTATACAGCAGCCCCAGAGGTATATACAGCCCCATATGCAGCCCCAGAGGTATATGCAGCCCCATATGCAGCCCCAGAGGTATATGCAGCCCCATATGCAGCCCCAGAGGTATATGCAGCCCCATATGCAGCCCCAGAGGTATATGCAGCCCCATATGCAGCCCCAGAGGTATATGCAGCCCCAGAGGTATATGCAGCCCCATATGCAGCCCCAGAGGTATATGCAGCCCCATATGCAGCCCCAGAGGTATATGCAGCCCCAGAGGTATATGCAGCCCCATATGCAGCCCCAGAGGTATATGCAGCCCCAGAGGTATATGCAGCCCCAGAGGTATATGCAGCCCCAGAGGTATATGCAGCCCCCATAGGTATATACAGCAGCAGCAGCCCCAGCCCCAGGGCTGTATACAGCAGCAGCAGCCCCAGCCCCAGGGCTGTATACAGCAGCAGCCCCAGGGCTGTATACAGCCGCAGCCCCAGGGCTGTATACAGCCGCAGCCCCAGGGCTTTATACAGCAGCAGCCCCAGGGCTGTATACAGCCGCAGCCCCAGGGCTGTATACAGCCGCAGCCCCGGAGGTATACAGGCCCCCCATCAAGTTCCAGGGCCCCCCCCACTTGCTCGCCAGCCTGTAAGGTAAATTCATACTTACCGGTGTCCAGTCGCACCGCCCGCAGCTGCCGACATGACGATTCCGGGCTCCATTCAGCGTCTCTTCCCGCGGCTTCCTGTAGTCGCGGGCAATGACGTCATTGCCCGCGACTACAGGAAGCCGCGGGAAGACGCTGAATGGAGCCCGGAATCGTCATGTCGGCAGCTGCGGGCGGCGCGACTGGACACCGGTAAGTATGAATTTACCTTACAGGCTGGCGCGCAAGTGGGGGGGGCCCTGGAACTTGATGGGGGGCCTGTATACCTCCGGGGCTGCGGCTGTATTTTTTTTTTTTTTTTATATACCGTATATACTCGCGTATAAGCCGAGGGGGACTTTTCAGCCCAAATTTTGGGCTGAAAAACTCGGCTTATACGCGAGTATATACGGTACTCATCACTAGGAACAGTTTGACCAAAGCTCGGTATGGATTCTTACCAAATACATGATGCAAATGAATTAATAATAAGCAAAGCAATGATGATACAAGGCTTATATACTCACTCTTTAGTGTTCGACGTCCTACTACTGGGAATAGGAGAGATGCAAGGGGGAAGTAGACATGAGGTTTCATCCACACGTTGCTTTTTACAGTCAATTTGCAGGTCACTGTTTTCACACTGCTTGAAATGACATCAGGAAATAATTTACAATTTTGCAATACTTCATATTTATACAAGGTATTATAATTGTATATTATTATATTTACTGTAAGAGATGTCAAAGTAAATATCAGAATCTAGATAAAACATAAAAAGAAAAGAATGCAAAAATTCCAAAATAAAAACATATCCTTAATATTTGACATCAAAGTCCTGTTGATTCTTAGATGGGCACAGACTGGAATGCTGGAATATTATGTTAAAAAAGTCTAAAGATGTAACCTGACAAATAAATGATATGGCATATTATTAAGATGTGCTATAAGATTTTTAACGGGAGCCTGACTTCTGGACCGCTTCCTCTCAATAGATCAAAGGGATGAAGGTCCTTTTTGCATTTTTCAAGGATTGAAGCAAAACTTTATTGAGGTAAATGTAATTACATTGATGTTTCCTGCACAGCTAGTGGCTAGGACCATCACTATCCATGAAAAATCAGCAAGGAGCCTTGTATTTGAAGAATCAATATTGGTCCAAGCAGGGAAACAATATTCCGCGGTCAATCAATATAATGTGTTACAAATAACATTTATCTTTAATAGGATTTGACTAGGAAGTGTATCAAAGAAAATTTGAATTTGACTGTTGACGTATTTTTTTCATAGTTATTCTCTACAAATTGAATGTCTCTTGTTATGATCTGGGGTCTCTCCAGACTCCAAATCATAAACAACCTTAACATGTAACTAAAGAAAATTCTTATATTCGCCTCGCTGCTCACCTCCCTAGCCCCTCCGCTTCTCACTGCCATCCATCCAGTCTCCACCATATCATTCGATCCCCTCCACTTCCACTGGTAAGTTTCTGTACAAGTGCATGGAAGACCATGATGTCAAGACATGCATTGTGACCTTCCTCATACCTATGTCGAACCAACCCAGGCTTCATGAAAGCCAGAGTTCCTGGCTCAGAGTGAGAGGCCCGCGGATTTCAGCATAAACAACGGATATAAGAAGATGTGGCAAAATCCAAATGGGTAGTATCGAGTAGAGATGAGCAAACAATGTATGTTCGGGTTCAGGGGCTGCTTGTTTAAGACCTGTGTGTGACCCCGTAAGTCACTGATTGGCTGTCATACAGCCATGAAAAATAGATTTCCAGGTGCAGGAGGGTGGGGTTTTTAACTTCTTTCATTTTTCAACCACAATATAGATGATAACGCATGACTTAACCCCAGTGCAAGCTGATCACACACTGACAGCGGCTTGCACTGGCCCAATCACACAGCATACCAGAGCACAGCGATCCCGGCTACAGCTTTTAGGAAACAAAATTCCCTTGAACTCCAGCCCCAAACAGGTTGGCTTATCCCTAGTGGTGAGAAGCAGAGAGGCCAGAGAGGTGAAAGGTTAGGTAAGTATAATGTTTTTTTTTTTTTTTTTTTAAGGCCCTTTATGGACAAGAGAATTGGCAGTCAGAGACTTTCAAAATTTTAATTAATCCATGTGGAGTTGAGTTGCAAAAAATCCACATTTTGGCAAATGTGTATTTTTGTTAAATTCAAGTAGAATTCAATCCCATCTGAATGCATTTACTTAATTCTAGATTTGACTCAATTTTTATGACTACTTTAGAGTGGAATTAAATTCTGCTTCAATTTTACAAAAATCTGTATTCTCCGGAATATGGACTTTTTTACGAATTAGTTCACCACTAATTCAGTCAAATGTAGGCTATGTGGCCACCATTTTGCTAAACCGAGAGACCCAAAATAAGATAAAAAGGAAGCAACCAACAATCCCCTCATTGTCTTAGAGAAAAATCACTGAAGATGGGAACTTCAACAGCAAAAGAAGATCAATGGAGGACCTGACGACAAGCCAAGCAGCAGGGGCGGCCGAAATGCAGGGCAGTGAAGTAAATATTAGTTTTTTTTATATTCTACTTTTATTAAGCACTAGGGCTTTGAGACATCCCAGATCATAATAAGGAACATTCAATTCATAGAGAATAACTTTGCTGTTAATTAAATGTCTTGGAAAAATTCATGTGATTTGTCAAATTTGAATCTCACAAGATCCGCTTATCTTTATTGCCTACTCTTAGTCACACCTTTTAAAATTGTGTAGATGGTGCAAGTAAAAAAAAAAAAACCATCAAAAATTAAATTCTACAGCATAAAGTTTTTGAAGAATTCTACCCTTAGGCTAGGTCACATTTGGGACCTAGCATCCATTGGAAGGATGCTTTACAGAATGCTGTTTTTCCCCTTGCCATTTTTATGGCATTGTTTTCATTTTTAGCGCTAGCGTTAACACATGCAATTTTCCATAGACTCCATGTTAAAAAAAGTATGCATCTTTGCAAACGCCCCCAAAAAACTATGCATACCACGTGTTGGGTGCGTTTGCAAAAACGCCTAGCATCAAACACATTGCATTTTACAATGCATTTTTAACATGGAGTCTATGTAAGTGTTAATGCTAGCATTTTTCAACATTTAAACATGAAAAAATGCTGGCTTTGAGCGCTTCCATAACACTAATGTGACCCTACCCTTATGGTGCTGTCACACCTGGCGACGTCGCTAGCGACATCCCTGGAAAAGTGACGTATCAGCGATGTCGCTAGTGATGTCGCGCTGTGTAAACGAGCGGCGCGACCGCGTTTTATCGCTGTCGCAGGTTGTCAGGTTTACGGGAAGAACCGTAAACCTGTCAACCGGCGACCTGCGATAAGGCTGGATCACGCCGTGTGACATCGCCAGAGCGATGTCGGCGGCGATCCAGCCTATACCGCAGCGTTGCTGCGGATCGCTCGCTGGGCTGAGCCCAGCGAGCGATGTCACCGCCCGCATCGCTGCGGCATCGACGGCTGCAGCGATGCTGTGTGACAGCTGCCAGCGATGTCGGAAGCGAGTGGCACCCGCGCATAGCTTCCGACATCGCTGGCCAGATCGTGCTGTGTGACGGTACCATTAGTGTCTATTGACTATTTCAAATAAGTAATATTTTAATGTTTCCCTAAAATAGTATCGCTACCTTTTACCTTCCCTAGGACACATTATGAAATTTATGTATTGAATACCTGCTTTAATTTTTTTAATCCAAAAGAGCATATGTATCCGTATGAGAATTTTCTTATGAAACAAAATATTCATAATTTTGTAGGCTACATATGACTTGGAGTTGTTGTGAAACTACTCCTCTAAGACAGACAGATTTGTTTGCATCACTTTTTTAATAATGATTACATACTGCAGAAATGGCCTCAATTTTCCTCGGTAGTCATATATTAGCAACTTTGTATTCAGAAGTTATATATAATAATAACTTTCACACTGCAAGTACAGAAGTACTGTAATTTAGTCTTCAGTGGGTCATGAGTTTAAGAGATCTCCTTTCACCATGCTACAGTAGAGTGGATGAAGAACATATTCCATTTAACTAATGGGATTTAATGAGTGTCTTCAACAGTTTTGACCTTCTTTTGGTGTATGTAGGTCAGCTCTCTTCCTTATGAGCCATGTAATGAAACACATAACATCTATATAATCTACTGGAAACATACTGTTCGGGGGCACTGAAAAACTGTCAACACCAGCCCTGAGACCTACAGGAACAGTCACTTAAGAGTACATTGAACTAATGACTCAACTGTGCTTAACCGGTTATAGAAGGAAGTTTCACTCACAATATACTCATCGTTACCATCATGTTTTAAACTAATACGCAGATTTCTTTGCACGTATAATATCTTTATTGTACAGTTATATTGGCCATGACTTTAGAATCTGTCAAATTAGAATAGCCAATTGAACTAAGACAATTGCTTAGGACTGGCTAAATAGACATTTATCCCTTCAGTTTTTCAATTTGTGACCAATGTGCTGAAAATTAACTTTGCTTAGAAATAGAAATTACAACAAAATGCATAAAGGGGTATTCTTTAATTGACTCAAAGCTATGCACTCTTCTTACAGTCTCCTTACTTTTGGGTTTCTACAGGGGCAGGCACTACTCCTTGAGTGACAGTATTGGTCAGCAGTAGAACTATAATTTTAGTAGAATTATAAAGCTCAGCTCAAGTTTTGCTGTAACACATTCAGCTATAAATGGTAGCTTTGAAGTCTACACTGCTATCACTGCATTTACACATAGAGATAAAAGGGCATTTGAACAAGCAGGGGGCCCACAACAGTGAGAGTTGATAGATGTGATTAGGAGACCTGCTTTGGGAGAAGCTGATTCTAAAGGGGATGTCACACGCGTCGATATCGCTGTCAATGTCGCTCGTACGTCACGGATTTTCAGTCGCTCGAGCGACGTAAAAGTGACGCAGGAAAGACATTGAAGCGTGTGACCAAGCGATGCAACCAGCGACATGTCGCTGATCGCCGATCGCAGGTTTCACTGCCAGATGTAAAACCTGTCGCTCATCGCTCAGTAGACCTTGTGCATCGCTGCGTGTGACACTAAACTCAGCGACGTATTTTCTATTTTGACATCGAACAAGCGACTAAATAAAATCGCTCGCAAGATGGCGACATCACCGCATCGCTGGGTCATATTGACGCGTGTGACATCTTACCTGCGATAATTCCACATCGCTCAGGCGATTAATAATTTGTGAGCGCATGAGCGATATCGCGGGCACATTTGACACGTGTGACAGGCCCTTAACGGTCATGATTTTGCAAGATTTATACAAGCAACTTGTGAGGAGCTGAGGAGAAGAAGGAATGTGAGCACATAATTGCTGTATAAGTTAATAGAGAGACTTGGCTAGGATGTTGGGGTCAACGTCTCTCCTGAAATGTAGCTACTGCACACAGTCAGTCAGATTTGGGGCAGGCACCAGTGGCCATACGCCACGAAAAATAGTTGTACTTTGTGAAAGATAAAAATTCAAATTGTAGGAAAATTACAGCAGATAGAAAAAGCAAGTTAACTGCAAACTTGCTTATTTTCATGCTATTTATCTGTAAGTAATTTAATAACCTGAGAATACTATCACATTATAACATTTTTAAATTTCAACCAATCTAGTAGTGTTTTACATTTTCAAACATATTTAGTAAAGAGGATGTGCCACCACTGTTGGTAGTATTGCTTACGTAAATACTTATATGCACCATAAAATAATTTTGATGGGTCTTTTATTAGAACTTGTTTTAATAGGAAACATTCATGAATAAACTGATGATGGGTGTTGTCATTCCCCTTGTGAAAGGGGTGGGTGCATCTCTAAAGAGACAACCCTGATTTGAAAATGGCACACAGCATATGTACACCCTCTCAAATAAGAACACCCAGCTGTTAATATATTAATTTGTAGGAGGAGTAACAGATTGCCCAACTCTGAGTTATTTTTCTATGTTACTTACAATACATTATGGAATTGTTACTTTATCTATTATATAATCACGAATGGGATTTTTGCCCCTTTTGAGTCCGCTCACGCTGCGAGTCAATGTCGTCATGTGGATACGACCGAAGCATTGGCCGCGCAGCGGCCATTGCGAGCAGTTCTAAGGCGACTCGCTATGCCCGCGCAGCGGCCATGGCGAGTCGCCTTAGCAGCGCGAAGCATTGGCCGCGAAGCGGCCATTGCGAGTCAGAGACTCGCTCTGCTAGAATCCCGATGCATCTGCATCGGGCACCCAGCTAGTTGTTAATAAAATATTAGAGCCATCATTTATAACAGAAATTAACACATTCAATTACATATACTTTATTTTTTTACTTTTCATGCTCTATTATGAAGGAGACAATATATTTTTGTACTCTTCATAAAACAATATAAATTTTCACCTTATTGTAGTATTTCTGGTAAAAAGCACAAAATGATTCATAAAAGGCAAAGGGAAAAATGTATGACTCCCTCAGTAGCGGTTTTCTGGCTTGGGTAGGACTTAAGTAAACACATCAGCAAAAAAGCTTGTTAAAATTAAAAAAACAAAGTTGAGTGAAATAATGACATTTATGTTTAGTATATGTGTGTAATCATGGAAAGCAATGACATAGTTAGTAAACTAAAAACAATAGCATACATGTAAGGCTCCATTCACACTGTGCGTTTTTGGTCTGTTTTTTTTCTCATCAGTTTTTGTAGCCAAAATCAGGAGTGGGTGATAAATACAGACGTGGTGACATTTTACTATTATATTTTTTCTTTGATTGTTAAGACTCCTGGTTTTGGCTACAAAAACTGATGAGAAAAAAACTGATCAAAAACGCACAGTGTGAATGTAGCCTAACAGTGAGTTCCATTGAATGTCTTTTTAACCTTAACTTACTTTGTGCTTCCTTCTAGATTTTGTGCAGTTTTTCTCAGTGACTGTGGCTGGTGTTTGTGGTTTGTGTTTAAAACCTTGGTCTCTGATTTCACTCTTTAAGACCTCATTTTCAAAAGTCTCTTGACCTGGTATTCTGGAGAGAAGACTAAGGTCTATTTTCACCCATAAAGACTTAATCTCTTCAAATTCCCTAAGTGGTGATAAAAGTTCATTTTGAACCACAGGAAGAGGAGAAAATGGTTCTTCCAGTTCATTATGAGATTGATCAAGTGATACACTGCTGCTATTGCTGGTTAAGCTGCTGACACTTAAGATATTGTTGGTGCAGTCTTTTGACTTGATCGGATTTGTAGGACCAGTGCATGCCTTTGATTGCTTGACTTGAAGGACTTCTTCTTGGTCAGTGTTCGAATCTGATGCTGAATCTGTTTCTATAAACTCCCTAGACTTAGGGACTATTTTACTTGTCCCTCTTGCTTTCTTTTTTTCTGATGCACTACTCGTGCAAGTCCTTTGCTCCTTTCTTGGAGCAGTTTTAGCAACAGTGGCTTTTGTCCTTGCTTTTGGTGGCTCTTGGGTTTCTCTTACATCTTTCTCTTTGGGAGTGCTGCTGGTGGGGTTTGGTTTATTCCAAGCGTAGTCTTCGGCACTTGCTGTTCTTTCAACCTTTTTTGGTTGCTTTTTAGCAACAGCTCGTTGTGAAGTGGTTTCAATGTGAGCTGGTGACTTTTGTTTCGAAGGTTTAGACTCTGGAGGTTTTTGCGGTACCCTAGGTTTGTTTTTCTCTCTAACTGGACTTAAGAGCTCTTTATCTTTGGGAAGGGAGTCTGACTGAGAGCTAACACTGCTGAGTTCCCTTTTGCTTTCTTCTTCAACCTGCTGGCTATTCTGAGGCTCAGAATTATTATCTGAATGCACATCATTTTGGTTGTTAATTATTGTTTTATTATGTGGATTGACTTTATTTAACCACTTGTCCAGTTGCCATTTGTTTGTAGATGGTGGTTCGGGCTGTAGGTATAAAACATCATATTAAATACAAACAAGAGGAATGTGAAGAAAAATTACTTTCCTTAAAAAAAATGATATTTCTTATAACACATACCAGATTATTTATCAAAATGGCTAATTAGCAAACCATATTGGATGCTTTCGTTAATTTAAAACAGTGCCCTAGAGAAATCTACGAAAATAAAAAATGCTAAATAATCTCATCAAATGATACATTTTTTATCATGTTAGTTTAGGGTAATCTCTGCTGAATACTAGGCAAACAGAGCTCTTATTGTTGGAACACATATACACAGAGCAATATTTAAAGAAAATGCATCGGTAAGGTAAGAAAATATGCTACATAAAATAGAAAAATCCGTGAAATCAAAGAAAAAACAGAAGTTGTGTATAGACTATGAGAGTTACAAGACCAGTTAAATCAAATAACAGGATCCATTATGTGTTGAGTTGTAGGAAATTCAGATATGGCACCCTGACCAATTTTTTATGGCAATTTCCTATATGTGTGTGCCTTCAGCACTACAATGACTTATACAGTCAATAGTGAATTCACTGATACACTTAGGCTAGGGTCACATTTGCATCATGGAAGCGCTAAAAGCTAGCGTTTTTTCCATGTTGAAATGTGAAAAAACGCTAGCGTTAATGCTTCCATAGGCTCCCATGCACAAAATACATTGCCAAAGTGCAATGCATTTGATGCTAGGCGTATTTGCAAAAGCACCAAAAAACGCGGTAAACAGCGTTTTTGGGGGCGTTTGCAAAAACGCATGAGTTTTTTAACATATGAGTCTATGGGAAATGCATGCGTTAACACATGGTACATCTATGTACCATGTGTTAACGCTAGCGCTAAAAATGGAAAAATGCATAAAAATGGCATGGGAAAAAACAGGATCGTTTAACGCACCCTACCAAAGGATGTTTGGTCCCAAATATGACCCTAGCCATACACAACTTCTTAAACTAGGAATTATAGTGCATAATCTTACCTCTGGGGAAACATTACGGTTTGCTTCATTACATTCACTGTCACTGGAGCTGCTCTCGCTATCAGAATCCGATTCAGAGCTGGTTTCAGATTCACTTGAACTTCCAGATCCTCCGCTTGAATTTACCAGGTTGGCACCATGTACTGTTGGCAAAGGAAGGCCACTGAAAAACACAAAGGGCTTACATGAATCCTAAGTCAAGTGATTGTTTTAAACTGCAAATAAAATACATAGCCAATATGTTAAAGAAGAAAAGCATTCAAATAATTGATAGATATTTCCAGAATTCACAAAGATTTTAATGCAATATTAGTGAAACTTATATGTGGCCAGAAAAGTCCTCGATTTATTGGTACCTTTGCAAAAATGTAATTCAAACCTATAAATGATGTAGTCTGCACAAAATCCTTTAAATTACAATAAATGATATTAATTCTTAACAAATTCAGAAAAAAATATGATAAAATATGGGCAATATGACATAAGGATGCGTAGTATGGTAACCTAGAAAGAAATAACATAACAGAAAATGTAATAAACACACTACTTCATTATCAAATGTATGACTAATAATGCATATTGAAGTGGCTCAATGGTTTCCATAAAGTGCTTTACATGTAATAATGTAGGTATAATTAAGTGAATAAGCAATCCTAGTGGAAAAGAAAACCCCCTTTTTTTTGAAGACTAGATTTATACCCCCATGGCATTCTTTCAATAAGCTTCCTTAGGTAGTCACTGGGAATGTCCCACAAGGACAACTTCTCCAAGGAGTTCATATGTTCTCCCTTTGGTTTGCGTGGGTTTCCTCTAGGCACTCTGGTTTCCTTCCACATTTTCAAAGTCATACTGATAGGATGTTTAGATCGTGAGCTCCAATGGTGACAGTGTTGCAAATGTATGTAAAGTGCTATGGTTTTAACAAGCGCT
>JARQOC010000008.1:125833580-125926706 GCA_033576535.1 Allobates femoralis | reverse complement strand
ATCCACCCAGTCTCCACCGTATCATTCGATTCCTCCTTTGCACTGGTAAGTTTCTGTAAAAGTGCAGGGAAAGATAAATGATGTCAAGCATGCTTTGTGCCCTTTTTCCTGTCCCTACAGTAGGGGTTCAAAACCAACCCGGGTTTCATGAAACCGGTTCCTGGCTCAGAGCGAGGGGGCCCCGGGATTTCTTTCATAAAAAACGGTTTTAAAAAGATGTGGCAAAATCCAAATGGGTATTTGTTTGAGTAGAGATGAGCAAACAATGTATGTTGGGTTCAGGGGCTCCCTGTTCAGGACCTGTGTGTGACCCCGTAAGTCACTGTTTGGCTGTCATACAGCCAAAAAAATAGTTTTCCCCAGGAGAGGGGGTAAATTTTTTTTTAATTTTTTTAATTTTCCAACCACAATTAGATCGTGATGGGCAACCTTTTGAGCTTGGTGTGTAAAAATTTCGCCAAAAAACCGGGGCATAACTCGCGGGTGTGTCCCCTTTGAAAAAAAAAAACCCCAAAATTTTACGATATTTATATTTTAAAATTTAACAAATATGTATAATTTTTTAAACCCTTCCCTGCTTGGGGAAATTCTTTGTTAATCTGTCATTTGGTTTCTTTTGTTGGTCTTGCTGTTATTTAATTTGGGTGTGGGGTGTCATGAACTAAGTAAAGATAAGTGAGGGGGGGGGGGGAATTCTTCCAGTGATGGCGAACCTGTAGTAGTCCAGCAACAGCTGCCACGGTTCGCCATCACGTTTTTGTGACTTTTTTTTTGTGAATTTCATTGGCTAAATCTTCAGTTGAAGGTTGGTATTTTGTACACTTCAAGGCCAAGCAAGCGTACTAAGGTTACTGTCAAAATGTCTATTTATATTCCCCGTTCTGTTACTACCGTTTAATACATAGAAAAGCAAAAAGATCTGCCATTTTTTTCTATAATGCCATACATCTAGTCCATGTCCTTGAAAAGGGGCGGCTTGCTACTACCACTTCCCTTTAAATTAACCTTGGTTTTTTTGGCTTTTTCCATCAGAGGGGCAGTGACAGAAGATTTATGATAGCCCCGCAGGAAAATTTGGGGGTTAAATGTCTTTTAGGGGAAAAGGGGGAGAGTTAATAAGCAGAAATAGAGTTTAAAAGGGGGAAATGGAGTCTGTATGCTGCAAGATGGCGTTCCCTTTTGTAAATTAATGGCGGGGGAAACGGCACCCATAGCACAGGCCTCTTCCAGCCTCCCCCTCACTTATCTCAGTAATGGCCAATCACACATTCATGACACCCAGCCCAGATTCTGCCCAGAACCTTTCACTGGACTCGAGGATGGTTGCTGTAGTAATCACTGGACCTCCAGACAGCGATCACAGGGCCTCAGATATGCGTCCCCCACAGCGCTCCGCTGCTCCCTGCTGCGCCAGCCAGAAGTTCCGCTTACCGGAAGTCCCAGGACTAGACGCTCTGTGCCGGAGCTCTGCTGTTCTGGCCTACAGACCTCCAGCACATTTTTTTTTCCTCATCTGTAGTTAGTGATGGGCGAGTCCTAACTCGGAATCGCTTGACTCTAGTCTAGCGAGTCCGACCCCGAGACTCGCTACTCGTTGCGAGTCTAGCGAGTCCAATGTTAATGAATGGGGAAGCGAGTAATAGCGAGTAATGTGCGATTTACAAATCGCAGATGTCTCGGAAAGCGCTCGCATTGCCGTTTTGGAAACCCGACTCGCAACAGTTTTTTGCTGCTGTCTCCGTGTCTGTGGTTTTTATCCAAATAGCGAGTCTAGTTTCTCCGGCGGCCGCGTGTCACTGAAAATGGCTACGCGTGTCAGTGCTGACACGCGTGTCATAGGTTCGCCATCACTGATATAGATGATAACGCAGGATTTAACCCCAGTGCAAGCCGATCACACACTGACAGCGGCTTACACTGGCCCAATCACACAGCATACCAGAGCACAGTGATCCCAGTTCCAGCTCTTAGGAAACAAAATTCCCTTAAACTCCAGCCTCAAACAGGTTGGCTTATCCCTAGTGGTGAGAAGCAGAGAGGCCAGAGAGGTGAAAGGTTAGGTAAGTATAATGTTTTCTTTTTTTTATTTTTTGAAGGTCCTTTATGGACAAGAGAATTGGCAGTCAGAGGCTTTCAAAATTTTAATTGATCCATGTGGATTTGAGTTGCAAAAAATCCACATTTTGGCAAATGTGTATTTTTGTTAAATTCAAGTAGAATTCAATCCCATCTGAATGCATTCACTTAATTCTAGATTTGACTACATTTTTATGACTACTTGAGATGGACAAATTTATTAGAGTGGAATTAAATTCTGCTTCAATTTTACAAAAATCTGTATTCTCCGGAATATGGACTTTTTTACTAATTAGTTCACCACTAATTCAGTCAAATGTAGGCTATGTGGCCGCCATTTTGCTAAACCGAGAGACCCAAAATAAGATAAAAAGGAAACAACCAACAATCGCCCTCATTGTCTTAGAGAAAAATCACTGAAGATGGGAACTTCAACAGCAAAAAGAAGATCAATGGAGGACCTGACGACAAGCCAAGCAGCGGGGGCGGCCGGAATGCAGGGCAGTGAAGTAAATATTATTTTTTTTATATTCTACTTTTATTAACTAGGGCTTTGAGACATCCCAGATCATAATAAGGAACATTCAATTCATAGAGAATAACTTTGCTGTTAATTAAATTTCTTGGTAAAATTTATGTGATTTGTCAAATTTGAATCTCACAAGATCCGCTTATCTTTATTGTCTACTCTTAGTCACACCTTTTAAAATTGTGTAGATGGTGCAAATAAAAAAAAAAAATGCTTCAAAAATTAAATTCTACAGCATAAAGTTTTTTGAAGAATTCTACCCTTAGGTTAGGGTCACATTTGGGACCTAGCATCCGTTGGAAGGATGCTTTACAGGATGCTGTTTTTCCCCTTGCCATTTTTATGGCATTTTTTTCATTTTTAGCGCTAGCGTTAACGCATGCGTTAATGCATGGTGCATATATGTACCATGCGTTAACACATGCGTTTCCCATAGACTCCCATGTTAAAAAAAAGTATGCGTTTTTGCAAACGCCCCCAAAAACGCTGCTTACTGCGTGCTTGGGTGCTTTTGCAAAAACGCCTAGCGTCAAAAACATTGCACTTTTGCAATGCATTTTTAACATGGGAGTCTATAAAAGCGTTAACGCTAGCGTTTTTTCAACATTTAAACATGAAAAAATGCTGGCATTTAGTGCTTCCATGACGCTAATGTGACCCTACCCTTAGTGTCTATTGACTATTTCAAATAAGTAATATTTTAATGTTTCCCTAAAGTAGTATCTCTACCTTTTACCATCCCTAGGACACATTATGAAATGTATGTATTGAATTCCAGCTTTAATTTTTTTAATCCAAAAGAGCGTATGTATCCGTATGAGAATTTTCTTATGAAACAAAATATTGATAATTTTGTAGGCTACATATGACTTGGAGTTGTTCTGAAACTACTCCTCTAAGGGCCCTTTCACATCAGCGTTTTTCATAATTCGCGGCAGATGCGGTGAAAAAACCGCATCTGCCGCGTTTGCCGCATAACCGTTCCACTTGCGGCGCGGTTGCGGTTTTTTCTATGCAATGTATAGGCGTACTTGCGGCAGGTGCGGCAAGTGCGGTTTTGCACTTGCGGCAGGTGCGGCCGCGAAAAAAACCGCGGCTTACTGCGGTTTTTTTCGCGGCCGCACCTGCCGCAAGTGCAAAACCGCACTTGCCGCACCTGCCGCAAGTACGCCTATACATTGCATAGAAAAAACCGCAACCGCGCCGCAAGTGGAACGGTTATGCGGCAAACGCGGCAGATGCGGTTTTTTCACCGCATCTGCCGCGAATTACGAAAAACGCAGATGTGAAAGGGCCCTAAGACGGACAGATTTGTTTGCATCACTTTTTTAATAATGATTACATACTGCAGAAATGGCCTCAATTTTCCTCGGTAGTCATATATTAGCAACTTTGTATTCAGAAGTTATATATAATAATAACTTTCACACTGCAAGTACAGAAGTACTGTAATTTAGTCTTCAGTGGGTCATGAGTTTAAGAGATCTCCTTTCACCATGCTACAGTAGAGTGGATGAAGAACATATTCCATTTAACTAATGGGATTTAATGAGTGTCTTCAACAGTTTTGACCTTCTTTTGGTGTATGTAGGTCAGCTCTCTTCCTTATGAGCCATGTAATGAAACACATAACATCTATATAATCTACTGGAAACATACTGTTCGGGGGCACCGAAAAACTGTCAACACCAGCCCTGAGACCTACGGGAACAGTCACTTAAGAGTACATTGAACTAATGACTCAACTGTGCTTAACCGGTTATAGAAGGAAATTTCACTCACAATATACTCATCGTTACCATCATGTTTTAAACTAATACGCAGATTTCTTTGCATGTATGATATCTTTATTGTACAGTTATATTGGCCATGACTTTAGAATCTGTCGAATTAGAATAGCCAATTGAACTAAGACAATTGCTTAGGACTGGCTAAATAGACATTTATCCCTTCAGTTTTTCTATTTGTGACCAATGTGCTGAAAATTAACTTTGGTTAGAAATAGAAATTACAACGAAATGCATAAAGGGGTATACTTTAATTGACTCTTAAGAAGCTCACTTGCCTTACTTCTGGGGTTCTACAGGGGCAGGCACTACTCCTTGAGTGACAGTATTGGTCAGCAGTAGAACTATAATTGTAGTAGAATTATAAAGCTCAGCTCAAGTTTTGCTGTAACACATTCAGCTATAAATGGTAGCTTTGAAGTCTACACTGCTATCACTGTATTTACACATAGTGATAAAAGGGCATTTGAACAAGCAGGGGGCCCACAACAGTGAGAGTTGATAGATGAGACTAGGAGACCTGCTTTGGGAGAAGCTGATTCTAACGGTCATGATTTTGCAAGATTTATAAAAGCAACTTGTGAGGAGCTGAGGAGAAGAAGGAATGTGAGCACATAATTGCTGTATAAGTTAATAGAGAGACTTGGCTAGGATGTCGGGGTCAACGTCTCTCCTGAAATGTAACTACTGCACACAGTCAGTCAGATTTGGGGCAGGCACCAGTGGCCAAACGCCATGAAAAATAGTTGTACTTTGTGAAAGATAAAAATTCAAATTGCAGGAAAATTACAGCAGATAGAAAAAGCAAGTCAACTGCAAACTTGCTTATTTTCATGCTATTTATCTGTAAGTAATTTAATAACCTGAGAATACTATTACATTATAACAATTTCAACCAATATAGTAATGTTTTACATTTTCAAACATATTTAGTAAAGAGGATGTGCCACCACTGTTGGTAGTATTGGTTATATAAAACTTATATGCACCATAAAATAATTTTGATGGGTCTTTTATTAGAACTTGTTTAATAGGAAACATTCATGAATAAACTGATGATGGGTGTTGTCATTCCCCTTGTGAAAGGGGTGGGTGCATCTCTAAAGAGATAACCCTGATTGGAAAATGGCACACAGCATATGTACACCCTCTCAAATAAGAACACCCAGCTGTTAATATATTCATTTGTAGGAGGAGTAACAGATTGCCCAACTCTGAGTTATTTTTCTATGTTACTTACAATACATTAGGGAATTGTTACTTTATTGCTAATAAAATATTAAAGCCATCAATTACATCATATCATATCATCAATTACATATACTTTATTTCTTTACTTTTCATGCTCTATTATGAAGGAGACAATATATTTTTGTACTCTTCATAAAACAATATAAATGTTCACCTTATTGTAGAATTTCTGGTAAAAAGCACAAAATCATTCTTAAAAGGCTAAGGGAAAAATGTATGACTCCCTCAGTAGCGGTTTTCTGGCTTGGGTAGGACTTAAGTAAACACATAACTTTTTTTACTTGTTAAAATGAAAAAAACAAAATTGAGTGAAATAATGACATTTATTTTTAGTATATGTATATAATCATGGAAAACAATGACATAGTTAGTAAATAAAAACAATAACATACATGTAAGGCTCCATTCACACTGTGCGTTTTTGGTCTATTTTTTTTCTCATCGTTTTTTGTTAGCCAAAACCAGCAGTGGGTGATAAATACAGACGTGGTGACATTTTTCTATTATATTTTTTCTTTGATTGTTACACTCCTGGTTTTGGCTACAAAAACTGATGAGGAAAAAACAGATCAAAAACGCACAGTGTGAATGTAGCCTAACAGTGAGTTCCATCGAATGTCTTTTTAACCTCAACTTACTTTGTGCTTCCTTCTAGATTTTGTGCAGTTTTTCTCAGTGACTGTGGCTGGTGTTTGTGGTTTGTGTTTAAAACCTTGGTCTCTGATTTCACTCTTTAAGACCTCATTCTCAAAAGTCTCTTGACCTGGTATTCTGGAGAGAAGGCTAAGGTCTATTTTCACCCATAAAGACTTAATCTCTTCAAATTCCCTAAGTGGTGATAAAAGTTCATTTTGAACCACAGGAAGAGGAGAAAATGGTTCTTCCAGTTCATTATGAGATTGATCAAGTGATACACTGCTGCTATTGCTGGTTAAGCTGCTGACACTTAAGATATTGTTGGTGCAGTCTTTTGACTTGATCGGATTTGTAGGACCAGTGCATGCCTTTGATTGCTTGACCTGAAGGACTTCTTCTTGGTCAGTGTTCGAATCTGATGCTGAATCTGTTTCTATAAACTCCCTAGACTTAGGGACTATTTTACTTGTCCCTCTTGCTTTCTTTTTTTCTGATGCACTACTTGTGCAAGTCCTTTGCTCCTTTCTTGGAGCAGTTTTAGCAACAGTGGCTTTTGTCCTTGCTTTTGGTGGCTCTTGGGTTTCTCTTACATCTTTCTCTTTGGGAGTGCTGCTGGTGGGGTTTGGTTTATTCCAAGCGTAGTCTTCGGCACTTGCTGTTCTTTCAACCTTTTTTGGTTGCTTTTTAGCAACAGCTCGTTGTGAAGTGGTTTCAATGTGAGCTGGTGACTTTTGTTTCGAAGGTTTAGACTCTGGAGGTTTTTGCGGTACCCTAGGTTTGTTTTTCTCTCTAACTGGACTTAAGAGCTCTTTATCTTTGGGAAGGGAGTCTGACTGAGAGCTAACACTGCTGAGTTCCCTTTTGCTTTCTTCTTCAACCTGCTGGCTATTCTGAGGCTCAGAATTATTATCTGAATGCACATCATTTTGGTTGTTAATTATTGTTTTATTATGTGGATTGACTTTATTTAACCACTTGTCCAGTTGCCATTTGTTTGTAGACGGTGGTTCGGGCTGTAGGTATAAAACATCATATTAAAGTCAAACAAGAGGAATGTGAAGAAAAATTACTTTCCTTAAAAAAATGATATTTCTTATAACACATACCAGATTATTTATCAAAATGGCTAATTAGCAAAGCATATTGGATGCTTCCGTTAATTTAAAACAGTGCCCTACAGAAATCTAAGAAAATAAAAAATGCTAAATAATCTCATCAAATGATACATTTTTTATCATGTTAGTTTAGGGTTATCTCTGCTGAATACTAGGCAAACAGAGCTCTTATTGTTGGAACACATATACACAGAGCAATATTTAAAGAAAATGCATCGGCAAGGTAAGAAAATATGCTACATAAAATAAAAAAATCCGTCAAATCATAGAAAAACCAGAAGAAGTTGTGTATAGACTATGAGAGTTACAAGACCAGTTAAATCAAATAACAGGATCCATTATATGTTGAGTGGTAGGAAATTCAGATGGCACTGTGACCAATTTTTTATGGAATTTTCTATATGTGTGTGCCTTCAGCACTACAATGACTTATACAGTCAATAGTGAATAAACTGATACACTTAGGCTAGGGTCACATTTGCATCATGGAAGCGCTAAAAGCTAGCGTTTTTTCCATGTTGAAATGTGAAAAAACGCTAGCATTAATGCTTCCATAGGCTCCAATGCACAAAATACATTGCCAAAGTGCAATGCGTTTGATGCTAGGCGTTTTTTCAAAAGCACCAAAAAACGCGGTAAACAGCGTTTTTGGGGGTGTTTGCAAAAACGCATGAGTTTTTTTAACATATGAGTCTATGGGAAACGCATGCGTTAATGCATGGTACATCTATGTACCATGTGTTAACGCTAGCGCTAAAAATGGAAAAATGCCATAAAAATGACATGGGAAAAAACAGGATCCTTTAACGCACCCTACCAAAGGATGTTTGGTCCCAAATATGACCCTAGCCATACACAACTTCTTAAACCAGGAATTATAGTGCATAATGTTACCTCTGGGGAAACATTACGGTTTGCTTCATTACATTCACTGTCACTGGAGCTGCTCTCGCTATCAGAATCCGATTCAGAGCTGGTTTCAGATTCGCTTGAACTTCCAGATCCTCCGCTTGAATTTACCACGTTGGCACCATGTACTGTTGGCAAAGGAAGGCCACTGAAAAACACAAAGGGCTTACATGAATCCTAAGTCAAGTGATTGTTTTAAACTGCAAATAAAATACATAGCTAATATGTTAAAGAAGAAAAGCATTCAAATAATTGATAGATATTCCCAGAATTCACAAAGATTATAATGCAATATTAATGAAACTTATATGTGGCCAGAAAAGTCCTCGATTTATTGGTACCTTTGCAAAAATGTAATTCAAAACCTATAAAGGATGTAGTCTGCACCAAATCCTTTAAATTATAATAAATTATATTAATTTTTAACAAATTCAGAAAAAAATATGATAAAATATGGGCAATATGACATAAGGATGCGTAGTATGGTAACCTAGAAAGAAATAACAACAGAAAATGTAATAAACACACTACTTCATTATAAAATGTATGAGTAATAATACATATTGAAGTGGCTCAATGGCTTCCATAAAGTGCTTTACAGTGTAAATAAACTGTAGCGTATAATTAAGCGAATAAGCAATCCTAGTGGAAAAGAAAACCTGCTTTTATTTTGATGACTAGATTTATACCCCCTTGGCATTCTTTCAAAAAGCTTCCTTAGGTAGTCACTGGGAATGTCCCACCAAGGACAACTTCTCCAAGGAGTTCATATGTTCTTCCTTTGTTTGCGTGTGTTTCCTCTAGGCACTCTGGTTTCCTTCCACATTTTCAAAGTCATACTGATAGGATGTTTAGATTGTGAGCTCCAATGGGAACAGTGTTGCAAATGTATGTAAAGTGCTATAGTTTTAACAGCGCTATAAAAATGAATAAATATTATTATTATATTTCCTTAGTTGAAGGGGTCTTGCCATACTCTGGTTTAGAACAGTTGTGGAATACGGCTCAGCACTGTGTGGAGGTGTACACCAACACACATTCTCCGAAACAAACCTGATGGTTGCAAACACTTTCTGAAGGCTCTTGATTGCACAAATTACATTTTGACGAGGCATTCCTGGTTATTAGTAACCATTCCAGGTGACTACCTGGTGAAGTGACTTGAGACAATGTCAAAGATGTCAAGAGTGAAATTGGATTTGCAAATAGAGTCCAAGGAGCCTCGTTTAGAAGTCTCAAACACGGAACTAGCCAGATATCCTTCTAGGGATATCTGGCTTCCACCCCAGGGCTACGTCCTTCCCTGGAGGGATATGTGGCTAGTTCCATGTTTGAGACTCCTAAACGAGGCTCCTTGGACTCTATTTGCATATTCGTAAGTCCCAGGGGGCAATGCAGGATTTCACTGCGTTTGAGCGCTTTTGTCGGCTGCCCGCAGTGTTTTCCTCGACTAGTCTCCCTGAGATCGGTGCGTGCTCTATGAAGAGTGAAATTGGGGCATTTGGGGCAATCTAAGATTTCACAAATATCTTTTTCACACATTTCCTTCCTCCTTGTATTCATTTAGTTCCTTCATGGTTTTGCTACTTTCAGCTTTAATTTACAATATCCAATAAGAACAAGGGGAACCAATGCATGTACACGTGTAACCAAACTTTTGACAAATGTTGCACATTTGACGTGTATTTTCCACTGGGGAACCAATAGGGAACCTCTACCAAAATATTACAAAATAGGATAGGCGGTAATTTCATCTGAATTGTCCTCTTGATTTCATAAAATATCTAGTGATGTCAGTGAAGCATGAAGTCTTTATTAAGATATCACATACTTTACTTAAGTCTGACTTTAATAAAGTGTAATAAGAGTGACAAGAATATATCAAGTGTCATATTTATTCTTACATACTCTAAACAAACACAGAATAACAATTTGTAAACCCTTCTGTCTCTCATACAGATAATGTAGGACATGTGAATTATTTATGGTTTTTATATTTAGACCTGAATTTTACAGCAAGATGCAGTAATCTCATATCGTATTATTACAAATGTCAATCCCTAAACTTCATAATTGTATTATAACAAACATCCTGACTTATGATGTAAGGAAATTCTCAGGAATACTTGGCACTGAATTATTAATGGTCACACCGGATACATGTAAAGCTTCGGTGTTTCAATATTTGAATGAATGGAACAGATGCTAACAGTTTCTTAAATTTTAATCACTACAACTTGCTATAAATTCTCCGGGATACTGTCAAACATGTCAGCGTTCTAGCATTAAAGGTATATTGGAAATGACAACCATTTCTGATAAATACAGTGAAACTAAGCCTATAAAATATTTATAGGGTGATCTATTTGGAGAGGATTTGATTTGTTGAGCTCAGGTCACATGGGCCAAAATATGCAACTATTAGGGCCATGGCAAATCAAGCAGAAAAGTTTAAGTGCATTATTTTGCAGGTAATAAAAGCAGTGAAGGTTATATGAAAGTTGGCAATATCATAGTCCTGCAGTGCCCATGACATTGTGAATGTCCTATTTGGTAACTCTTTTGTTACAAATACATTTAATATATTTAGAATCAGAGGAACAAAGACATCAAATGTCTACGAGCCTTCTGGGAATCATCTCTTGAGATGGACAGGCATCATTGCTTTGTCAGTAGGTACGTTGGTTTTGCGAGCATACTGACTCTCCTTCAAAAGATCAACTATGTGTATTGATGCAAAGTCTTATTGGCAATGATTCATGGGAAAAACATGCAAACTACGACAGCTCTTTATTTGAAGGATTTCACTAGTGACTTGTAGCCATCATAGAAGTCAATGTGTGACCCTTTAATAAGCCTTGTAACATGAATATAAGCCAAACCAGAGAAGAACTGTGTAAATCTCACCAGTTAAGAGAAAAATAATCTCCTGTCAACTCTTGACTGATCCATATATGTAATTTTTTTAACAAATTTTGTATACAAAAGTCCATATACTGTGTTTAAATTGTGTGTTTTTCTAAATAAAAAACCTTGCACTTTATATGTCATTTTTTGCCATCTATTACTATGGGTATAAACTCTCCCACCCTTAAACCTAACTGTGATTAATAGTGCAGGACTAAAAAGTCACACACACTGCAGTCCAACACACCCCCTACTTGTGATTGATACCTCACAGTGAATGCACAATCTCCATTGAGAGCCTGATCTGGGCAGATGCAGCTCTACCAGCTCTGCTGCGTTCCTGAAAATAAATTATTTGATTGTGTGAGAACGGCTTTAGCCAGTAATTTATAAAATACATAATTGGATTGAGGGGCTTCTTTGCCTACATTATGTTGCTGTCAGATGAGGTAGCAAAAATCTGCTGACAGATTCCCTTTAAACCAGGCAATTCCTATCCCCCCACTTATAAAGGATGCTGCCAGGCTAATATCACAAGTCATGTTACAAGAATTGGTAAAGAGTCAAACATTGACTTGCTAACTAGATTTATAAGTGGCACTAAATTGTTTCCTATAATTAGAGAGCTAATCTGCACTGAAGAAAACAGCTATAAAGAATATTGATAATCTATTGTTTGTTGAGTAGGGGGTACTTTCTATAAACTATTTAGGCACAAAGACCCCTACACTTACTGACAAGCTTGTATTGTTCTGTTTGGCCCTGTGTACACAATGCATATTTTGCTGCACATTTATTGCGTTTTTTTCAGCGGATTTGCGAGAAATACATAACACGGTAAAGTCCAAGCAAAGTATATGTAAAATATCCATAGTTGTGCCTATGCTGTGTTTTTACCAGCATATTTTGCTTAGGGAAAATCAGCACTATGCCAATTATGTCTGTGGATTTTTAACAAAAATGGCCAGGGTCACACATGTCCATCAGTTTTTTCCAATTTTCCAAACCTGAATCCGTTTTTGAGAAATGCCATTTTTGCATCTAAAAAACGCATACCTATATGTACCATGCGTTGATGGATGCGTGTCCCATAGGGCCCCATGTTAAAAAAAAGCATGCTGGCTTGGTTATGATGACCCACAACCAGTATATTCGCATGGAGAGCTGCCGCTGGATCTGCACCTCCTCGTGCACAGTGGTGTCGTCTCCAGAAATCCAAATAGGGTTTGGTGCTTGTATGATCATCCCGACGGCAGCGTGGATCATACAAGCACCAAACCCTGTTTAGATTTCTGAATTTTCCTATTGGCACATAGCCATAAACAAATCTTCCAGCACTTAGTAATATAGAGAAATATTACAGCTTATCGGAAGATTCTCTCACTCTCGACACAATCTTGAACTTAATTATTGGGACACCTAAGTAAAAAAAGTCAAAAATACACTTGATAAGTAATGTGCATAATCCACAGGCTCATATGGGGCCAACAATAGTGTGCAACGATAAAAAAAAATCACATGAAATATTTCAGGGAAACACTTGACTATAAAAATGTTGAAGTATTCTGATTAGCCACAAAAATGTCTAAATGGAGTGTTATAGGACTGATTCAATTTGGAGTGCATGTATTTTTTCTTCTTAACCACTTATTAAAGTTGGGGTTATTCAGTTTGGATAAACAAAGACTTAGGGGCAATTTTATAATATTCTATAAATATATGAGGTGCCAGTACCGAGACCTTTACAATGATTACTATACACATAGGCCTGTGGAGGGGAAAAGGGGGCATCATCTACGTCTGGAGGAAAGAAGGTTTAATCATAATCACAGACGCGGATTCTTTACTGTAAGAGCAGTGAGACTATGGAACTCTCTGCCACATGATGTTGTAATGAGTGAGTCACTACTAACATTTAAGAAGGGCCTGGATGCCTTTCTTGAAAAATATAATATTACCAGTTATATATACTAGATTCTGTCATAGGGCGTTGATCCAGGGAACTAGTCTGATTGCTGTTTGTGAAGTCGGGAAGTAATTTTTTTGGAGTTTAGTGTCTGTCTAATGTGTTTTTTGCTTTCTTCTGGATCAACATGTTAGGCTATAGGTTGAACTTGATGGACCTAAAGTTCACTTTCAACCTTAATACTATGAAAGATATAATAATATAATGTACTATACATGTAACTCACTTGACTTGCATAGGCAATAATAGTAAAAACTGAGATAAAATCAAGTATTCTGCATTAAGAACATTAAGATTATTAGATCTGCCTGGAATGAGAGCGCCTACAACACTTTACATGTGTTGACAAATAATGTCCGTATGAGCAGGGAGAGTGCTAAATCCCCGTATCAGTTCATACTGGTGTTGTGGCCTCTTTAAACCACTGTTCGATGAGCCGTGAAATGTGAATACCACCACTCACTAAGAGGATATTCATCTGCTGGAAAATGTGCACTTGTTAATACAAACTGGCGTCTGAAGTAATTGCTACTAACTACTTATCAGAGCTACAACAATCACATTGATTTTTGTACATTTAATTCTACCCTAAAGATGTTGGAGGATTAATGTATTGACTTTTAATCCTTGTTGAACTAGTTACTTCTTTCAACATCTCCTGTTGTTTTATTCAGTGAAAGTCACAACACAGAAGAGACAATTAGGTTTTATAACGGTACATGTATTTCTAAACGCCAGGTGTGACTGTTAGATGTCTGATTGTCGTCACACCTGGAAGACTGAGTATAAGGAGATATGTGCCGCCTGAGATTATTAGATTTGCATAATACATACTTTGTGTAAAGAAATCAATACATAAGATATAAAAATATATATATTTACACATTTTCAACATTAAAATTAATGGAATATTTTCTTCAAGGACACCTGTTAAAGGGGTTTTCCCATAAATAAAGTATTTTTTTATAGAAAATTTTAATCAATACACTTTGGATTAATAATAAATTCCACAATTAGGCTAGGGCCACACTTGCAGATTTTCCATGCATTTTTCACACTTGTCATTTGTGAAAAACGCACCCATAGGCCCCCATGCAAAAAACGCATGCTCCAATAGCAAAAACGCATGTCTGAATGGACCATGCATTTTTGGGTGCGTTTTTGGCTCAACACCAAAAAATACTGCATGATGCATGATTTTTTGGAAAAAGCACCCAAAAACGCAGCATGCAGTATTTTTTGGTGCTTTTTCAAAAACGCATACGTTTTTGTTAACATGAGGCCCTATGGGAAACGCATGCGTTTTTATATGGCACTAAATGGTACATGCTTTTTTGCATGCATTTATGCATGTGTTTCAAGGGTCCCCACACCTATCAGCAAAGACGCATGCAAAAACGCAGGGTGCCAAAAAGCATCTTAAAAAGCACATACAGAAAAGTAAAAAGCATGCAGAAACGCATGCTTATTTTTAAGGCACCAAAAAAACTCATGCCAAGTGTGACCCTAGCCAAAGGCTGCAAAAGACTTGAGACTGGGGCGTAGGTTCACTTTCCAGTAGGACAATGACCCTAAACGTACTGTTAGAGAAAAGGTACCGTCACACTTGGCGACGCACCAGTAATAACGACAACAATCCAACCTGGTTGGGATCGCTGGTGCGTCGCTACGTGGTCGCTGGTGAGATGTCAAACAGTGAGATCTCACCAGCGATGCAGCAGCGAAACAGCGGTGGTTGGGACCCTGTCACTCTCAGGCGTAGTGTTGAGATCGCTGGTCGTTGTCCCTGTCAAACACAGCGATCCACGCTGCCTAGCAGGAGCACGACAACCAAAAAATGGTCTAGAACAGTTTGTAACGATCAGCAATCTCACAGCAGAGGCCTGATCGCTGCTATGTGTCAAACGAGGTCACTGTTGCGTCACAAAACCTGTGACTCAGCAGCAATCTCGCTAGCGATCTCGCTTAGTGTGACAGGGGCTATACAATGGATGGTTAAGATCAAAACATATTCATGAATGTGAATACCTCAGTTGAATACTGGAGTAAGATCTCTGGCATAAAGAACACCACAATTCATTATAAATTAGACAAGTCGTGGAGTCACCCGGCAGTTCCACCCCAGCTCCACTCTTTTTGGCAGATCTGGAGGGAACTGGTGTACAAATGCCAAAAGTCAGAATATTTTTGCAGAACTTTGAGTTGTGCACAAGTTTTTTTGATTTTTAAAATCAATTTATACCAAAATTCTCTTGACACTGCTTTCACGAATTGTGGTCAAAATGCATAATTTTTAATAGGGCTTTGTTCTCTACTAGAAGCCTTGCTTGGTTTGACCTATCCTCCTTTGGCCTTGTTCACACATATCAGCTTTTTTAACCTTCTCTGCGTTTTTTGGGCTGTTAATAAAAAAGGAAGGTGCGTTAACGCAGGGTGCATTTGAGTGTACATGCGTTTTCCAGCTCCACTTGCGTTTTTGTCCCCCAGTCCAAAAAACGCTGCATGCAGCGTTTTTTGGGTCCTGGAAAAAAAACGCAGGGGTTGTTTCCAAAAACGCATGCGTTTTTTTAACATGGGGCCCTATGGGAAACGCATGCGTTAACGCGGGGCACATATAGGCACCTGCGTTAACGCATGCGTTAACGCTAGCATTTTTAAAAGACTCATTGAGGCACCCTGCGCTAACGCTAGCGTTTTTGCCTGCGTTTTTGATGAAAAAATGACAAACACCAAAAAGGATTCTAATCCTTTCAGACACACAAGGGACATTTTTTGGCACTCTTAAAAAAACGCATGTGGTTTTTGGAGTGCTAAAAAAAACGCAAATTGTGTGTGAACAATGCCTTTGATGACATATTTAAAATACATATGCTGAGCATTTTCCTATCATTGCTGCTTCTATGTTTTTAATTGGATCCAAAAAAAGAAGAAACGTTTTGTAGATTTTAGTGATCTAGTCTTTTTTTTGTTTCTTTAGATAGAACTGTGATGACTTCTGTAGCTTGTTACTGACAATATCCCCAAGAGGGGATAAGTGAGGTACATGAATTGTTCTGTTGGGTTACACATGGATACAAGATCTCTTGTACAGTAAGTAAAACGTGTGCTGTATGCACATGATCCTCACAACACTCGTGTAATAAATGGGCTGTTATTATCGGAGTATTCATTTTTCCCGTGGAAGTTGAGATTGAGAATCAGAGAAGTCTTATAATGTCTGTTATACTGACAGATTAATGTACAATAAATAAATAAATCCTGCTGGTAAAAGTACGCACAATGCTTAACAGATATTCAATTACTGAAATAATCAAGAAAATTCACTTGCCAAGAGTTTTGACTGCAATTTGGCTCCCTGGCTGTAAGCAGTTGGCTGTTCTATCATTTTTAGTATGGCTGTTCCTTTTGAGAAAATTCCAAGTTTCTGCTATGTTTTTCCATTTCTGAATCCAATTATGAAAGACGTAATGTATTCTATTATTGGGGGAGCCTTGACACCCGTCTTTCTGTTTTTGAGAATGGCTCTTTAATTGAGGTATGCACAGGTGTTACTCATTATCGGCCATAGTGTGTTATCCAAATTCAGGAGAATCCAAAATTTGCAGGTTTTCTTCATGTTGTAACAACCACACCTGATTCTAAGATGGCACTTACATCATTTATCTAGGAACACTATAGCATCTGTCCATCCAAAGCCAGAAGTATTGACTTTAGAAAGTTACTGAACTTCATTGCCATGAATATTTTGACATGTAATATCTATAATTTGTCAGAAAACAACATTGGTCAATGCCCATAAAATGTGCCCCAATGATTTCACAAATGTAGACTGTAAAACCTCCTTGGTCGCCAACAAAGTGATTTCAACTTAATAATGTCTTCCTTTTACTTTATGGTCATCAATGCATCGGTGTTTCTTACTTATTTTACAGTATAAGCTATTGTCTGTTATTAGAAACCGAAAACAAATCTGTAAGAAGGAATATGTCAGATCGCTGTGGTCGGGTTAAGCATAGTGAGGAGGGGATTTCTTGAAATCCCATCCACTATCCTTACACTGTACTATGGAGAATTTTGGATGCAGCAGCAAGACGCTACATCCAAAACGCTGCGTATACTGATCGTGAGTATGCAGCCTAAGACTTTCCCTATATACACAAAAGGCCTTTTCAAAAATTGTTTTGTTCACAAATTTGTCTAAATCTGTTTTAGTGCTCACATCTCACTTGCTGAGGTAATAGATCCACCTCACAGATGTGACTTGATCGCCCCTGGGCCTTGGGCGACGCTCAGGCAATTTCCGGTCGGGTCATCGCCCGAGCGTCGCCTAAGTTGTCGCCCAGTGTAAATGGGCGTCGGTGACCTTAGGCGACACGCAAATACGTGCACGCGCACGTGCGTCGCCTATGGAATCGCCGGCGATATCTCCACGTGTGACGGTACCCTAAAATATACAGTTCGACAGTATTGGGGGGTCAGAAAACCAATCAGCATCTGATGTGAGCTCTATTTGCCACTTTGCTATCTGCCCTGTACAGGATTCATATGTGAAGACAACACCTCTCCAATATGCCAGTCACATCGAATGTGTGAGCACTGGCTACTTAACCCCTTCACGACCCTTGGCCCACCGTTTGGGCCATGAAAACAAGTGCCTTCCCGACCCTTGGCCCACCCCTGGGCCATGGAATGAACGGGCTCCTGCAGGCCGAGTGAGGGTCTCACTGACCTGTCACTCGGCCTGCAGGTACATGGGGAGTTGTACTACACCCCAGGGGGGGTCGATTTGCCCCCACTCCTACCCCCCGGCTACAGGCGCGGTGATTGGCGCTCAAAAGTGAAAGTGAAAATCACCGCGCCTGTCATGTTTCCCTGCCTGCCGCTGCTCTCCCTACCCTCTGATCAGATCCCCTGTCATCCTATAACATCCCCCCTGTCCCCCACCTCTCTTTCCTGCCCCCCCATCATCTTTCTACCCCCCCTCCCCCCCGCTTCCTGTCCCTGCCGCCCGCTTCCTGTCCCTGCCTCCCGCTTCCTCTAGCTGCCGCCCGCCTCCTCCTGACTGCCCCCGCTTCCTCTAAGTGCCCCCCCACATCTAGTACCAGCCCCCCACTGCCCCCTTCCTGCCCCCCCGATCACCGGAGCGGCGATCGCCTCTCCCACTCACCCCTCCGGCGGCCCGCTCCGTCCTGTGACTGCTGCGTCCCGCTCCTCTTCTGCTGTGAGTCCCTCCTCTTCTGCGCCGCCTCCGATCTGACTGCTCTGTGCTGGAGCTGCCAGATCACTTCTACAGCTGGATCCTCAGGATCCAGCTGTAGAAGTGATCTGACAGCTCCAGCACAGTGATCCACAGTGACCATTATGTGATCACTGTAGATCACTGTGCTGGATCTGTCAGATCACTTCTACAGCTGGATCCTGAGGATCTAGGTGCAGGAAGTGATCTGACAGCTCCAGCACAGTGATCCACAGTGACCATTATGTGATCACTGTAGATCACTGTGCTGGATCTGTCAGATCACTTTCTACAGCTGGATCCTGAGGATCTAGCTGCAGGAAGTGATCTGACAGATCCAGCACAGTGATCACATAATGGTCACTGTGGATCACTGTGCTGGATCTGTCAGATCACTTTCTACAGCTGGATCCTGAGGATCTAGCTGCAGAAAGTGATCTGACACCCCGGGCGCAGTGACCCACTATGTGCATCACTGCGCCTGGGCTGCCAGATCGCTTTCCGCAGCTTGATCCCCATGCATGGGGATCGAGCTGCAGAAAGCAATCTAACAGCCCGGGCGCAGTGATGCACATAGTGGGTCACTGCGCCCAGGCTCTTAAGGCGCCTTCACACTGGCGTTCCCCTCCGCAGCGTTCTGCGGAGGGGAATCGCCAGGTGTGCGCCGCGGCCGCCAGCTCCTATCTTTAGAATGGGAGCGCACGGTGCTGCGCTTGACAGCGCATGACCGTGCGCACCCAGTCACTCCCATATGTGATATGTGCGCAGGCGTATGCCTGCGCACAAATCACACACTCCCGCCCACACCAGGACGCAACATGTTGCGTCCTGGTGCGGGCAGGAGTGTGTGATTTGTGCGCAGGCGGATGCCTGCGCACAGATCACATATGGGAGTGAATGGGTGCGCACGGTCATGCGCTGTCAAGCGCAGCACCGTGCACTCCCATTCTAAAGATAGGAGCTGGCGGCCGCGGCGCACACATGGCGATTCCCCTCCGCAGAACGCTGCCGAGGAGAACGCCAGTGTGAAGGCGCCCTTAGATCGCTGCTCTGCAGCCCGATCTCCCTGCATGGGCATCGAGCTGCAGAAAGCAATCTGACAGCCCGCACGCAGTGATGCACATAGTGGGTCAATGCGCCTGTGCTGCCAGATCGCTTTCCGCAGCTCGATCCCCATGCATGGGGATCGAGCTGCGGAAATCGATCTGGCAGGCGCAGTGATGCACATAGTGGGTCACTGCGCCCGGGGTGTCAGATCACTTTCTGCAGCTCGATCACCATGCTGGCGGATCGGGCTCCAGAGTAGCGATCTAAAAGCAAAGGCGATCGAGCATCGTGGGACCTTCGTTATGGACTACGTCGGAGCGATCGAGCGTCGTGGGACCTTCGTTGTGGACTACGTCGGATCTTTTTATAATAAAGATGGAGTCCGAATTGTGTCTGTGTTTTTTTTTCAAATAAAAAGATTTTTCTCTGTGTGTATTTATTGACTATTTACCATACTAGAGATTCCTAATGGCGGGTCTAACATTGGCCCTATATTATGAATCTCGGGCTTAGTGCCAGCTGCCAATAAAAAGCTGGCATTAACACCTTTATTACCCAGTTAGCCACCGGCACCAGGGCAACTGGAAGAGCGTGGGTACAGCGCCAGAAAATGGCGCTTCAATGAATGCGCCATTTTCTGGGGCGGCTGCGGGCTGCAATTCGCAGCATGGGGGGCCCAGAACGCTTGGGCCTCTCTATTCTGAGGATTCCAGCCCCCAGCTGCCTAGTTGTACCTGGCTGGACCAAAAATATGGCGGAGCCCCACGTAATTTTTTTTCTAGAATTAGTTCTAGAAATTAAAAAAAAAATGGGCTTCGCTGTATTTTTGGTTCCAGCCAGGTATGACGAGGCAGCTGGGGGCTGGTGGCAGTCCGTAGCTGCCAAGTTGTACCTGGCTGGACCAAAAATATGGAGGAGCCCTATGTCATTTTTTTTCTAGAAATAATTCTAGAAATAAAAAAAAAATAGGCTTCGCTGTATTTTTGGTTCCAGCCGGTATGACGAGGCAGCTGGGGGCTGGTGGCAGTTCGTAGCTGCCAAGTTGTACCTGGCTGGACCAAAAATATGGCGGAGCCCTATGTCATTTTTTTTCTAGAAATAATTCTAGAAATAAAAAAAAAATAGGCTTCGCTGTATTTTTGGTTCCAGCCAGGTATGACGAGGCAGCTGGGGGCTGGTGGCAGTCGTAGCTACCAAGTTGTACCTGGCTGGACCAAAAATATGGCGGAGCCCTATGTCATTTTTTTTCTAGAAATAATTCTAGAAATAAAAAAAAAATAGGCTTCGCTGTATTTTTGGTTCCAGCCAGGTATGACGAGGCAGCTGGGGGCTGGCGGCAGTCCGTAGCTGTAAAGTTGTACCTGGCTGGACCAAAAATATGGCAGAGCCCCATGGGTCCCCCATGCTGCGAATTGCAACTACTAGACTAGTATGTTTATTTACAAAAAGTTTCTTTATTCATTTATACGTCTCAATTTGTGAAGCACATGGTGGTTCAAAGTGCTCACTGTGCATCTAGATATGTTCCCTGGGGGGGTCTAGTTTCCAAAATGGGGTCACTTGTGGGGGAGCTCCAATGTTTAGGCACACAGGGGCTCTCCATACGTGACCTGGTGTCCGCTAACAATTCCAATAGTTGGCAAACACCAGGTTGCGTATGGAGAGCCCCTGTGTGCCTAAACATTACAGCTCCCCCACAAGTGACCCCATTTTAGAAACTAGACCCCCCAAGGAATCTATCTAGATGCATAGTGAGCACTTTGAATCCCCAGGTGCTTCACAAACTGATCCGTAATAAGGTAAAAATACTTTTTTTCACACAAATTTTCTTTTTTAATTTGTACGGATCAATTTGTGAAGCACCTGGGGGTTCAAAGTGCTCACTATGCATCTAGATATGTTACTTGGGGGGTCTAGTTTCCAAAATGGGGTCACTTGTGGGGGAGCTCTAATGTTTAGTCACACAGCGGCTCTCCATACGCAACATGGTGTCCGCTAGCAATTCCAATTGTTAGCGGACACCATGTCGCATATGGAGAGCCCCTGTGTGCCTAAACATTGGAGCTCCCCCACAAGTGACCCCATTTTGGAAACTAGACCTCCCAGGGAACCTATCTAGATGGATAGTGAGCATATTGACCCCCCAGGTGCTTCACGAATTAATGTAAAAAAAAATTTTTGTGGAAAACAAGTACTTTTTCATTTTTACAGATCAATTTGTGAAGCACCTGAGGGTTCAAAGTGCTCACTATGCATCTAGATACGTTCCCTGGGGGGTCTAGTTTCCAAAATGGGGTCACTTGTGGGGGAGCCCCAATGTTTAGGCACACAGGGGCTCACCAAACGCAACATGGTGTCCGCTAACAATTTGAGCTCATTTTGCATTCAAATTGTTAGCGGACACCATGTCGTGTTTGAAGAGCCCCTGTGCGTCTCCACATTAGAGCTACCCCACAAGTGACCCCATTTTGGAAACTAGACCCCCCAGGGAACATATCTAGCTGCATAGTGAGCACTTTGAACCCCAGGTGCTTCACAAATTGATCCGCAATAATGAAAAAAGAAAATTTTTGTGGAAAAAAAAGTGCTTTTTCATATTTATGGATGAATTTGTGAAGCACCTGGGGGTTGAAACTGCTCACTATGCATCTAGATACGTTCCCTGGGGGGTCTAGTTTCCAAAATGGGGTCACTTGTGGGGGAGCCCCAATGTTTAGGCACACAGGGGCTCACCAAACGCAACATGGTGACAGCTAACAATTTGAGCTGATTTTTATTCAAATTGTTAGCGGACACCATGTCGCGTTTGGAGGGCCCCTGTGTGCCTAAATATTGGAGCTCCCCCACAAGTGACCCCATTTTGGAAACTAGACCCCCCAGGGAACTTATCGATATGGGTATTGAGCATATTGAACCCCCAGGTACTTCACAAATTAATGAAAAAAAAGATTTTTGCGGAAAAAAAGTACTTTTTCATTTTTACAGATCAATTTGTGAAGCACCTGGGGGTTTAAAGTGCTCACTATGCATCTAGATACGTTCCTTTGGGGGTCTAGTTTCCAAAATGGGGTCACTTGTGGGGGAGCTCCAATGTGGAGACGCACAGGGGCTCTCCAAACGCAACATGGTGTCCGCTAACAATTTGAGCTCATTTTGCATTCAAATTGTTAGCGGACACCATGTTGCGTTTGGAGAGCCCCTGTGCGTCTCCACATTGGAGCTCCACCACAAGTCACCCCATTTCTGAAACTAGACCCCCAAAGGAACGTATCTAGGTGCATAGTGAGCACTTTGAACCCCCAGGTGCTTCACAAATTGATCCGCAATAATGAAAAAAGAAAATTTTTGTGGAAAAAAAAGTGCTTTTTCATTTTTATGGATGAATTTGTGAAGCACCTGGGGGTTGAAAGTGCTCACTATGCATCTAGATACGTTCCCTGGGGGGTCTAGTTTCCAAAATGGGGTCACTTGTGGGGGAGCCCTAATGTTCAGGCACACAGGGGCTCACCAAACACAACATGGTGACAGCTAACAATTTGAGCTGATTTTTATTCAAATTGTTATCGGACACCATGTCGCGTTTGGAGGGCCCCTGTGTGCCTAAATATTGGAGCTCCCCCACAAGTGACCCCATTTTGGAAACTAGACCCACCAGGGAACATATCGAGATGGGTAGTGAGCATATTGAACCCCCAGGTGCTTTACAAATTGATCTGTGAAAATGAAATAGTACTTTTTTTTTTCACAAAAATTTTCTTTTAGCCTAAATTTTTTCATTTTCACATGGCAACAGCATAAAATTCATCCTAAAATTTGTTGGCCAATTTCTCCTGAGTACACCGATACCTCATATGTGGTCATAAACCACTGTTTGGGCGCACGGCAGGGCTCAGAAGGGAAGGAGCGCAATTTCAGTTTTTGAATGTAAAATTAGCTCCAAAATTCAAATTGCGCTCCTTCACTTCTAAGCCCTGCCGTGCGCCCAAACAGTGGTTTATGACCACATATAAGGTATCGATATACTCGGGAGAATTTGCACAACTAATTTTAGGATCCATTTTATCCTTTTGCCCATGTGAAAATGAAAGAATTGAAGCTAAAAGAACATTTTTGATAAAAAAATTAAAATATCCATTTTTTGTTTCCACTTTGCCTTAGTTCCTGTGAAGCACCTGAAGGGTTAATAATCTTCTTGAATGTAGTTTTGAGTAGCTTGAGGGGTGCAGTTTTTGGAATGGTGTCACTTTTGGGTGTTTTCTGTCATGTACACCCCTCAAAAGGACTTCAAATGTGATGTGGTCACTAAAAAAAATGGTTTTGTAAATTTTGGTTGAAAAATGAAAAATTGCTCATGAACTTTGAACCCTTATAAAGTTCTAACAAAAAAAAATTTTTTTTCCAAAATTGTGCTGATGTGAAGAAGACATGTGGGAAATATTATTTAATAACTTTTTTCTGTCACATATCTCTCTTGTTTATCAGAAAAAAAAATTAAAAATGTGAAAATTGTGAAATTTTCAAAATTTTTGCCATATTTTTGATTTTTTTCACAAATAAACACAAAAATTATCGACTTAAATTTAATACTAGCATGAAGCCCAATATGTCACGAAAAAACAATCTCAGAATCGCTAGGATCGGTTGAAGCGTTCCCGAGTTATAACCTCATAAAGGGAGAGTGGTCAGAATTGCAAAAAAGGCCAAGGTCTTTAGGGTCAAAATAGGCTGGGTCCTGAAGGGGTTAAGAAATGAAGGAAGTTCCGGACTCCAGACACAGATCTTCAGAACATCAAAGGTTTCTTTATTCGGTTCCCATTAAAACATTACGGAATGCACCATAAACCATGTTGGCAGAGCCTGACATGTTTCGACTGTAGTCTTATTCATAGGCATGATGAGAGTACAAACATTCCCTACCTAAATGCAACCTCTGAAAAGAAACCCACACCTGCAATAAATCACAAATAATGAATCTGAAGATACTGACATTAGTGAAAACCCGGAGTAAGAAATAAAAACTGGTTGTTGTAGCAGCTGTCTGGATGCCTGGTCTCAGATGATCTTGGAGGTGAGAATGCTGGATGTAGAGATCCTGGTCTGATGTGGTTACATATAGTCTGTGGTGGTGAGGCCAAATTCTCTGAAACGCCTTTAAAGATGACTTATGGTAGAGAAATTAACATTTGATTCACAGGCAACAGCTCTGATGGGTATTCCTGCAGTCAGCATGTCAACTGCTCCATCAAAACTTGTGACATCTGTGGCATTATGCTGTGTGATAAAACTGCATATTTTAGAGTGACCTTTTATTGTGGCCAGCCTAAGGCACACCTGTGTAATAATCATGCTATCTAATCAGCATCTTGATACTTACAGTCATCAGGGCGGCAATAGGGCAGTGAACAGTCAAAGCTCACTCGCTTACACCTTGACTGACAGCCAGATCTGCACACACAGGCAGCGGATCCAGCTGTCAATGTGCAGTTGGGAGTGATTTTACAGCACGCTCAATGAATGGTGACTGTTTACTGCACTAGTGCCACCCTAATAATTTGAATTGAGTGGATGCAGGGGGAATATATTTTCATTTTCTCCCTGTAGCCCCCAAAAATTACATGCTATTTATCTCCAGAATGCCTCTAAATCTACAGGTAAATAGCACTTTTAGCTGACAAGTTACCTTTAAACCTATGTTACAGGTATTTTAGAATTTTGTGTGAAATAATAAATATTCCTTTTTTGACAGGTAACAGTTTGAATTTCTGGCTTGGTACGAAAAAAATTGCATCAGGGTCATTGTAGGATCAACTGTCCTCTAGCAATGATATAAGCCAGCCTTCGAGTGTTAAGTCATAGGTTCACCTTGACATTTATTATGCATCCTATACAGGTTGTTTATTTTTGAGAACTTTGTGCGTCTATAGGAGCAGTTGGCAGAGAGTATATTGGCTCCCATTAGTATTGAGTAATCACGCAGAACTACTAAATTTTTCAGCTGTGCAGCCATTCAGTGCTATCAGTGATCCCAATTAGTCAGATTGCCTAGTGTTTTCATATTCAGGGACATTGAATAAGAAGCAATTAGCACAGGCACCATGAAAGAAACACCTGACACATGTATAATGCATAAACTATTAATGTAATACTTTACATGACAACTGGAATTGATTTTAATTCACACAACTACAGGACATTAATGTATCTCAGAATAAGGTTATTTCTATTGTTCCTTCACTTTTGCATGTATGTGTTAATTTCAATCTATAGCTACAAATAATGTTCTGCCAATAGAGGCTGACTAAACAGCTGTGGTCTGTAGTCTGAAGGGCTTGGGGACATGTGTCCTGCTCTATTGGATGACAAACAATGTAGTAGGGTGCTCATGCATTTATAGCAGCTGATTTAAAAAAAAAACACCTGATGAAGACAGCAGGCCGCTGTTGAAACGCGCGTAGTGGACAAGCCAGAATAAACAGGTCTACTTTAATTATTGGTGTCTACTTCTCTTTACTGAGCGCTCCTAAATAATACCAGAATTATTGCCTTTCATTACACCATTATCCCTTATGGGTTCTGGCTGGAGCTGCACAGTAGTGAGGAAGCTTAGTTAGAGAATCAAAGAACCTGCCCTGATGTCAGAGAAATCCCTGGTTAGAACCTAGACCTAGGTGGAACACGTGACCTGAGGAGGCGGCTGGGAGCGGCGACGCTTGGAGCGATACATAGGAATCAGCAGCTACACGCTGACACTGTGGTTGTGTACGGACAGCACATCCAGTCCAGGTGAGTGGTGATTACCGCCACTAACAATATATCACCATTAGACCACCGGGTATTATTCAAGATTGAGCCTCTCATTTTTGTAATTTCATGTTAATTGGACGCTGACACACCACACAGACACCCCCTTCACAGGGACACACACACATACACACCCTATAGGGGTACATGCACTCACTCCACAGGGACACACACACCACAGGGACATACACACATACACAACCCACAGGGGCACAGAGACACACACACCCCACAGGAACACACAGACCCCATAGGGATGGACACACACCACAGAGACACCCCTCCCCCCACAAGGACACACACAACAGGGACACCCCTCCCCCCCAAAAGGACACACACCCCAGGGACACACACACCACACAGACAGACACAGATATGCACAAATCGCCTCACACAACTCGCCTCATACGTCTGGTATCTTTAATTTCCAAAAATAAACATCTGAGTAAAAACAGCCAATGTGCAACACATGTGCCATATAGGGAATTAAGGCAGATGTCAGTCACATGAGCTGTCTTTTATGTGTATGTGTGAGGTAATATATACTGCCCGGCCGGGGGGAGGGTTTACTGTTGGCTGGAGATTTATTAGGCTGCCTATAGCAATCAATCACAGCTCAGCTTCTATTTTCCTACAGGTCATTAATATGACATATTCAAATTCTATCTAGTTATAGCTAACAGCAGTTAGTTATTAACCCGGGCATAGCCGGGTATATATATATATATATATATATATATATATATATATATATATACATATACATACAGTGCCTTGTGAAAGTATTTGGTCCCCTTGAACTTTTCAGCCGTTTGCCACCTTTCAGGCTTCAAACATAAAGATATAAATTCTATTTTTTTGTCAAGAATCAACAATAAGTGGGACACAATCGTGAAGTGGAACGAAATTTATTGCATATTTTAAACTTTTTTAAGACATAAAAAACTGAAAAGTGGGGCGTGCAATATTATTCTGCCCTCTTGAGTTAATTCTTGGTAGTGTCACCTTTTGCTGAGATTAAAGCTGCAAGTCGCTTGGGGTATGTCTATCAGTTTTGCACATCAAAAGACTGAAATTCTTGCCCATTCTTCCTTGCAAAACAGCTGGAGCTCAGTGAGGTTGGATGGAGAGCGTTTATGGACAGCAGTTTTCAGCTCTTTCCACAGATTCTCGATTGGATTCAGGTCTGGACTGTGACTTGGCCATTCTAACACCTGGATACGTTTATTTTTGAACCATTCCTTTGTAGATTTTGCTTTATGTTTGGGATCATTGTCTTGTTGGAAGATAAATCTCCGTCCCAGTCTCAGGTCTTTTGCAAACTCCAACGGGTTTTCTGCTTGAATGGTCCTGTATTTGGCTCCTTCCATCTTCCCATCAATTTTAACCATCTTCCCTGTCCCTGCTGAAGAAAAGCAGGCCCAAACCAAGATGCTGCCACTGCCATGTTTGACAGTGGGGATGGTGTTTTGAGGGTGATGAGTTGTGTTGCTTTTACGCCAAACATATCGTTTTGCATTGTGGCCAAAAAGTTAAATTTTGGTTTCATCTGACCAGAGCACCTTATTCCACATGTTTGGTGTGTATCCCAGGTGGCTTGCAGCAAACTTCAAACGAGACTTTTTATGGATATCTTTGAGAAATGGCTTTCTTCTTGCCACTCTTCCATAAAGGCCAGATTTGTGCAGTGTAACACTGATTGTTGTCCTATGGACAGACTCTCCCACCTCAGCTGTAGATCTCTGCAGTTCATCCAGAGTGATCATGGGTCTTTTGGCTGCATCTTTGATCAGTCTTCTCCTTGTTTGAGATGAAAGTTTAGAGGGACGGCCGTGTCTTGGTAGATTTGCAGTGGTCTGATATTCCTTCCATTTCAATATAATCACTTGCACAGTGCTCCTTGAGATGTTTAAAACTTGGGAAATCTTTTTGTATCCAAATCCGGCTTTAAACTTTGCCACAACAGTATCTTGGACCTGCCTGGTGTGTTCCTTGGTCTTCATGATGCTCTCTGCACTTGAAACAGAACCCTGAGACTATCACAGAGCAGGTGCATTTATACGGAGAATTGATTACACACAGGTGCATTCTACTTATCATTACCAGTCATTTAGGACAACATTGAATCATTCAGAGATCCTCACTAAACTTCTGGAGTGAGTTTGCTGCACTGAAAGTAAAGGGGCTGAATAATATTGAATAATATTGCACACCCCACTTTTCAGTTTTTTATTTGTTAAACAAGTTTAAAACATGTAATAAATTTTGTTCCACTTCATGATTGTGTCCCACTTGTTGATTCTTCACAAAAAAATTAGAATTTATATCTTTATGTTTGAAGCCTGAAATGTGGCAAAAGGTTGAAACGTTCAAGGGGGCCGAATACATTCGCAAGGCACTGTATATATACTGTGTATATACTGGGGTGTAGTATTGTAGTATACAGAGTATGATTATGTGTAGATATACTGGGGTGTAGTATATAGTGTATACTGATGTGTGGATATACTGGGGTGTAGTGTATAGTGTATATTGATGTGTATATATACTGCAGTGTAGTATATTGAGTATACTGATATTTAGATACTGATGTGTAGTATGTACTAATATGTAGTATATAGTGTATACTGATGTATAGATAGTGGTGTGTAGTATGTAGTGTATACTGATGTGTAGATAGTGGTGTGTAGTGATTCAATAGATTCAAGATTCAATAGATTCAAATCAGCTTTATTGGCAAGACTAAATACACATTAGTTTTGCCAAAGTTTTTGCCAAAGCAAGTGTACAAAAGGGGATAGGGACTGTAGAGATGTTGGGTAGGGGCTGTAGAAAAGGTAGATGGCGGCAGATCCAGGGTGGGGGCTATAGAAGTCCATGGCATATTATAGTTCTCTTTCTCACAATGACATTCGCTCACATACTGCGCTGCTATCTCCACTGCTCTCTCTTCTTCTCCCAGCAGGATACATGTTTTCTCTTCTTCCTTCATGGTGATAAAATCTGGGAAGAGATGTGAGAGTCTCCTGAAGTGAGTGTCCCTCACTGCTGAGTATTTGGAGCAGTGTAGCAGGAAGTGGGTTTCGACTTCCAGAACCTCCTTGTCATGGTAATGGCACTGTCTTTCCTCCCTGGCCTTGTACCTCTGACTGTGTTGGCCTAATTTGATGGTCAGACTGTGGGCACTGAGTCTATATCGGCTCAAAATCTTGCGGTCTCTGGGGTCTGGGAGTTTCTCCAGATATGGGGCCAGTGTGTAGTCTCTCTGTAGACACTGGTACATGGTCAGTTTCTGTGAGATGATAATATCGTTCTTCCAGTCACTGACATACCTCTCCTGGCCTTTGTCTACCATCTTCCTGATTCTTTTTTGAGGTTGTTGTGATTGGTCTTCTGGTCGGGTTGGGTTTGGGTGGGCTGTTCCGAGGGTCCTGGTTTTTCTGTTTCACCAACATGTAACAGGGCTTTATAGTGATGGGAGCTTGGATTGCTCCTATGTAGGTGAGCCTGGAATGACAGTGCCCTCTTCAGGACTGTTAGGTGTAGAGGGAATCTGCCCAGCTCGGCCCGACAAGCACTGTTGGAGGTACTCCGATGGACTTGGAGAAAATGCTTACACAACTCCAGGTGGGATATTTCGGTTGGGCTGGAATCCCACATTGAGCAGTCTGGGTAAGTGTGAGGACCCCAGACTTCGCTGCCATACAGGAGGATTGAGGCGATGATAGAGTCAAAGATTTTTAACCGGACTCTCACTGGTGGCTTCAGATGGTAGAGTTTCCTTCGAATGGCATAGAAGGTTTTGCAGGCCTTGTCTTTCCGGGTCTCTATGGCTTGCTTGAAACTCCCTGACTCGTGAATCTCCAGTATAGTGTACACTTATGTGTAGTATATAATGTATACTGATGTGTGGATAGTGATGTGTAGTGTATATAGTGTATACTGATGTGTAGATATAATGGTGTGTAGTATATAGTGCAGTGATGGGCAACCTTTTGAGCTTGGTGTGTCAAAATTCGCCAAAAAACCGAGCATAACTCGGCAGGTGTGTCACCTTGAGAAAAAAAACCCTAATTTTACGATATTTATAGTTTAAATAACAAATATGTATAATTCTTTAACTTACCTGCTTAGTGACTTCTTTGTTAATCTGTCAGTTGGTTTCTTTTGTTGGTCTTGCTGTTATTTCACTTGTGTGGGGTGTCATGAACTAAGTCAGATAAGTGAGGGGGAGGGGGAATTCTTCCGGTGATGGCGAACCTGTGGCAGTCCAGCAACAGCTGGACTGCCACAGGTTCGCCATCACTGATTTAGTGACTTTTTTGTTGCTGAATTTCATTGGCTAAATCTTCAATTGAAGGTTGGTATTTTGTACACTTCAAGGCCAAGCAAGCGCTACTAAGGTTATCTGTCAATCTGTTTCTTTTGTTGGTTTTGATATTATTTAATGCTGAGAATAAGGTCTCACAAAAGTACGTAGAGGGAAAAATAGTAAGTAAAGCCATTGCTATATTTTTCAGGGTGCTAAAAGTGTCTGGTAACCGATTCCAGGCACTCCAAATTTCCTGTTCATAGTGGCACTCCTCTTGATTCTCCAAGCGGCACCTTTCTAGATTCTCAAGCTTTGACCTCAAATCAACAAACACCTGACCCCAGATGCTGTCCTGAAATTCTGCAAGTTGCATCTCCAAATCATCAATTTGTATCCATTGGAAACCATTTAATTCCAAACTACTGTAGACTACTACATCAGGATACTTAATTATTTTCATGGTCTGTTCTAGGCTTCTAAATTGATTAAATCTATCACTGAACTGGTCAAGTAAGGAGTCTAAAACATGCTGGTACTTTAGATGCAAGGGTTCCATTTCATTTTGTACAGCAGCACTGGCCTTCTCAAAATACTTTGTTACTCGAGGAAAATACTTATAAGTTTTAGTTTCTACATCTCGCTTGAAAATTTTAAGCTTACTTTCAAAAGCCTTTATGTATCCAAACATAACGTCAATACTTTTGCCAAAACCTTGTAGCTTTAAGTTCAGTTCATTAATATGAACAGAGAGATCTGTAAAAAACATCAGGGTGTTGACCCACTGATAATCATAGAGCTGAGGAAAGTTTCCCAGATCCTTATCCTCAAGAAATACCTTAATTTCTTCAAAGCACTCCACAAAGCGCTCAAGAACTTTGCCTCGGCTCAGCCATCTTACATTATTGTACATCAGCAGTCCACTGTAGGTGGAATCAACCTCCAGTAAAAGTGCAGAAAATTCTCTCTTGTGAAGGGGGCGAGCAGCTATTAAATTAACTATTTTTGTAACAACTGACATTAAGTCGTTTAAGTCAGTGAATCCTGCCTTGGCACATAAAGCCTCCTGATGGATAATACAATGAAAAGGCACAATCGGGTGGCCAATAGCTTCTGTAAACAATGTAACAAATCCGACTTTTTTCCCCACCATGTTTGGTGCCCCGTCTGTCGTCACTGACACAACTTTAGAGATATCAATGCTTAGGTCACAGAATGTTTGTTTAACAACCTTACAGATTTCGCTTCCTGATGTACTTGTTGGCACTGATACTAACTTTATCAACTCTTCTCTCATTGTGAGACCATCAGAATATCGACCAATAATGGCCAACTGAGCATGTGATGTGACATCAGTAGTTTCATCAAGAGAGATCGAAAAATATTTACAATTACTTATGTCTTCCTTTAATTGATGTTGTACGTTTGTGTTCAGTCTCATTATTCGGTCTTTTATGATATTTCTACTGAGTGGTAACTCAGATATTCTCTTACTAATTGCATCTTTATTCTGCATATCGTGAAATAGAACTGGCGCACATCTTAAGAGAGTTTCTTTAATAAATTCTCCCTCACTGAGGGCTTTTCCATGCTGAGCTATGGAGTGAGCAATGCTGAGACTTGCTGATGTTAAATTTGTAGAGCTTTTTACAAATTTAAGGATGGTATTAGATTGGCTCTTATGAAGGTGTAGCTGCCTGGAAATGCATTCCTTCCTTTCATCCTCACTTTTTTTCAAGAGCTGGGAATGTTTAGTTTCAAAATGTCTATTTACATTCCACGTTCTGCTTACTACCGTTTCACTACATAGAACGCAAAATGATCTGCCATTTTTTTCTATAATGCCATACATCTCAGTCCATGTCTCTTGAAAGGGTCGGCTACTGCTACTACCACTTCCTTTACTTAACCTTGGTTTTTTTGGCTTCTCCATCAGAGGGGCAGTGACAGAAGATTTATAGACAGCCCTGCAGGCAATTAGGGGGTTAACTGTCTTTTAGGAAAGGGCAGAGTTAATAAGCAGAAACAGAGATTAATAGGGTGAAATGGATCTGTATGCTGCAAGATGGCGTTCCTTATGTAAATTAATGGCGGGAAACGGCACCCATAGCACAGGCCTCTTCCAGCCTCCCCCTCACTTATCTCAGTAATGGCCAATCACACATTCATGACACCCAGATTCTGCCCAGAACCTTTCACTGGACTCGAGGATGGTTGTAATCACTGGACCTCCAGACAGCGATCACAGGGCCTCAGATATGCGTCCCCCACAGCGCTCCGCTGCTCCCTGCTGCGCCAGCCAGAAGTTCCGCCTGCCCTACCGGAAGTCCCAGGACTAGACGCTCTGTGCCGGAGCTCTGCTGTTCTGGCCTACAGACCTCCAGCACATTTTTTTTCCCTCATCTGTAGTTAGTGATGGGCGAGTCCTAACTCGGAATCGCTTGACTCTAGTCTAGCGAGTCCGACCCCGGGACTCGCTACTCGTTGTCTAGCGAGTCCAATGTTAATGAATGGGGAAGCGAGTAATAGCGAGTAATGTGTGATTTACAAATCGCAGATGTCTCGGAAAGCGCTCGCATTGCCGTGTCGGAAACCCGACTCGCAACAGTTTTTTGCTGCTGTGTCCGTGTCTGTGGTTTTTATCCAAATAGCGAGTCTAGTTTCTCCGGCGGCCGCGTGTCACTGAAAATGGCTACGCGTGTCAGTGCTGACACGCGTGTCATAGGTTCGCCATCACTGATATAGTGTATACTAATGTGTAGATAGTGCTGTGTAGTATATGGTGTATACTGATGCGTAGATTAACTGAAGTGTTGTATATAGTGTATACTGATGTGTAGATATACTGGTGTGTTGTATATAGTATATACTGATGTGTAGATATAGTGGTGTGTAGTATATAGTCAGCACAGGATGGGAGTATAGAGTCTTATATTTTAACTGTGGAAAAAAAGTAACATAAGAAGGGGTTGTTCTGGTAGTGGAGACTCCTGTAATAAATGAAGGCGTTGGGGTATGATTCACCCACTTCATTAATAGGCGCACAGCACTTCATGAATTAGGAAATATACAAGTCCCGTAGGTTTCCAACACAAATGTACACACATACATGTAAATACTCAGAACATGCACATTATATAGAATACATATACACACATATATATAATATTCTATATAAGGTATGTTCTGTGTATATAAGTTTGTGCATGTATATTTGTGCTGGAGGCTTATGGGATTTGTACATTTCCTAATTCATGAAGTGCTGTGCACCTATTAATAATGTGGGTGAATGTTAATCCAGCAGCTTTATTTAGTAAGATTGGTCATACACAACATGTCTTAATGAATCAGGACCATTGTTCTCGGCAGCACATTGCCTGAAGTAAACAGGAGAAGTGCTTCCAAGAAAAAGATCTGTCTGGGGACAGAATGATCTAATAGTGATCGTGCTATCCCCATTGAGCTATTAGTGATCATTTAATCTCTAATGATCTAGTAGTGATCGTTCTATCTCTAATGATTTATTAATGATCGCTCTATCCCTAATGATGCATTAGTGATCATTCTATCCCCATTGATTTATTAGTGATCATTCTAACCCATTGATCTATTAGTGATCACTAATAGATCAATGGGGTTAGAATGATCACTAATAAATCAATAATCTATAAATGATCTAATAGTGATCGTGCTATCCCCATTGAGCTATTAGTGATCATTCTATCTCTAATGATCTAGTAGTGATCGTTCTATATCTAATGATCTAGTAGTGATCGTTCTATCTCTAATGATCTATTAGTGATCATTCTATCCCTAATGATCTGTTAATGACCGCTCTACCCCATTGATCATTAGTAATCTTTCTATCCCCATTGATCTATAAGTAATCATTTTATACCTAATGATCTATTAGTGATCATTCTATCCCCAATGATGTATTCATGATTCTTCTATCCCCAATAATCTATTAGTGATTGCTCTATCCCCAATGATCTGTTATTGACGGCTCTATCCCTAATAATCTATTAGGGATTGTTCTAACCCCAATGATCTATTAGTGATCGTTCTATCCCTAATGATCTGTTAGTGACCGTTCTACATCATTGATCTATTAGTGATCTCTCTATCCCCATTGATCTATAAGTAATCATTCTATACCCAATGATCTATTAGTGATCATGCTATCCCCAACGATCTATTTGTGATTCTTCTGTCCCCAATAATCTATTAGTGATTGCTCTATCCCCAATGATCTGTTAGTGACCGCTCTATCCCTAATGATCTATTAGGGATCGTTCTATCCCCAATGATCTATTAGTGATTGTTCTAACCTCAATGATCTATTAGTGATCGTTCTATCCGCAATGATTTATTAGTGATTGTCCTATCCTCATTGATCTATTAGTGATCTTTCTATCCCCATTGATCTATAAGTAATCATTCTATACCCAATGATCTATTAGTGATCATTCTATCCCCAATGATCTATTAGTGATTCTTCTATCTCCAATAATCTATTAGTGATCGCTCTATCCCTAATGAGCTATTAGTGATCATTCTATTCCCAATGATCTATTAGTGATTCTTCTATCCCCAATAATCTATTATGGCCCCTTTACACGCAGCTACAGGTAACAGGTTTTCCACAGGTAACTTACTGGCTGCAGTGAAATCATGGAGACATGGCTCTATCTTGTTGCTGTGTACAAATGGAACTATGTCTCCATGATTTCACTGCAGCCAGTAAGTTACCTGTGGAAAACCTGTTACCTGTAGCTGCGTGTAAAGGGGCGATTAGTGATTTCTCTATCCCCAATGATCTGTTAGAGATCACTCTATCCCTAATGATCTATTAGGGATCGTTCTATCCCCAATGATTTATTAGTGATTGTTCTCACCCTATCGCTGTTCGTCAGCCTGTGTGATGAGCTGATACACAAGCGCCGGATGACTTTACTATAGTTGATGGCGCTCATTTAAAGGTCTGAAATCGACTCCTGTAAATACAACTTAAATGTCTGTGTGTGATGGTACAATTTGTTAACAGCTGGGCCCCACTTTTAACTTTTTCCCAGGGCCCCACTTTGTCTAAAACCAGCGCTGCCCATATCAATGTTACCGGTACACCCCTGGCATCTCACACCAAAGCTGCCCACTTCTTCCAGTGGAACCACCTTGCTAAAACTATGAAACGAATTAATTTAATGAATATTATGAGCTGTGCAAAACTTTGCAGCTTCTATATGACAGAAAACTTGGATTAAATAAATAATGAAAAACTAGTCTGATTGTAGTTCTTGCTTTAGGGGGTCATTGCTGCGTGCACTCTCACAGCTCAGTAACTGTCCAGAACAATTGAGCATGACATGTAGCAAGGTGAGCAGATACTGGAGTCTTTTCCTCTGGATGTGGACTTAGAGATTTTTACTATGCCCAAGATAAATGCTTATTGCTAAACAGAAGCAGAAAGGTGTTTTCAGGAACCTAGAGCAAGAAAACAGTTCTGCGTTCAGAGCTGGCAGGCACACCGGTTACTAAACTGAACAGATGGGATCACATCAGGACCACTTTAACATACAAGGAATGAATCCAATACACTGATAATAGTCATTAATTCTTTTGATTTTCTTAGTTTTTCTATCAATCCAAACTTCATATTGTAACTTTTAAATCTCGTGAAGGTCCTAGGATTTCATTATTTTCTATAACTCAATTAAACGTGTATTTAGCTTGATAGCTGTGTCCTTTATTTTTATTATTATTTATTATTGTTGCCCTTGGTGGGATTTGAACATACTTATCTTGAGAATAGTGGCGCAAGATTACCAGTTTGAAAAAAAAAGCTTGAGTTTACTCGTTTGTTGGGAAATGTTTACGCTATACTGTATGTGCCTAAATATGACCACCGGTGGCTCAGAAGTGAACGGAAGCCTGTTGAAGTTCTTACTAGAATGTTGCAATTACACAATTCTTGTAAAGGTACAGGTGGATACATTTCTGTATCTTGCCACCACTTAAAATAATTCCATTATATTACATGATGTTCCATTATGTTACAGTGGAACCTGTAAGTCTTCTCTGCACAGGTATTTGGATTGACCTAATGGATATTAGTTTGTAAGCCCCAAAGGGGACAGCATTGATGATATATGTAAAGTGCTGCATATTTAATAGCACTATGTAAGTGAATTAATATATATGGCTACAACATTGATTTATGTCTACATAATTCTAAAGTCAGACACCCATGGAGGTCTATAGGTTTCATACAAGGATGAGTAAAATCATAATGGAGTAAACAGAAACTTTGCCAATACTTACTTCTCAAATCTGTCGGTGTAGAATAGAGATGATCGAACCTTTCAAGGTTCGGGTAGCTGAACTTCCCGGAGTTGAGCAAACCTGTTCGTGTTTGGAGTTCAGGTGCTTTACGATTACAGAGCACTGGAGCGAGCATCGCTATGGTCAGATACAGATGGTGCCTGGACTAGTGCAAGCCGGGGTGCAGTGTTTGATCAGCTCGTACTGGGCTTAAAAGCACAGTTTTTGGGTGTAATGTGTGTCTAAAATTAATTTGAAAAAAAAAAAATAAAAAACAAAAGCCACCCTCCCACCCCAAAAGTGCTTTACGCATGGCTGGCTGTATGTGGGTGGAGAGCTGAACTGCCAGTGACTTCTATTAAGGTTCAGGTCAAGTTTGGGGTCAAGAACAGTGCGCCAAAAAGTTCAACTGCACCGCCCGAACCTGAACTTCCAAAGGTTCACTCAACTCTAGTGGAGAATAAACTTGTTGGTTATTCTAAGATACAGAGATGCAGATGAGTCTATGGTATTCAAGGTATGACAGGGCAACCTTAACCTTTTAGGTTTTTTGAGCACTGACGAGCAGCTGATTAAAGTGAATCTGCCGACAGATTTTTGCTGCTTCATCTGAGAGCAGCATTATGTAGGAACAGAGACCCTCATTCCAGTGATGTGTCAATTAGTTTACTGGGTGCAGTAGTTCTGACACAATAAAATTTCTTAGTTGAAGAATGTGGCAGCACTCTGAAAGCTAACTCTAGACCACAAATTGTACATTGTCTATTGGAAGTGAGTTGCTTATCAGAGAAGAAATGGTCAGACCAGGATTTGTGTGCACTGTAATCCTTGCAGTGATAATCTCCCGGTGATGAAACCTTCAGAGCATACGGCCTAATAAGTGACACATCCCTAAACTAAGTGTTTTCAGCCATCATTCTGTCCTCAGATTATGTAGCTGAAACCTGCTGACAGATTCCATTTAATGAGGTCTAAATATATAGTATGGTGGTAGTAATAGCTTTCTTGGTACATATAGGATTCTTATAGTATTCAGCTGGCATAGTAAGCTTACATTCATAGCGTTGGAGAGTGAAGCAGTAGATATCCACCAAATCTTTACATGTGTAGAAGATTTATGTTACATAATAAACAATTACTGCAATTCCCCCGCCAATGCACATAAAGGGCTCTTTTGCAGTGAGCAATCAAAAGCTAATAGCTGTTAACACTTCAATTTATTTAGAAGATCTTATCACCCTTCATACATGACAAGTGCTAATAAATTCAATAAGAAGAGTGATCAGACAAGTAGAACTCAACATGCCAGATTAGTAATGTGATTAACAATGTCAGACATCCTTCCATAAGAAGAGATGGGGAGTTCCTCTGCTAGAATCGTGGAATATGGAAGAATATGTTCGGCAGGAATATAAATAATTTGGAAAGTCTTGCAGACAATATTCTACTCTGAGCCTCATTTGCACTTTAGAAACGTTGCCCTACAGACCTTATGTACTTTTAAGATTCATCAGAAAGATACATGAAGCAGACTCCCAGCTAAAAAAAAAAATGTACATATTTAATGCGTTCAGATCTCTGGGTTACAAAATATCTAACACAAAAAGTGGAATATTAGAGAGTATGCTTTAGTGACTTCTTGCTTTGATAAATATCTTCTGGCATGTCATTTACTAAAAATGTAGGACTTACCAAAGACATGACAAGTAAATGATTCCTCTGTGAACAAACAGAGGGTCTGGACCGGCTCATTATTTTTCCTTATCAACTATCACAAGTCCTGGATCTCTGGCGCACATACACGGGTCATGCATCATTTACTATGCCAAGTAAATATTGTAGCTTTAACTCCTGGTGCATTAATCATAGACTTTGGTAAACATTTAAAAAGGTCATTCTAGAATCTGGCATTTTCTTCTTCAAAAACTCCTTTCCCCATAAATAAAACACAGATACATGTCTCGCTACGTTTCCTGTGTGGTTTTCGTCTCTTCTTTCCCATTCTTACTCTTCATCTGATGTTGCGGTAATGTGCTAAAACTTGATTTTTCTGTTGCACAGCACATGAGGCTACTTTAATCTTTTGATAAAGGAGATGTTTACTGTAAATGTCCAGATGAAAAAAAATGATAAAAATGTGAGGTTTATTAATCAACGCGTTTCAAGGCAATACAGCCTCTTCATCAGGATAAAACCATAGTCCTGATAAAGAGACTGGATTGCCTTGAAACGCATAGATTTTCCATTTTTCGTTTTTCCCTCCCCTTCTTCCAAGAGCTATCATTTTTTATTTTCCCATCAATATATATATATATATGAGAGCCTGTTTTTATGGGATGAGTTTTACTTTTGAATGATATTATTTATTTTACCATAAGGTGAAAAAAAATTCCAAGTGCAGTAAAACTGCAAAAAAAAGTGCAATTTCAAGATAGTTTGGGGTTTTATTTATTTACTGTTCTCACTATATGGTAAAACTGATGTGCAAGTATGATGCCTCAAGTCAGTACGAGTTTGTAGATACCAAATATGCATACTTCTACTCTTACCTAAATGGTAAAGAAAAATCAGAAACTTGTTAATAAAAAAAAAAAAAAAAAGAATTATGCTTTTAGCGTTTTCAGTTTTCAGGATCTGGGGCTGTGTGACGCTTTTTATTGCACTTTGAGGTAACATTGTAAATTATACTATTTTTGGGTGGATGTGATGTTTTGATCACCTGTTATTGCAGAGCTGGGAGAGCAGGGGTGAGTGGAGGTGAGTAAGCAGAGCAGGGGTGAGTGGGCAGAGTGGAGGGGACCATGGAGATTAGTGGGGCAGAAAGGGGGTGAGCGGGCAGAGTGGGGGTGAGCAGGCAGATCGGTGGAGAGGGAAGAGCAGGAGAGAGCGGGCAAAGCTGAAAGAGCAGGGGTGAATGGGCAATGCGGTGGTCAGCAGAGGAGAGTGGTAGTGAGCGGGCAGAGCAGGGGTGAGTGGCCAGAGTCTGGGAGTATGGGGAAGAGCAGGAATTAACAGGTAGCAGAACAGAGGTGAGCAAGGAAGAGCAGGGCAGAGAAGAGGTAAGGGGGCAGAGCAGGGGGGAGCAGGCAGAGCGGGGGAGAGTGGGCAGAGCGGGGGGTGAGTGGGCCAAGCAGGGGAGAGTGCGGCAGAGCAGGGGTGAGCATGAAGAGTAGGGGTGAGAGCAAGCAGAGCAGGAGTGAGCGGGGGTGGGTGGGCAGAGCAGGGGAGAGTGGGGGTGAGCGAGTCAGAGCAGGGGAGAGTGGGGGTAAATGGGGGAGTGGGTGTGCGCAAGCAGAGTGGGGGTGAGTGGGCTGAGCAGGGGAGAGCGGGCAGAGCAGGGTAAGCGAGCAGAGCAGGGGTGAGCTGGCATATTATTGGACAGTGTGGGTGAGCAGGTAAAGTGGGGGGGTGAACAGGAAAGGACATTTGATGATGTTATGGTCATGTAATCCATAACTGTGACAACAACACAGGTCCTGTAGCCTCTCATTGTATTGTGTATGCGGTGCATGGGCTTCGGCGATGGGTTTGTTGATGGGGGCGGGGGTGAACAGGGTTTGTGGAGTTGGCGGCACCACTAGCAGGCACCATATTTGAACCCTCATCACTTGGGTGTTGAAATATGGTGCCTGCAACTTGTTCTAGTCAATCCCATGATAGGAGGACAAGATTATGGCGGAAGTGAGGATGGATGCCACAAGGTAAGTATTATAATAGATACTTCATTTGGAATCATTACATACCGTAATTTAATGTCCAAAAGAACTAGGACTACAATAAAGGGTAAATTGTTCTAAGTACAATCACATGATCATTTATATAAAAATATTAAAACCAATTTGATTAAAAAATAGACACAGAGAGGTGAAAAAAAACACATTTTGAGGTGAAATGGCACTGCCATTGAATACAGTTGTACAAATAGTACAAACTTGTATAACTATGTATAACTATGCACATATATTGTTAAGATATAGTCAATATACACAAACAGCTTAGTGCCTTGGGGACCGACCCTGCTGCTATCTAGCTAGTAAGCACTGTGCAGAACCAGGTGAGGAGCAGGTAACACTTCACTCCAATGAATCCAGCCAGCCTTAAAACAATGCTTATAAACTAAAAAAAGAGCTTGTAAGCACAGTGCATGTTTAGTTGTCTACCCGCAATGGTTGGTCTCCAAGGCAATGAGTTGTACATAAAAGAAACGTGTTAATATATAAAAATGAAGCTTGGAATAACATAAATAAACGTACTTGCTTTAATCTAAATCTAGCCGCTAACCTAAATCTCAAATATTTCCTTTCCTATGTGAGCAAAATAAGAAAGTATGTTGAATAAAGTGAGAATATACTTGTCCCTTGGCTTGAGAGTTATGGGAATATAAGTGGTCGACATTCTCAAAAGACTTACGTGAGAAAACCCTTAAAAATCAGGTACAGCTTGTTGTAAAGGGGTTTTCTTATCTTCTTGAAAAGGAGTGCATCACTCCCTGTCCTCCTATCTCTTTGCTGTGGGGGAGAATGTAGGTTCTGTTTGATTGAAATTTCAGACAAGTGCTATCACTACACCAGCCTGAATGTTGCTTTCTCAAGTGCTTTAGAATTGCGCTCCCATGATCCTGATCTGCCTCAGAGCAGCACTTACAAGCTCTTTTGCAAAACTAAGGCATCTTTCAAATAGGCGTTTTTGTGGCAGATTTAACGCATCTGCCGCATTTGCCGCCTACCGGCCGCACTTGCGGCACGCTTGCGGCAGCCCCCATGCATTGTCTATGGGGCTTGTGGTCAGTTGCGGCAAGTGCGGTTTTGCCGATTGCGCCAGATGCGGCACTTGTGGTCGCGAAAAGAACAGCAGCGTTTTTTTTTTTGCGCTCGCAACTGCCGCATCTGACTGCAAGGCCCATAGACAATGCATGGGGCTTGCCGCAAGTGTGCCGCAAGTGTGGCCGTTAGGCGGCAGATGCATTAAATCTGCCACATTTTTTCAAAATTTGCCTATGTGAAAGGGGCCTAACACAATTCTTTCTAAAAGAATTCTATAGAATTTGTCAGAAAAAACTTGTGTGTTCCTCTGTTGTAGACAACATTAGTGTGGGTCGTTTTATTTAATTTTTATGGGTATTTGGTGAGTAATTCAGTATCATTTCAATTAATGAGACTTGTATAATCTCATCAGATCCTTAGGCTAACTAATGGTTTAACCTATGACCCATTCTTACCCATTCTCAACTCTTTACATTTCTGGTCTGTAAGTATACTTTGAACTTTATACTAATTAGATTTTTCCATGTATTCTATGGCACAATTATACCAACCTGAAGAAGGATTGTATCTGAAGCATATAAATTATAGGAAAACCCTGGTTATGTATATAAATGATTGGTCAGTAGTGATGAAAGAATTAATTGACAGGATTGTAGACCATTGGGCAAGTCAATAATGGGGCGTCCCCTAGTGGTCATCTCTACACCTGGGCAATAGACATGGGTAAGCCTGAGCACAATCTCTATGTTGCTAAGAATGCTGTTTAATGGTATATGGGATAACAAGCAGTGTACTGTTGTAATGGAAGGGGGAAGTATTGACTGAACCCTCCATACACTCTTAAGCTGTAGCTCTCAACCATTGTATACTAGTACTGCACAAATAGTTTTTGTTTGATATAGCTACCATGAATATGTCTTGAAGTGGGAGATAAAAAGACCCTAACCCCTTAATGTCCTCCTTATCCAGATCCATGTAAAATCTACTTTTTTAATATCTGAGCACTTTTGTACCTGCAAATTTTAATCTCCTTGATGAAACAATAAAAGCATCTTTATGAAAAGCAGCCAAAATCGTGCATTTGAGTTATTGGTATAGAACCTCTCCAAAAACCAATTTAGTATGTTCAATATAATATGTGGGAGAGTCCCAACACTTTGTAAATATTATTCATGTTTATCCTGGATATATAAAACAATAATTTATGATTGTTGGACAGGAGCTCCTAGAATCTCCTTCATTTCCGGCATTCAGACCCTTTATTTTATGGATATATAAAACAGATACATTTTAGGAAAAACCTGGTATATAAATGATTTCGTCAATATTGAGGAGTGAATCAATTTGCAGGATTCTAGTCCATTACCAAAGTCAATAGTGTAACTGATTGCTCGAATCTCATTAACTCTGGCATTCCCCCCTTTTATTTTATGGCTACATAAAATAGATACATTTCAGGAAAACCCTGGTATATAAATGGTTGGTCAGTAGTGATGAGCGAATCAATTCTAGGATTCTAGTTTATCAGCTGAGTCAATAATATGTGATCACTGGAAGGGAGCCCCTAAAATCTTCTTAACTCCCAGTATTCCCACCTTTTATTTTATGGATATTTAAAATAGATTTATTTCAGGAAAACCCAGGTATGATTGGTCACTAGTAATGACTGAGACAAGTCACAGGATTTTAGTCCATCGGCTAAATCTGTGACCGCTGGAAGGGAGCGCCATGAATCTCCTTAAAGGGAACCTGTCAGGTAGTTCTATGCCCCTCTGCTATCACTACCTGTCCCGACTCATTCCTAGCTGATCCCTAACCATCCCTGTCTGCTCTAAAAAGGCCCTATAAAGACTGAGAAAAATGATTTATAATGTCACATACCGTCTCCATCCGGAGACTGGAAGGGCGGGCTCCAGGGCCGCATTCTCCCCTCCTCGCTGGCTTTCAGGATGCCTCCTCCTGCTTGAAATGAACACCTCCTCCGATTATGTGATGCCCGTCCGGAACGTCATATCCGGGTTAGTGCACTGTGGGGGCTGATCACATGGTACGGGCCGGCTTCAATATGCGCACTGTATAAGTCGGAGCCCGCTCTTCCAGTCACCGGATGGAGACAGTATGTAACTTTATAAATCATGTTTCTCAATCTTTATAGGGCCCTTTTAGATCAGACAGGGATGGTTATGGATCAGCTAGGAAGGTGTAGAGACAGGTGGTGATAGCGGAGAGGCATAGAACTACCTTACAGGTTCCCTTTAAGTCCCGTCATTCCCACCCAGTGGCGCAACTACCGTGGTCGCAGCAGTCGCGGCTGAGACCTGGCCCATGGGGTGGCCCGTGCTCCCAGCTGCCCGCCGCGACCGCCCGAGGAGAGGAGGGAAGACGGGAAGTGAGTGAAGCCCCCACCCCACTCATCAACTCTGCTCCAAATTCCCGCTAGAACCCCCCCCCACTCCTCACCTATGGGGACCCGGGGTAAATCCTGCACCCGGGCCCGCGGCTCTGTTGTTACGCCACTGTTCCCACCTTTTATCTTGCTGAGCCCAGCTGGTTCAAGGTTATTATTGTAGCACTGACAAATGACTTTGTGCCAGCCTGACGAATCAAACAATAGGCTGGGAATGCTGGAAGTTAAAAATATTCACCAGGCTACTAATCAGTGGACACTGACTACTCATCTGGCCAATGGACCGAAGTCCTGCAAAGCAATTCTACCATCTCAATCGTTTACCCAATCTGTCGAGAGTGTGGAGTGGGTGTCCATTACTCTAGTTTCTACTGGACTATTGGTCTAATAGCAGTGATGATCGGAAATTGACATAAAGCATTAAAAGACCTATTACCTATGAAGTAAGAGCAGCACTAGGAAAGAATTCAGCATCTCAGTGAAGCGCTATCATCTTATACTTTTGTCATTTTATATGTCATAGGAAAGATTTTAATTCACATCATTTAATATCAAATAGCAATTCATAATATTCTAAAAATGAACTGCTCCCCATATACAAAGTTGTTAAAATAATTGAAGCGAGATGACGTCAAGTAGAAAAAACAATGGAAATCAGCTGTCAAAAGAGTTTATACAAAAAGTCTGACATATATTAGGTTCTGTCTCAGTTCTGGGATCATCATTTCAGGTAGAACTGCTGCCTCATTCAGAATGTCATTTCTGCGTGGAACACTGAGATTCTTAATGTTCTTCCAGTCTGAATGTTCCGTTCCTCTAGTGACTACACATATCTGTATGTATGCGTCTTCTTCTACTTGAAGCATAGACAGAACGTGTGGGAGTCTCTATTGACTATTAGCATTATATTTCACAAGCTTGCCGGTATTAAGTTATTGAGTTTTAATAGAGATCTTCAAAAGATGACTATTTAAAAAATAAGCCAAAAATTGTTTGCATCACAAAACAAATATTATAGAGATTACACAGTTACAGATGAATCTCAATGAATTAGAATATCATCAAAAAGTCAACTTTTTTCAGTAATTCAATACATAAAGTGAAACACGTATATTACATTAAGTCATTACACACAGAGTGATCTATTTCAAGTGTTTATTTCTGTAAATGTTGATGATTATGGCTTATATCCAATGAAAAACCAAAGGTCATTATCTCAGAAAATTAAAGTAGGGGAGGATGAAGGGTTAAAAACCAACAGAAATATACACTTGAAATAGCTCACTCTGTTTGTAATGACACATTCACATTATGCACTGAAATAAATAACTTTTAGATGATATTCTAATTTAATGAGATGTCCCTATATTTATGGAGTATTTACTCAAAAATATAGCTAAAAAATTATAAGATTAGTCTAGCATTATCCAAAACCTCATACAGGCTGCTGAACAATGGGAAAGCAAAAATGGAAAAAAAATTGGTTTGATCATTAAAGGGTTACCCATAATCCATCATAGGGGTTAATTAAAAATATAAAAAATACATTGCTGTGGATACAATGCATGTGATTATTCCTCTGATATCGGTGACAATGACATGTGTTGTGAGAAGGGTTTGTCCCGCTTCAGAGTATCTTGGTCCCTGAGCACAGAGTTTGTTATAAAAATGCAAACTGCGCTAAGTCTCTGCTGCTGTTCCCTGTGTCCCGTGTCCCACTGACAGCGTGGCGGCTATTTAATGAGCTCAGAGGCTCTGGATAAATTAATAGCATGAACTGCTCAGAGCTACCAATGTCAGTACCACATGCAAACATTTTTTTCACTTTGTGTTTATTTTTTAACTTCATACTTCCAAGTTAGTAATGGAGGAGTCTGATAGACACCTATTTATTACTAACACCAGGGCTTGATCCCCCCTAATTTTGATAACCAGCCAAGGTAAAGATACCCCTGGGCCCTAGGCAAAAGGGGGACATGATGGTGGCGAGGGGTGGACCAGAACTCCTGTAGCCTTGTTGTATGGCTGTGTCTGTGTAGATGTTATCAAGACAGATGTTGCTTTAGAGGAAGAGGCACAGTATTTTTGTGCTGTATGTGTGGGGCTTGGTGATTTGCTGGAGGGTGGGGCTACACGTCTTAGGCTGCATCCTAACTCTTCATTCTTTCAACAGATGTATGTGGGTGCAAATGGGATGTACATGCATGTGTATGTGTATTTTTAGGAGTATATATATGTATTTAGGTATGTGGGTGCATGTACATAAATTATTCAGTTGTGCTAGGGGACTTGGTAATGCCTTTACTAGGTACGGTTTGTGGGGGGGCAAGTTCATTGAGGTGTCAAGTGGCCTCTTTGTGGTGCGGTCGGAGTAAGGTGGAAGTTGCAGACAAGTTAAAGTGGACTCATTTTAACTCATAGAGGATGTAAAACCTCATGGTGGTGAGCAGGCTCGGCTTTGGACATGTCAGACATGTCCCGGTCTGAATCCTGTTCTGTAGGTATTATACATTTGTTCAGGTTTTTAAACACATGAGCTAGGGACTGCTCTGGCATGGGTTACCTTGAGGATTGGTAGAGCGGCTTACGTTACATTTTTTGCAAAAAACGTATCAACCAAATACCCTGTTTTTTAACACTTTTTTAATCAGCACTTGCTCCTTACTTTATTTACTACAACAGAGTATTTTTTATAGGTATGTTTTACTGTTTTTTGTGATTCAGGCTCGGCTTTGGTGGCCAGCCTGAAGGATGTGGTAATGGTAACGTCATCAGGGGAGGCCACAGTAGTTAAGCACGGAAGTGAGGATACTAGGGCATTGGTGCCCTGAAAGTTTAATGGCTCTACTTGATTAGCAGCCAATACATGCCACCCCCTTTATGGCTGTGTGGCCTGGTGCTGTATGTCAGACAGCTGGGGATATCATAGTACTTGTGAATCCCAATGTACTAGCACTCTATCTGACTCCTACTGGGATTGGTAATCTTGTGATTTAAATAAAGCTGTGACCATTTGACATCCAAAAATAATGTGTGGCATATATTTATTATAGTGTCTGATTTACAATAGATATGGTTGCTTTAAAGTGGCGTGGGGGTCCATCCCGAAGTCCAAATATCAAGATACTCCCTGAGCCATAGGCAAAACGGGGACATGATGGTGGCGAGGGGTGGACCCAGAACTCCAGTGGCCTTATTGTATGGCAGTGTCTGTGTAGATCTTATCAAGACAGATGTTGCTTTAGAGGAAGGGGCACAGTATGTTTGTGCTATATGTGTGGGGCTTGATGACTCACTGGAGGGTGGGGCTACAAATCTTAGGCTGCATCCTAACTTTTCATTCTTTCAACAGACATCATGGAAGGAATATTACCCACCCTCCCGTCCTATGATAGACACTGACCTGGAATGTTATATTTACCCATTACTTGTATGGTGTTGAATATCTTATTTATGTGTTGCATGAGCATTGTTTTGTATGGTATCATGTTTAATTATACAATTTCTATGAAATGTTAAATGTGGCATTAACCTTATAAGCCCAAGGGAAGGGCAACCCTTCAGCCATGGTTCCCTAGAGGTTTCCTCCACAGGGTTTTTTTCCTCTCCTGAGAGCTGTAGGATGACTCTTTGTGAGTTGAAGGTGCTAACTTTAGACCCCTTTATGCTTGTGCAGGGGCACCTATTATAAGGTTAACTAATTGATAAATCGTCAAAGAAAAAAAAAATTACCACAAAGGTGTCATGTGTGATTTGGAATTTATAATCCGTCGCAGCTTTGTGGGGTCGGAGTCAGATGGAAGTTGCAGACACGGTGGACTAATTTTTACTAATAGAGGATGTAAAACCTCGTGGTGGTGAGCATGCTCGGCTTTGGTGGCCAGCCTGAAGGATGTGGTAATGGTAACATCATCAGTGGCGGGCACAGTGGTTAAGCATAGAAGTGAGGATAATATGGCATTGATGCCCTGGAAGTTTAATGGCTCTGCTTGTTTTGCAGCCAATATGTGCTGACCCCCTTTATGGCTGTCTGGCCTTGTGCTGTATGTCAGACAGCTGGGGAGATCACAGTACTTGTACTGTGTGCTTTATTGAAGCGTGCAACGCCCGCTGCCAGGAGGAACTTCCAGGTTGCTTCACACTTGTTCCCAGATAACCTATTGGTGCCTGGTTTTCTACATAACTGGAGACTTTCTAAATCCTGTGAGTTAAATAAAGCTGTGGCCATTTGACATCCAAAAATAATGTGTGGCATGTATTTATTATAGTGTCTGATTTACGGTAGATATGGTTGCTTTAAAGTGGAGTTGGGGTCCATCCAGAAGTCCAAAAATCAAGCAGGCAGCCAAGAGTTGCAGTCTGTAGCTGTCTGTTATAACTGCACTGATTATCAAAAATAGGAAGGAGCCCACATCATTCTTATTTTGTAATATATATTTATTGTTAGCAGCGTATAGTCATCCTCCTAATGCAGTAAAGCTTGTTAACTGGCTGCGTAGCTGTGCTGTGGCAGTAGCTGGATTTTCAGTAAGGTGACCAGGCAGATTTGTAATACTATCTACATATAGAATAACCCTACATCTGCCAGTGAATAGTGTTTTTACAAGGTGACAGTTTTCGTTTAAAAGGAACCTGTCATGTTGCTTTTGTTTTTAAACCGCCCCAAATGCTACTCAGATCATGCACTGTGCATCACTAACCTGGTTTAAAAAAAATCCATGCATTTAGTATAACAAAGCACTTTAGGTGCTTATAGGTTTGCATTAGGTACCTGCTCAAACAGTCATCAGGGTAGATACTTCAATTGATAACAGTCACATCAATCCACTGCAGTCATGCAGTTTTTTCACCATAATCACCCATCCCCACCCCAGAATTTTTATATATTAACATGACTTAAAGACATTCAGAAATTCAGAAATGCTGTAGAAGGACCTGTGGTAATGTCACGACCATGTGACTAAATTGGCTGAGCTAAGCAGGTGTGATGTGAAGTAGATGTAGGCTTAGCTCCACCTATTACGGTTCCATCCCAATGACTAGTTGTGTAGGTACCGAATGCACACATATAAGCATCTAAAGTTTTCTTTATGATAAACACATGGCTTTTTTTAAACCAGGTTACTGATGTGTGCATCGGTGTATGATCTAAATAACATTGGGGGTTGTTTTAAAAACAAAAAAAGACATGACAGGTTCCCTTTAAACTTGCTGTCTGCACTAGAAAATGTTGTCAGATGTTCTATTAACTTACTATAAAGCTCACTTCTTTAGTAACGCCATTGTGTGAAATCATAGTCATCTATTTTTACACCTAATGGTTCCAGTGTCTTGCTAGGGTTTATATTTCAGCATCTAGGTTAATCAATAGAAGTAACAGCTGATGTTAGCATCTATGTCACATTTAGATAAGACGTAGTAAATGGAGGGATATATTTAGCAACTATACAATAAAATGTCTTTGCAATGACTGTATTATTTAGCTGCAGCAATAGGTGGTTATATGCTATATCTGATGGATTGCCATGAGCGCTATCTTTATATGCCTGTAAAATTAAGAGCCACAGCTACGATCACCATTGCTCTTGTCTTTCCTATCAATTTGCTTTGTGTTGTTACACAATGAAAACGCCAGACAGAAAGGTATTCTTGTATATATATATTTCTGTATGTACCAGAACATTGGTCAAGACAACTATGACATAAGGCAACACCTTCATGTAATCTGTCTATGTAATTAACTGAGGCCTGATCCACAGAACATTTATATTATTTGTAAGTGTTGCCTTTTTACCTTGTGAATAAAAAAACCCTGATCTATTGTAAAACTTCAAAAAGAGGCATTTTAAAGCAAGTATTTCAGTTTAATTCACATTTGTGGCATTCATTTGCATCTTTTTTTTATAAATGACATGAATGGATGTCAGGAGATAACGTGACTCATTTCTAAAAACAAAAACAACATGCAACACTACAGTATAACGGTATGTACTAATGATAGTGGGTACATGTAGGAATGTGAAGAGACTCAAGGTACCGTCACACGCGGCAACATTGCATGCAATTTCACTGGCAATTTACTGGTTGCAGTGAAATCATGGACACATTGTTCCATTTGTACACGGCAACAAAATAGAACAATGTGTACATGATTTCACTGCAACCAGTAAATTGCCAGTGAAATTGCCTAGCAATATTGCCGCGTGTGATGGCACATTTACACTTAGTAATTTTCCCAATATTTATCATTGTCGGTCATAATACAGTATAACTTTAATATAAACCAAAGGACTGGGGTCAAAGGGTAGAATGTGGGCTCAGTGTTCAGCACTTTATCTTTGCTGCAGTCCTGGATCCAAATCCCACCAACAACAACACTTAGGGCCCTTTCACATCAGCGTTATTTTCAAATCGCGGCAGATGCGGTGAAAAAACCGCATCTGCCGCGATTACCGCATACCGGCTGCACTTGCGGCGCGGTTGCGGTAAACGCCATACTATGTATAGGCGGACTTGCGGCAGGTGCGGCAAGTGCGGTTTTGGCACTTGCGGCAGGTGCGGCCGCGAAAAAAAATACTGTCAGCCGCGGTTTTTTTCGCGGCCGCCCCTGCCGCAAGTGCCAAAATCGCACTTGCCGCACCTGCCGCAAGTCCGCCTATACATAGTATGGCATTTACCGCAACTGCGCCGCAACCACGCCGCAAGTGCAGCCGGTATGCGGTAATCGCGGCAGATGCGTTTTTTTCACCGCATCTGCCGCAATTTGAAAATAACGCTGATGTGAAAGGGCCCTTACAAGTAGTTTGTATGTTTTCCCCGTGTTTGTATGGGTTTCCTCCAGGTTCTCAGGTTTCCTCCTACACTCCTAAGACATAGTGATGTAGATTGTGATGGGCAGTGATGATCACATCTGTAAAGCGCTTGTGTAATATGACTACCATTAAGTCCAAAGGATGTCATCACTGTCTAGTCTGCACCTCCTCTGTTTTCCTAATCATCATCCTCTGGCTTTGATTGATGTGGATTACACATCCTGCTATAAAATCTTGCACCTGTGCAGTAGTAACTAATGCAGGAGTTAAAACAGAAGTGGCACATCAACAGTCATGTCCTATCTCTGCCCTCGGTAGGACAAACCAAAGTGCGCCTGCACAGATCTGTGATACTACTGAGCAGGCACAAGATTTCGTTGTGCTATGTGGCTTTTAGTTGGATACTGAAAAACTGATGATAAGTTCCTTTTGCACAGAACCTGTGACTTGATTCAGACTGCTTGAACAATGAGTAGCAGACATCTGGTACTATCTCCTGAATTACAATCTTGTATGTTTTACTCTGAAACGCTGTGGTGTTTCTGAGAAAAACATGGTTGAAACTGCGGTTATTCTCCATCAACTCAGCTAGACTGACATGTCTGTCCTTAGGTACTTACCGGGAGAAAACTATCTTTCTATCTGAGTAGACAAGGAAAATCCATCGAGGACGTGCCTCCTTACTAGTCACCTAGTTCCCAGTACCACTTTCCACTATGATTTTCTTTGAAACCTGTCAGCAGTAATGAGTAAAATACAAATGTTTATAATGCATGTAATGGCCCCTGATTCATGCTGCTTAAGGTTCAGGAAGCATTAATTAGCTGACAGGTTCATTTTTCCGAGTACTGAGATACAAGTAGATGGTATGTTGCATTTTTTATACAACGTGAAAACCTGAGGTCCCATCAAGATCTTAACTCATATTTCTGATTTAAACATCCAAAGGGCTAGATGCGCTACCGTAGTATAGAACCTAAACAATATATGGTCAATTCATTAGGATTGAGATTGTGCACACCAGGCTTAATGAAGGGGTTTGTTGGGAGTATGAAGTGTCAAATCCATTCAGAGGGGCATGCAGCTTAATGAATTAGGCACATTTGTTAACTGACCTGCAGTGCCACCGGAAAAGTACACCAGCCACACATTTCATGAATTTGATAGGCAAGCGTAACCATGGCCTGTCTGATCCATGTCCTGCCCATGCTACACCCCTATTGGCAATGCTGGCAGATGTAAAAAACAAAATTGTGACTTATTAAAGTGTTTTACACCAGCATTCTGGCGTAAACATCCTAATGAATTGGCCCCAAAGGGATTATATTTATAGTGCAATGAAAAATAAAGCATCTGCCATCTAATAAGACTTCACCTTCTACAATTTACAGACCACCTAGAGAATGAAAGCAGTTAGAAGATTAGTTTTCAGGGCCAACCATTCCACTTTCCCTTTACACTAGTTTTGATAAACTCCTATCTACGACCCAATGGTGCAGTAATCTGGACAATGAGACCAGAAGTTAACATTTTGAGGAACTTCTTAAATTCTCTTTGAAGCTTCCATATATGTCCAGGTCCAAGAATATTATTTTTTCAATTTGAAGGACACCAGCGTTCCTTGGGACCTAGCTATGGGTTTCCTATCAAAACAGCAAAAGTTGGAGTAATTGAAGTGTTTTCCCGCAATAAGAACCCATTAAAATGCTCCTCATAATGAAAAGGGTGGGCTATTAGGCTATGTTCACACGTTGAGTATTTGGTTGCAGATGTTTCTGCACTAAATCTGAATCTCCTGGCAGCAAAAATCATGTTTTTTTGACGCTCATTTTTTATATCTTTCTTTTACAGATTTTTGATGCATTTTTTGCACGTGTTTTTTTGATGCATTTTTCATGCATTTTGGGGTAGAAAAACTGCATTTATTTGTACACTAAATGGTATTGTTTTTATGTTATTCAATTATTTTAATATATTTTAGTAAACTTAAACTGTAAATGTCATTTCATTTAAAGAACAAAAACAAAAAACAATACTGTACTGGTTGTTAATGATGGGTTACATAGAAGCTAAGATAATGCTTTTTTGTGCCATGTGACTTATTTTCTCACATGTTTCTGTGCTCTTTTAAGAACTGCATTTTATGGCTTTGTGGGCATGGACAGCGTCTGCCAACACTGTGAGTGTATTTCCACAGCTTCAGAGAGCAGCTGATAGTGAGCTGTATGGGGAGACAGCAGACAAGGGGTTAACAGAGATTATGACTGAGCTGTGTTGAGCCAGATGACAGATCAGAGAAAATTGTGCCAAGGACAGAGGAGTTTACACTGATCCTGACATTGCTCAGCTCTGTGCTGTGATCTGATACATTGTTTCCTCATGAGATGCAATCAGCAGTGTAGGACACACCCCCTTTACTCTTCTATGGATACATGCCCTGTATTCACTGAAGATGGACCTGACTGAAAATGAACTTATATCTGCTTCACACACAGTGTAGTAAGGATACCTTGTGGAAGGTTTATGAATGATTTTCAACCAGAATTTTCTAATAAAGTATATTTGAAAGTTTATTAAAATCAATTGCCCTACATTTTTATTAAATAAAAATGCAAACGGTGGTTACGCTTTAAGAATTCTCAGTGACTTTGCTGGTACAAGGATTTGCTTGGAGTTTTGTGACAAAACTGCACTAAAAATGCATCAAAAACATAATAAAAACGCACGGTGTGCACCAGGCCTTAAGCTGACTATTTCAAATCAGTCAAAATAGCATATTCCTACTTCTATGTTATATTTATAATTCTTTACATGCACAAAAACTATTTTTTCACATACAGATGTCGCCTAAAATTCTTAAATATATTTCAAGTTTTTCTGTTTTAGTTTTATTGCTAACTTTTCCAAAAATCCCTTTCTTCTTCTTATGTTGTCACATTTTAGTCTATAAATGACAATACTTTATCTTGATCATTCTGGCACACAATCATTTATTCAGCAATTGGTTGATGGAGATATTCCTTTGTGGCAAAATACAAAGAGCAAACAATAAGTTAAAATAGCAAATGCCAGAAATTGAAGGATACTTCAATTACAGAAGGAAGCGCCTTCATAAAAAGCCAATGTTTACAGTAGCAGCAATAAAAATTCTAATTTTTTGCTCGGATGAGCACAAAGGATTCCATAGGCACTGGCATTAGAACATATAATGAAAATGTAATTGAAAAACTTTTTGCTGCATAGTAAATATGGCAAGAAAGTACCAAATGTAATTCAGTATATTTGCACTGTTTGTTGTTCATGAAAATGTCTCTGAAAAACAAATTGGTCTCTGAAATTTACAAAGTGATTCAAACACATATTGAAACACAATGTGAAGCAGCTTGAGAAACCTTTAGCAAATGTATTAAGTTCAGTTTTGATTTCTTATTTTAGAAATAGGTCATCGCCCCATTTGGTTATCATTTTCTATATTTTCCCAACTGATTTGCGACCTGCATTAAAGAGGTTGTCTCACCCTTGATTTTTTCCCCCACTTCCTAGTTCTTACTTGCTTGGGTACAGTGTTCTCTGTTCGATTGACAGTTTGGACAAATAACATCCCCATGGTTTTGGTCAGAACTATTTGCTTTGAATGCTGCTAGCAAAGAAGTGAAGTGGAATTGAGACAGGGCCAGCTATGGAGCAGCACTTACAAACTCTATTTGAAAGAGCTTGTAAGTACTGTGCTCATTGCCTATGAGACTGGCTATCCCTGACTGTAGCAGTTACCAGTGGTAGTGCCCGGGGCAGCACTGGTGTCTCCACAGCAGGGAGACCAGTGTATTTACTCCGTCTGGTGGTCCTGCAGCATCTGCCTGAGCTCCATCTCCAGCATCTAGCTCCTGGGGCCTGCGCACACTACACAGGTCTCCAAGGAGCACATAGATTACATGCACCACACACCCACTTCTCATAAAGGGCCAGCATATCCCACCTGGAAGGTGCTTCTTAGCCTATGGCTGAGAAGCGCTGAGAAGTACCAGAGCAACATGGTCCATTGCCTAGAAACAATCTGCTCGTTGTCATGTCCCTGTTTTCATTAGCTGTTTCCTGTGTTCCGTACTAGTACTGATCCAAGTCTGGGTCCTCGTGACTCTGTATCCACAAGCACCAACTTTCTTCCCTAATGTACCAAGCGTGTTGACATACCCAATGCACAACCTAAACCAGCCTGCTGGTATACCTTCTATGCCTGCCAGCTGTGTAGTCTGTAGCCGACTGCACCAGAGACTGTATCTGTCAGCGTCAGCCATCCAATCTGTAACTGTCTGCATCAGTGGCTGTGCCTGCATCCCCGACCCTAAGGCCAGCTGTCAAGCAATTGTTATAATTTATGATGATAAAAACAACTCTATAAATAGAATTTCCACCCAAAATGTAATATATATTAGTAAATCACAAAATGAAATGGCCAATAGTAATTATATTTAACACACAGAGATAGCGTATTTGCATTTTTCTTCTTAGTAGCAAAAGTGGCTAGAGCATTTGCAGCCATATTGATTGACTGCTTTGAATTGACCTCTCAGAAAGTGATGGTAGAACAGTCACTTTACTGGTACTGAAGAGTTTGTCAAGAGTTCAAATTAGGGCTACTTTTTTCTAAAAACAGCGCCACCTACATATACAGGTTCCATGTCATATTGCAGTTTAGCTCCATGTATTTAAATTGCACCAAATAAGATAAGAAACCAAAATATAATGCTGAGGATCTTAATCATCTCAGATTTTAATGTGACTCCTAAGACATAAAAAGAAAAATACCTTCGTAGACCATAATGTTCATTATGATAAAGGCAATGAAAACAATAATCTATATGCTGAGTTTGTAAAGGGAAAAAATATCCCTTATTACCCAATAAGATATGAAACCTAATCTATAAATCTAGTAAGTTAGGCCCCTTTCAAACTAGCGTTTTTTACAAATTGCGGCAGATTTACCGCATCTGCTGCCTAACGGTCGCACTTGCAGCAAGCCCCATGCATTGTCTATGGGGTTTGCAGCAGGTGCGGCAAGTGCAGTATAGCCACGATTCCAGCACTTGCACAGTCAGCAGCTGTTTTTTTTCGCAGCCGGAACTGCTGCAAAACCGGAACCACGGCTATACCGCACTTGCCACACCTGCCGCAAGCCCAAGAGACAATGCATTGGGTTTGCCGCAAGTGCGGCCGTTGGGCGGCAGATGCGGTAAATCAGCCGGATCTGCCGCAATTTGTAAAAAACACTAGTGTGAAAGGGGCCTTACTTGTACAATTATGCATTTGTTTAAAAAAAGTATTGTCAGTTCATGCGGCGCAACGCAGAGAAACTATGGGGATGGTGAGGAAAGAAGGCACTAGTGATAGGGTGAGGGGAGATGGGTCACTTCCTGACATTTGCCTGTATCTTACCCTGAGCATCCCTACCATTCCTATACAGGGTCCTTCCCCCCGTCGTCGGTACATGCCTAGGCCCTCTCTTACCCTGGTTAGTGTGCTGGCTGGAGGGGATGCTAGCCTCACCTCTACAGATAATACAACACAGTGGTAAGGTAAACAAAAAGACGGGAATAGACATAGAAAAGCAGTCTAGTTCTTTCAATGCAGCATGATTCATGATGAATTGCATAAATCATGACTACCAGACTTCTTTAAGAGACAGGCTCTTTCCAAAGTAGACCACATAGAAATTAGCCTAACACAAGCATTAGATGATCAGACGTATGAAAACCTATAGTGGCAAAAAAGCTACACCTGAAGATAGAGTCTACAAGAAACAGCCAACAAGGAAAGATCCGTAAAGGGAACAACCAGAAGGATTTAACCACCTGTAAATCAGTGCAGCAGGTGATTGACGTGTGCAGCATGACATCACGATTTGTTTTATTTTTTATTCCTCTCCTGTGGGTTTGTCTTTCTGCTGTAAACCAAACCCCTCACCTCACAATGAGTCTAGATGAGACGGGGTGGGGGAGTTAGGTTTACAGCAGAAAGACAAACTCACAGGGGAGGAGAAAAAAAAAACAACAAATAGTGATGTCATGCTGCACACGTCAATCACCTGTTCCACTGAGATACAGGTGATTAAATCCTGGGGGTTGGTTCCCTTTAATTACTGCAATGGCAAAAGAAAGCAAAAAAACATTTAAATACTGGCAGAAGTCCTGCGGTCAATAAGCCGTTGTGACCTTCTGGTTCCAGATTCAAGAGAAGTCTCCCCAGGGTGAGGCATACTTGTGACAAGTATGGTACAAAGTTAACACAATGGGCAGTTCTGTATAAAAATAGCAAACATATAATATTCATAATAGTTACCATACATAACACCAACAACTTATCACTTCCTGCTCTCCTTACATATATGGCAAAAGTTATAATGCTGGACTCGATAAATGTCATTTAAATGTAAAATGATGCATTCCAGGCTTGATTGCAATCAGGGAATTCTTTTTGTGTAATTATGCCTAATCTGACACACGCTTGTTATAAGACAAGTAGACGCACTTCATACAAAGCACCGGTCTTGACTATTAACCACAGTGAAATTTTGCACTGGGTTTACCTGCAATGTCACAGATCAATTTGGCTTTTCCTCTAAAGTAAAAATTGGAGCACTCATCGAGTTACTGTAAACACAGATTATGTTCCGTAGATTAGGAGCTCTTCAGGGTAATGAGCGCCTGTGTTGCTTTATTTCATTATTGTCACAGTTGGAGCCTCTAAAGAATGATAGAGATTTAGGGTCTGATTCATTACTGCATTTCAACTTGCATTTTTGTTAGGTTTTGGGTGTTTTGCGCTTTTTTTCCCCCCTCATTTTTAACTAATTTTCATTTTCATTTGCATCTTTCTTGCAGACTATTTTATGTTTTCCCTTGCTTTTTCTTTTTTTTTCTCCATTCTCTACTGTGGATGGGGTTGATGAATTTCCAGTTTTTTCTTATTTATTCATAATTTGCAATTTTTCATAAAGTTGCAAAATGTATCACACATGTACTCCAATCCCTGCCTGGAGTAATTTTATGTACACCAGAATTTTTTTTTACTAATTTTTTGCATCATTCTTAAAAGTAAACAACAGAAGAAAGAGATTCAGCGACGTTAAGAAAGCCAGTATGGTAGACTGAAACTGCTGGATCTCTTTCTACTTCACTTCGATTTACAGCCCGGACCAAGGCTTATCCATGAAGACAAGGATAATAAGGATAAAATGGTGAGCTGACATTGCATGTTTTTTTTATTCTTAAAAATGTGTGATTTTTTATAACCAAAAAGGTTACAAGAGTGGTTGAAGATGGAAAAAAGAGAATGTTTGACTTTGCACAAGCCTTAGGGCCGCTTTACACACACCAACTTCAGTGTCCAACTTCTGAACAGATCTCTGGTTGCAGTGAAATCATGGACACATTGCTCCATTTTGTGGCTGTGTACACATGGACAATGTGTCCACGATTTCACTGCAACCAGAGATCTGTTCTGAAGTTGGTCACAGAAGTTGGTGTGTGTAAAGCGGCCCTTATGAATCCTGTGTCAATTTGATGCATATGGTCTACAAAACATCAGCGATTAACAGACAGAATAAGGCTTGGCTCACATTTGGGCTGGGACCCACATTTCAGGCAGCGCTAAAATCTTAGCAATTTCTGCCATTGTGCATAGCGTTAATGGCAAGCGTTACCTGGTAAGGGGGCCCATAGAAACCCGTAGTTTACCTTAGTTGCAGCCGCACACAGAGCTCCAGGACGTGCGCTTTAGCTGAGCGCACAGGAAACGCTGCTTGAAAAGCACCCGTCCTGGAGTTCTGTGTGCGGCTGCAACTAAGGTAAACTACAGGTTTCTATGGGGCCCGGTTACCAGGCAGCGCTTGCCGTTAACGCTATGAGCACGGCAGAAATTGCTAAGATTTTAGCGCTGCCTGGAAACGTGGATCCCAGCCCAAGTGAGACCCCAGCCTAAAAAAAGGGAGCACATAACAAAATGGCAAATGATGGATAACCCTTCAAGTCTTTAGAAACACATACAGGATGCAGTCTTACAGCTCATGCAGATGATTTTCAGTCTAAGTGAAATCTGACAAACATTAGATTGCAGTCAGTGTACTTTTATTCAATGAGGCAATGCATGTCCAAGTTCTTTCTTGGAAAAAATATAGGAAATATGTAGAATCCAACTGTGCTGCTTTAGAATCAACCATATACCAAGTAAATCGTGAATGCAAGTGGCTTTATGCAACATGTTTCAATGTGTATTCCTCACCCGTTCATCAAGACAACACTAGAAAGGACAAAGTTCTCTCTTGGACTGAGTTGTCAGAGTAAAAAAAATTGCAGCATACATGATTTTCCTCTAAGAAATGGGTCACACTCGGCCATTCAAGTCTATGGGTCCATGAAAAAAATGAAACAGCATGTAGACAACACCCGAGTGGGGTCCGATTTTCTTGGACTGACAATGGAGAAGATGGAGACATTTTTTTTAATTATCTTTCTCCACATCCAAGATAAACAGATCTCACTCTGATCAGACTCGGAGGAAACTGGGAACAGAGTCTGATTAGCGTAATCGGACAGTTTTTCTCCGATGGAGAAAATATTGTTGTGTAGCCCTAGCCTTAAAGACATAAAGTATGCACAGATAAATATTAAGTGGACCTAACAATTTTGATGATTCCCCTACGGGAAGACGTTGAGGTCAAAAATAATTGGGCTGTGGGTTTTCCTCATGATAAAAATCCAAACATCAATGGTGTGCTCCAGCACTGAATACAATGGCTCAAAAACTGACTTTATTAATCATAACATTTTTAAAATCCCCAGGCCAGTGAAAATTCGAAAAAAAAATACCAAACTTTGCATTTTAGATCTCTTTTAGAAACATGCATGTGTGGAGATTTTAGAAGGTTGGATTTTTTCACGTAGTTACCTCAGACCTGGTTCAGCTGCTTTGTGCAGAATGGGAAACATCAAGGACTTTACTGGAGATTTCTTATTTCTCGTGGAGTCAGCTAACACTATAAATGTTAACAAAATCTGCTCCTATGTAGAGGTTTAATTTCAAACACTGTATTATCTTATTATCACATTATCATATTCCATAACACCTGGTATAAGGAGGAGGTGATAAGACAGAGCCTGAGGGAAGGGCGATGCATGAAGTGCTGTCACAGTGGGGGGAGATCATTCACAAGTTTTGTAAATATATACTCAACTTCAGCCTATCCACTCTTCACGAAGGACTAGTATTCTCTTCATGATATCCTGCACAGACAATCTAAGCGGCATTGATTGGTAACATGAAATGCTTGGTAAATGTGAGGAGTTTATATCGACTGAAAGGGATCCTATCCCTATAACATTTCAGCTACCTAAAATTAGGGAGTAAATAACCATTAATTTTAGGCTTTTTCATTTTAGAGCAAATGACCCAATATTGACTTAATAATATCCCATAAACTCAACCCACTCCGTATAACCATTGTCACAATTTGTCTGTGAAGTGCACCTCAGAGGCAATAAAAGTTACTGCTGTGTTTGGTCTCTGGTGTGCGAACTGTCAGTAGATGATTGACAGCGCCGACTTTCATTTTGATTCTGGGAGGTGCTGGGTTGCTCGGATGTTTCATGTCTTCAGTGATTGCTCTGCTACTTTACTGAACAACCTCTCCCAGAACCCTGCCAGTTGTAAATTCCACTTGAAGTGATGTTTGGCCTGCATTCCTGTGTCTGTTTAGTTCTGAACTTTGTTATCTGACCCCAAACTGTTGCTTGATTTCCCTTTGGTTCCTGTACTCATCATGATAACTTGGTATTTTCAGCCCTAGGCCGTTACCTAAATACATGCCTCAGTTGACTCCCTGAATACTATAAATTCTCCTGGAAACCTGATCCTGGACCGTTGCATGTCCACCTCTCTGTCGACTTCCTGGATACTATGAGCTCCCCTGGAGGAACATTACCACAGATTACCTGATGTCGCTGCAGTCTACACTACCTGTAAGTATTGAGTTACACCCTAGCTATCAGTAGTGACTGGAATCACATTCAATTAGAATAAACAGACATCAGGATTGAAGCTTCCAGAATTGGGAACACCATTTACTAGCCAGGATACGCTAGGGTCAGACTTGTGTCATGCATTTGCTAAATGCATGCGTTATTTCACATATTTATACTGGAAACAGAAGCGCAAACTCTGACCAGGAAGCGTGAAATTCAAATGAAAATACCCAATTAAACACGTTGGCAGTTTGATAATGGTCCTGCCACCTAAGTGGTACATATATATTCATCTTAATATCAAATTCATACTACACAAGGGTCACCTATATAAACACAAAAATTACAATCTGAATATTTTCAGAAAAACTTTTTCTTACTGGGTTCATAAAAAGGGAGTTAATCGGGATCATTGAACTCATTGATATAAATTTTGTCTACACATGCTACCCTGCTCCAAACCATTGGGCCTGCATGGGAAAGGACTCAGTTTGGATTATTCTTAGATTCAAGCAGTACCAGTGGTAAGTTGGGGGAGATCATTATGTTTATCAAACCTGAAGGAGTTGTACCAACTCTGAAACATGTTGCCTAAGGCTGTGGTCACAGTTTTTTTAGTGCCTTTTAAAAACGCAGTTTTTTACATGCGTTTTTCATGTCAGCATGAGTTTTTTAAGGTCTCTGATGGCTCCCTGCGTTTTTGCTGCGTTTTTGAATCTGCACCTAAAAATAGTGCTTGTAGTATTTTTTTGAGCGTTTTGAAAAACGCATGCGTTTTTGTAGAAAACGCATGCGTTTTTATAACATAGGTTCCTATGGGAAACGCATGCAAAAATGCATGTACAATTAGTACCTTTTAGTGCCATTCAAAAACGCATGCGTTTCCCATAGGAGCCCATGTTAAAAAAACGCATGCGTTTCCGGAAACGCATGCGTTTTTTTAACATGGGCTCCTATGGGAAACGCATGCGTTTTGAATGGCACTAATTGTGCATGCGTTTTGCATGCGTTTTCCATAAGGCCCTTATTAAAAAACGCATGCGTTTTTGGATATGCTCCAAAAATGCATGGGACAGTCACACATGCTTTTTGGCTATTAGGCATGCGTTTTTTAACATGGGGGCCTATGGGTGCGTTTTTACATGCGTTTTGAAAACGCAGGTCTCCAAAAATGCATGTTTGTATCGCTTGAGTCAAGGACAATACCCTTTCTCCGCCTACGGATGTGAGTTGGGTGACCGGAGTAGCAGCCATCCCATCACTAAATTGTTTACAGATCACAAGCATTATAATCAAAGTCCAATATAGCTTAGAGAAATAAGGGCTATCCCCCACATACTGATTTGTATGAGAGGATCTTTTTCCACAAGAACATACTCCTATCAATCTAAATAAAACAGGAGGAATCTGGAGTATCATGCAAAAAAGTGTGCAAGATTTATTAGGACATACAATGTTACACTAAAATAAACAGTAAAGAAAGTGGCCAGATACAAATTTTCATGGTTGCAAGATTACAGGGTTACATGTGTGAAAAATGTTCACAAGGTCGATACATACAGTCAAACCAGAGTCCAGTTTACATAGAAACAGAAACCTTATATCCTACTCAGGCAAGTACCCCTAGACTCAATAGTTAGTGTTACTGAACAACAAATAAAGTACAAGTGCATACAATATGTAGTCCTCTGGGTAAACCCCTAGGGCCAAGGTAAACATAGTCAGTTCACAGCCATGCACCAAATGTTTTCAAAGGTGCACAGACCTATGTATGCCAGAAACCTCTTAACCATCACAACATACCCATAAGACCAGGTAATGGAGACCTCAAGTATCAAAAACCACCAAGAAAAGGAAAAGGCCCCTACGCGGTGTTTCACTGGATCTGCATGGTGGCACCAGCTTCCTCAGGGAGAGGTTCTATTTTTCTAATATCTAATCTGTGTCTCCTCCCATTCAGTTTCATCTCAATGCTTCCAGTTTTTCCTCTCATATCACAGTTTGGATTAGTGGCCCAACTTTGCCATTGGTCTGAACTATCAATCTTCAGGAGTGCCCCAACCCCAGCAAGCAATAAGCCAGTATGCTAGGGAGAGATGTGCTCCTGATAAGAGAAGATGAGAACATTCCACTGGCTACCAATAAGGGTCAAAATAAAGGAAGAAAAACGAAGAAAAAATATTTCTATCTAAAGTAAATTCTCTTTTACTGTCAAATATGTTTTGATCAGCTGTAAAGAAAAAAAATACCACAACAAAACCTGAACCTAGCCTGACATATTCATCCTGTCTTTGTTCTCTTGGGATTTTTTCACGGTAATACCAATGGGATATCAAGCAAATGTAAAAGAGAAGTTCTACCTCCATACAACCGTGTAGACACAATCCTTATTCAATATTTCAAAGCCAGCACAGTTGATACCAGACATAGGGGAATATGATTTTCCCTTCATAATAATACAACAGCATCGTTTTTTATATGCATAGATAACATATAGACCCATGTCGTAGCTTAGGTGCTATAACTTTAATATTTGCTAAATGGTGTTTTAATGGCTGGTGCATAATAAAAGTCTAGAAAGCCATCTGATGGAAAATGCGTTTTCATTATGAAGATGCTGTTCGTTGAGATGGCATGCCTTATTGAAAATTGTGATAAAAAAAGAGATTAGATTTGGAGCAAGGGATCTCATTTCTTTGAATGACAAGAAAACTCAATACATCTAATCACTTCACTGACACCTATTGGGAAGCAAAATGCAGCCTGTTCTCAGAAACTCAATACTGCTTGTTAAACACTGGTGTACTTAGCAAGGTGCCAGGTAAATTGACTTTAAAAAATCCTCATCACAGCTGCTACAAAAGCATTTCATTTTTTTAGTACTCTTTGCAAAATGAAATGAAATATAGAAACATTTGAGGCAGGTGAATAATGGTGCTTCACTTGAATTATCACAAGGGCTTTTTTTCTTTTCTAGGCAATACCTTTCTCACTTGGAATAAAATCCAGATGGATAAACAGATGATTGTGACAACCAGACATGAAACGTTCAACCGTGGCCGTGACCTTCCTGAAGTCAGATAACCAATGCTCCCAGTATACATATGGTATGGTCTACGATGTCAGAGACATTTAGTAGAGCATTTTGTAATTTTCAAATTAGACATAGCCCTAAGGGCTGATGTAAATATGAAATAGAATGACCACACAGAAATGTCTACATGGCCATGAATAGCGGCTCCCATGGAAGTAGCTGACATTTTTATGTTTTTACACTTATTGAATGCATTACTTTTCTTCATTGTCTATGTTAATTTCCTCCAGCACATGAACTGCATACAAGGATTGGAAATAATCTGCGCTGCCATGGGCAAGATAAAAGGCCTCAGAAAAGTAACTTTCAATGCAGGTGATTTTATTCTACGAGTTTCAAAGTGTTAGGGTACCGTTACACGTCGCAACATTGCATGCAATTTCACTGGCAATTTGTTGGTTGCAGTGAAATCATGGATACATTGTTACATTTGTACACGGCAACAAAATGGAACAATGTGTCCATGATTTCACTGCAACCAGCAAATTGCCAGTGAAATTGCATGCAATGTTGCGACGTGTGACGGTACCCTTAGGGTATGTAGTTCACAATCCGGAGGTGCTGCGTTTTGGACGCAGTGCCTCCTGATCTGCAGGAACCTTCAGGTGAATGCAGAGTTTGCAGCCGCCCTGTACTTACCATCTGATCATGTGCGGTGGGTGCAGGGCGGCGTCTTCCTGCATTCACTTGATGGTGATCGCTTCCGACTCCGCAGCATGAAATTAACATGCTGCAGAGATGCGGAAGTCCGGAAACCCAAACCACAGCTGAAAACACGTTGTGGTCAGGAGAAGCATAGTCGGCATGGGATTTCTACAAATCCATCCACTTTGCTGCTACTGTACAACAAAGAGTTTTGGATGCCGCGGAAAACGCTAAATTCAATATGCTTCAAATCCTGATCGTGAGCCCACAACATTATCCTCAGTTCTACTTAAGCAAATTAATCTGAAACTTCAGGATAACTATTCGAAATGCGTAGAATAAAATCACCTGTATTGAAAGTTATTTTCTCTGAGTGTGTTCATCTGACCCACCACACCGCAGATTATTTCCACACCTTGTTTCCAGTTTCTGTGTATTTTTGCCTTCGGCACGTGGATTCTGCAGCAGATGGCTTCTGCTTAGATAACTAGTTGTGTGTCACACAACTGCACAAGGTGAGCGAGTAGCTCTGTTTTATTGTTCATTAATCACCTCGATAAAACCCTACTGAGCTTCATGTTTATCCACAGCTTTTCCTATAATGTCCTCCAGCATCTACCTCCTTTTTAAAATTGTCTAAACCCACCCAATTGTGCTTCCTTGAGTAATGGGTAAATGGGCTCTTTAGGGGACTTCATTGTTTCAAAGTTGGGTTGTAATGACAGTCGGAGGTCAGCTGATGAGTCTGTCATCACGATCCTCCTGTTAACACCTGCTGTGAGCAGGCATTCAAAGTAGATTGTGCTTTCTACTATACAGAGCAGAGCTTATGCACTGCTATGTACAGAACAAGCAATAGGATGATCGCAGCTTCAAGTCCCCTTTATGGATAAATACACTAAAAAGTGGGAAAAATAGTTTCTAAAACTATGAAAAGAATAAACACAATAGCACTCAAATCACCCTCTACTGCGCCATTACAAATAAAATAAAAATACACATATTTGATATTGCCACCTTTGTTAAAGTCAGATCGATCAAAATATAAACTACATTAATCTGATTCGTGAACAGCGTAATGAGAAAAAAATAAAAACACCAGAATTATGTCTTTTTTCGGTCACCAACATTACGATGAAATGCAATAAGAGAGGATCAAAGCAACGTATTTACCCCAAAATGGTATCAGTAAAAACATCAGCTTAGGGCACAAAAAATAAGTTCTTACACAGCCCTAGATCCCAAAAACTGAAAATTTTAAAGGTCACAAAAAACAATAATTAAGTTTAAATAAATAATACATGTTTGGTATCCTCGTACTCGTACTGACCTGGGGAATCATTTTGACAGGTCAGTTTTATCATACAGCAAACACGGTAAGTAAAAACCCCCAAAAAACATTACGGAATTGCACCTTTTTTATTTCAACACACTTTTTTCCCAAGTTCCAGTGCATAGGATGATACAATGAATTGTGACATCCTGCAAAAAACACACCCTGATATGGCTATGGGGATTAAAAAATAAAATAGTTATGGCTCTTGGAAAAAGGAGAGTAAAATACAAAACCGCAATAATTGAAAATCGCAAGGTCATTAAGGGGTTAAAGAGTGAATCATGAGTGAGGTTTCCAGGGGATCAAGTGCAAGGCCAAGGCTGGCTTCACACCATGGTTTTTTGCTGTCAGGCTGTTTCCGGTGTTTTGCTGGATGCACCGGACACAGCCTGACAGTTCCAGACAAACAGAACCGAAGGACAAATCTGTCCTCCAGTCCTGTTTCCTGCCGAATTCAGGACTGCACGGTTGATGCCGCTGTCCAGGTCTTGAAATTTAAAATTTTGAAATCTCAGCGGGGAGCTCTCCAGGTGCTGAAATTCAGTGGTGGGCGGAATTGAACTTCAGCACCTGGTGTTCAACAGCCGGATCTGATTTTCTGCTGAATCCGGCGCTAATAGACACCCATGTTAATGGGTACCGGACCTCGCAGGATCCGGTAGGATCCGGTTTTGATTAACTTTTTGCCCTGGACACAAAAATGCTGCAAGCTCCGATTTTGTGTCCTTGGCAAAAATTAAATGCAGCCTGATGCTGCCGGACAGGGTCAAAACTGGATGGCAAATCACTGCCATCCGGCCCTATCTGGCACCATAGGGCTACATTATGTCCAAAATCAGGTCCGTGGCTGTCAGGTTCACACCAGACAGCCCCGGACTCAAACAAATTGTAGTGTGAAGCCGGCCTAAGATGGAAATCTGATTTTTTTTGTCCTTGCTGAAGGAAAATGAAGCTGCAGCTCGTGTTTTACCTGCTTTTTCTATATTGATAAAGTGTTTCTGAAGATTATTCATCAAGAGCTGCAATAACAATCAATTCTTATATCACAAGTGACAGCCATGTCCTTATATATGAAATCAATACTGAACAGAGCTATTATATTGTTATAAGTGATTTAGGCTATGTGCGCACATTGAGTATTTGGTTGCAGAAATATCTGCACCAAATCTGCTTCTGCTGGCAGGAAAGAGGCAGTTTTTAGGGCATTTTTGACGCGCTTTGATTAGTTTTTTTTCATGCATTTTGGGCTGAAAAAACACTGCAAGAAATGACACACTGCAGATTTGTTTCTGCAAGGGGAAAAAAGCAACATGTGCACAACACTTCAAGATTCTCATTGACTTTGCTGGAATAAGGATTTGTGTGCAGTTTTGTGACTTATCTGCCCTAAAAAAAAACGCATCAAAAACGTACTGTGTTTTGAACTGGGTTTTATTAAAAACTAGCTGTAGAGCCCAGCGTTGCCCTGGCATAGCAATTAACTGTGCTTAGTTCTAACAAAATAGAATGGTTATTTTGCATATAAAAACATTTCACATCATATATTCAACACTACAGATTTACATATCATATATTTAACACTACAGAACAGGCCACGTGAAGGGCAGAGCTATGTGGAGGGCCAAAGTCATGAAGGGGGTGGGGCAGAGCAACAGCGGGCATAGGGTTGTGTGTATGTATATATGTGTGTGTATGCATGTATTTCCACACATAACCCACCCCTTTATAGCTCCACCCCTTCAAGGATGCATATGGCTCCACCCCTCCAGGGAAATCTTTTTATTTGCAAAATAATCATTCCATTATATTTTGTTACAACGAAGAACAGTTAGTTACTATGCCCGGGAAACGCTGGGTGCTACAGCTATATAATATAATTCAGCCTCCATATACAGGGGTTGTACAAAATAATGGAAATACCTGGAAAAATCAACAAAAGTTAGTTTAATATGGTGTAGGTCCACCTTTTGCGGCGATTACAGCCTCAATTCTCCGAGGTATGGATTCATACAAGGTGATATCATTGGCCCGGCGGATCTCCACGAAATAGCACCCCAGACATCACAGAACCTCCGCCATGTTTTACGGTTGGGAGAAGGCAGTCTGGATGGAATGCTTCTTTCGGCTGTCTCCAAACATACACTCGGCCGGAGGTTGGAAAATGAGGTAAACGATGATTCGACTGAGAATGTCACATGTTTCCACTGCTCGAGGGACCAATTCTGGAGGTTTCTACACCGCTCTAAAAGCTTGATCTGCCATTGGTATCAGGTTCTCATCAATGTTCTTACAATTCGGCAAAACAAACAGTTAATTTACATACACATATCACTTAACACAAATAATCAACTACAAAACATTAACATAGTCACGGTTTGCATGTTTATAACATGTTCGAAGATTATGATGCCAAAACATTAGGTGTTTCCATTATTTTGTCCAACCCATGTATATGTATGTGTATGTTTGTATGTCCACACATAGCCCACCCCTTCATAGTGTCACCCTCTCCATACAGCCACACCACTTTCATTTCATGGATGCACATGACTCTGCAGGGCTATGTGGAGATGGCAGAGCTATGACTGGGTGGGTTATCTGAAGGGGTTGGAGTATAAAAGAGACAGCGATAAAGGGGTGGGTTTATGTGGAGGTGGAGCAATGAGGGGGTGGGGCTACCTGGAGGGGCAGAGCTATGATCACACACACATACATACACTCAGCCTTATATATTACATTGTGCACTTTTATCTTCTATAGTAATTATACTGGAATCTCTGTTGCTGGCTGCAGAATGGGTTAACTGAGAATCCATCAATGAGCTCATTTTGACAGCCATATGGACTGTTGGTATTTATCTACTTATTTAATCTATTGCAGGAAAAAAAATTAGGGGCTTTATCGGTTTCGTGAGTGCTTTGCGTGAAAACGACGCGTGATTACGCTAACCTGACTTGTGGCCAGTGCGGCACCCTCAATTCTATGGCTTGCGCAAGTGCGTATGCGCGTTTTTTTTGCGCCGACGCGCAATGCCCGCACTTGCCGCACTGCCCATTACCGCAAGCCATAGATTGTGGCTTGCGCACTCAAGTGCGGCGTTATGCGGTTAATCGCGCAGTTGCGGTTTTTTCACGCAATATTGCGATCAGTGAAAGCGCGATGTGAAAGGGACTTAGAAAGCAAAATAGTGTACATTTATAACGACACTGTGAAGATGATTTTAGTCCAATACATGAATTTATGTAAAAAAATTATTATCTCCCATTTGAATACTTAAACTTTACTAAAAGGTACTTTAAAATATAAAATAAATGTAATTAATTTGTTTAGATATCCAAGTTCCTCAATAAGGATCCCAGAAGAACAGAAGGTCAATTGATTTTCATTTAGCAATATTATATTCACCGCGAAGCATTAATGCTAATAAACATTATTTTCAAATAATTTAGCTCTACATGTGAAGCTGTAGCTGTCTGCTTGGAATGGTTAGCCACTGCTTGCCAATTACAAGATAAATTAATGTTGTAGTTCAATATTAGACAGCAATAATTATTGTTCCCGTATCATTTAAAATGAGACCATTAGAATCTGCATAAGGTCCATTAATTGTATCAAGTAGTCTATTATCTCATCTGTCCAGATAGTCATATGTTCTGATGAGTAATGTGTAAAGTTAAAGAAAACTTCTGACCTACGAACAACTAAATTACATGCTCAGATCACCTCATCGGAGATTATTTATTAAAAGCTGTCTGTTATTAATTTATCTGTTCTATGACATTTATGAGAATTGTTTTTACTGTTTAAAGGGCTTTGTGTCCAACCAGTCAAATACAAAGTGTCAGTAATATGCCAGGAAATCAGCTGCTTTAGTTTTACATGACAACATGTATCCTACCATAAATAACTAAACCTACTAATATAAATATAAAAATAAAAAAGACTGACCAGCACCTCCAATATGTGTAAACAGGTGTAAACAGGTGCAAGCTGAAAAACCAATATCATTGCAAATATATATAGCAGCACGTATATAGTCAAGGAGGAGGCCTATCTCTTTATTGGGACCCTATTTTGAAATGCCTCTGTCTGGGTTAAAAATCCTACAAAACCTACAAAGTGTGAGCAAGTAGGATCCAGCTAAAAAGGAAATGAAAATGCCCTGGATAGATCCTACCTGCTCACACTTTGTAAGTTTTTTAACCCAGAAAAAGGTATTCAAAATAGGGTCCGGATAAAGAGATATGCCTCATATTTGGTTATCAGGTTCACATGGATTCGCCAAAACATAAGCTAAGTATCTCATTTTTTTTAAATATTCGTCCCAATAGCATTAATGCAGTACAAGAATTCCCTTACTCAATGTTTGCACAATTTAGCTTTTTAGAGTATTGAAATATTTTTGTGATTGTAATGTATTTTCAGCTTGCACCTGTTCACACCTATTGTAGATGTTGGTCAGTCTTTCATATTACATTCCTTACTAACTGAGCACGGCAACCTTTAACAAGGGCATTTTCATATTCTTTATGATGATCTCCAGGTGGCAAAGCCTTCAGTTTAAGTAAACAGGACACAGCAGTCAAGGCAGGCAAGGTAATGCCCAGCAGTGCAATAGCAGGGCTACACCAGAGAAGATGTCTAACTCAGCTATAGCTGTTTCCTGTGCTTCCTACCAACCATAGAAAGGTCCCCCACGTGCGATCATGTGTCTAGACTCTGGTTGACTGGACTTGCCATAACTAGTGAGCAGGCCAGCAAGACTAGTATTACTACTAATATAAAGTCAACAAGGCAAGACAAACAAAGGGGACAGATACAACAAACTCCAATGCGTCTCAAGAAACGGACTCCACCATATCCACTGGAAAGATAACCATAGCTTTCTCCAGGGACAACTCTTTCACATGTTAGCATAGAATAAACTATAGCCCACATAGGAGATAGTAACGAGTGTGTTTTATATAGTGAATGATGGAGTGACATAATCTAAGATTACAACTACATGTTAATCACAGCAGGATCAAAAAGGAACCATAATCCCTTCAGTACCGAATGGAATCAAATAAGATGCTATTCTAGATAAGCAAGTAGCTGGCTCTAAAGAGGATCTGTGATCAACTGAGCATTGTGATCTTCTGATGCCAGGTCTCCATGAGGTCTCATCAGGATGCGACACTCTCGTGACAAAAGCTTGACATACATGTGACACAACATTGAATTCCATGTTTCAACCCTTACTTCATGCTGTCCTCAGATGACATCGTAAAAACTTGTTGACTAATTTCCTTTATCTGACAGGTCTCTCCCTACACACATGTAGAAGGAGAGGGTAAAGCCACGCTGCTATCTTTATAAAGAAAAAAAAACTCACCGAAATTTAACCAGGTAAAATATCCGTTGCACCTAGCAGAGGGCTGCCAGCTCCACTGGTAGGCAACAAAAGTGTAAGAACGTCGGTGCTCAATCCCCTGCAACCCAAGCATGGGGCAGCTGTAGCGCTTGCGTCCAGCCATGCTGACAAGAAGGAGACTGGTGGCATTCATGGACACAAGGTTACCAACAGGACGTCAGCCACAAAGGTCTAAGTGAAGCAAAGTGTCAGAGCACAGCCTGTTGGTCACGCCCAACTATCAGGCGGGCTGCACCGCCCCTTGCATATGCATCACAAATGACCGACGCCCCCCAGAGGGCTCAGCCACATACTGCAAAAGATAAAAAGATGCAATACACACTAAAGATAAAAATGTGAGGTTTTAGTGGATATTTGGCCAAATACGTAAGCTCGTAACGCACGCCAAGGGCCCTCACGCTTACGAGTCCTAACCATATCCCTGACCGTATGTTTGTTTGGTGGGCAAGCCACCCAACATTGACAAAAATCACCGAAGTAGGACATCTTTATAAAGAACCATCAGTTGGGTTTCTAAAACATGTGATTTATTCACATTTTTGGAACTAATTATTCTTTTTTACTATTGCAATCTTTTTTATTTTCCAATACTAATACACAAATATTTAGATACAATCAGATTTAAATAGATAAATCTAACGTATTGCAAATAACATATTAATTGTTTGTTGCAAGATAACAATTTCTAATACTGGTTTGATCAGGTGACACAACGGTCAGTTGAAGTGCGCCTTTTTTCATATTTGTTTCCCGCTATATATTCTCTCTGCTGAGAAATGTATGTAACATGATAATGTCCTGATGAAGGAATCTATCTCTTAAACGCACTTAATAAATCATCCTCTCCTTTTCTGATGTTACTGCATCACTGATACTGGGACAGCAGCAGCTATCAGTTTGATATAGGTGATTACAGTGGTTGTGTCTGACCCAACCCTAACAGGTGAACAACACCTCCAACTCTACCATTCTACAATTATATGATTTTTATGTGAATTTATAAATATGTTGTGTATCAGGATGGCGCTCAAGTTCTCTGCATATTATTCACAATTAATCAACAGTGTAATACTAGTAACAAAATACAAAAGGACAAAAATAAATCAGCTTCATTTGCATCTTTAATCTGTTACCTGAATTTTAGCAACTGGCTTTAGAAAACATGGATAATGCATCGTACCCATGAGATGCAGCCAGGCTTTGTTTTTAATGAATAATAATTTACTGCCTACACCGCTAACCATTTTGAAAACATCCAAGACTTCAGCTGAAGGTCTGGCATGATAAATAGAATTAATCATTTACTTTAATGTAGGAACAACAGCTATACACAAGTAGGCATTTGTGGTGCAAAACAAACAGTGATGGGAGCGAGCTTTAAATGTCTTCTAGAAGGGTTGTAAATGAAGAAGAATTATCTCCGTAAGGTCCAAATGAGCCAGTATTTACTTCTTGAACACATGTATCTTTAAATCACTTGTATTTACGAGCTTGTACTTTTGCCGCTTTGTGCCGACCTCTCCAAGTGGAATCTACAGCTGTATGCTATTCTTAATAACATCTTCAATACTAATGCCAGAAGGTGCAATTTGATTACTGACCTGTTATCCAACTAGTTCTAGAAAACAATTCAAACTAAATTTCCTTAATATGCCTATTTTTCTATCCTGCCAGAAGGGCTGCTAATGAATTTTCTGCTTGAATGCACAGACAGATTGAGAACTACGACTGTATTGGCCTGGGTAACGTGGCACTGGCAAACACAGCTTATTTGTACCCATGCACGTTTCCTCTTGAGTATGTTCCTCATCCAGAGGTAATTTTGCAATAAAATCAACCACAATTATTGCAAGCGCCCGGAAAGATTCCTTTAGGAATAAGAGTGGTAATTCAATACTAGGAAACTTTGTACTTGGCAAAATTAACCTTGTAAAGTGTTATTTTCTGTAGCGTTATCTAATTTTTCCCTTTCTCCTTTGTCTATTGATCTTTAATGACAGGAGAGTTAAAGTTTATGCCTCTTATGTTATTCTCTCATTTGTGCTTAAGTGGTGAAATAGCCATTAGAACATGAAATAAAACAAATGCAGATATTTCAATGTCAATACCAAATGTGATTGCCAAAATGTTACCTGACCAGATATCTGCGTACATTTTAATACGGGAATGATTGTAGCTGCTCGTAAAAAACAAATTGGGGAGTGAGGAGAAAAAGAACCCCACTAACCATAAAAGCTTACACTCTACAGGTAAGAGAGGATCCCGCTAACCATAAGAGCTTACACTCTACAGTAGAGAGAGGACCCTGCTGAACATAAGAGCTTACACTTTACAAGTAAGAGATGACCCGCTGATCATAAAAGCTTTCATTCTACAGGAGAAAGAGAGAACTCTGCTGACCATAAGAGCTTATACACTAAAGGAGAGAAAGTGATAGAGAGTACCCTGCTGACAATAAGAGCTTACTCTCTACAGGTGAAAGAGATAGAGAGGACCCCGCTGACCATAAGAGTTTACAACCTACAGGTGAGAGAGATAGAGAAGATCCCGCTGACCATAAGGTCTTACACTCTAAAGGAGAAATGGATAGAGGATCCCACTGACCATAAGAGCTTACACTCTACAGAAGAGCATTGCTGCCGTTCCAGTGCAGTCGGTAACCATAGTTTGGAGCTCACACGACATTGTGAAATCATGTGAGCCCTGTAGCCAATCGCCATCGGCTCCTTCTCCCCGCCTTCGGACCAAATAAGTGATCAACAGGAAGTGAGCAGCAGCTGCAGTGTCTCCTTATGCTCATTTCGTCTGAAGTTGGGGAGACAGGACCCGGCAGTGTTTGGACCAACGTCACAAGCTCGCAGGAGTCCCAAACAGTGCTGAAACGGTGGCAACACGGGGAGGCGAGTACAGGCTTTTTCTCACAGGGGGAAACAAAAAGATTCATAAATGGTTGACCTAGTAGTTTTGTGTTTTTTTATGCATTTTTGAGTACAGTTTTGTCACAAAACTGTAAGCACATATTTCTGCTTATTTTTCCCTTGCTGATTAGAAACAAATCTGTAACATGTCAATTCTTGCAGTATTTTTTCAGCATCTTCGCACCCCAGAATGCATAAAAAACGTATGGGAAAACTGAATGCAAAAAATGCACCAAAAATGCACATTTGTGCCACAGATTCTTTCCTGCCAAGAGATGCAGAAATGGTGCAGAAATGTAATACCAAGCAACAACTCCCCTTCATGGATGTTAGTTATGTTTAGAGATGATTGATGTGTGCAGCACTATTCTGGGTTGTTTTTTTCCCTCCTCTTTGGCCATGCCTTTCAGTTGTAAATTAACCCCACACTCTTATCTCTACTTTCAATTTTGTCAGGCACCCTGTGGCTGAAGTACAGATAAGAGGGAGGGGGGAGCATTTGGCTTACAGACAAAAGGCATACCCATAGTGACACAGTGCTGCACACATCAATCATCTGCTGCCCTGTTTTACAGGACTTTTATAACACTTTTCCCTGCAATCAAACATGGAATCATTCAAGTAAAGGTATGATTACACTCAGTATCCCAGTGCTTGTAAGGCACTGGCTTCACTTTATAGCCATAAATCCTGCTGGTTGGTTCCCTTTAAGAAATTAATATTGCAGACTAAAATATGCTGCAATTGTATTAGATAAAGTTAACTACTGACAAATGTAAACCGTATTTTTTCTATGGCAAAGGTGTTCATAGACTTTAAACTTTGAGTTCTATGGAACCCAAAAAACAATTTCGAAAAGAGAACAACACCAAGTGCTCTTATCTCAACTGTAGAGATAAGTAAGTTCTGGATAGTTTTATTCAAAGTTCTTCTCCCCTGTGCGATGGTAGTAAAGTTGTGAATTACCGATGTAGCCTACCTACAGGGCAGTTTATGACATTTTGTGAAGATCCTATAGGAACAAGTGAGACAGAACCAAAAATCAACAACAAAATAGAAAAAAATATATATTTTACACACATGTAGTATACTTTTTTCCCTTTGTTACACAAAACCTGAAAAGATTTTGCATTATCTAAGCTTTCATGAGTAATTCTTGTAATACCTGGGTTTATATCAATCAGCAAAGCAAAAACTAATTATTTATTCATAAAATGTTTGTTTCACTTCTTTACATGTTGAGTATTTAAGTATTTTTAATAACCATTAATAACCATTAAAGTTGGCAGCATTTTTACAAAGTGTAGCACGGCTCTGCAATCTGTCATTTGGAGATTATAGTTTAGAATGAAAATTTCTATGTGGCAGATGTGAACATAATAATTTAGCTTGTACTCAGTTTGGCCTACATGGCAGGGGGCAGTTTGGTGAAAATCCCGATAATTTAGGTTGCAGCAAGGGGTTATTTATCCAATACTGAATAATAAAGTTAACAGCTGCTGCAGAACCTCCAACACTAAGGAACTTTCTATAATCTTGAATATCGTAATAAGCTTTTTCACAGATGTCTAAATACTCCTACAGGTTAGTAAATTGCTAAAAACTTGCTCGAAAATGTTTTCGGGAAAAAACAGTTTTTATTTATTTTATCACCAACTTTTAATACATTAAAAAAACAAATAGAAAGCAAAGGAAAATTATGTGTATATCTATAGCTATCCTGGAGTATGAGTAAAAAAAAAAAAAAAAAAATATATATATATATAGTTGTTTACCATCTGGACTGTTTACCATCTGGACAGTCATGGCAGACCAGACTAGATAGTAGAACATATAAAAACAATGAAAAAGAAGAGTTCAACCAAAAAGTCCATAAAACGCTATGGCCCTATGCACACTGTGATTTTATCACGTTTTTTATGCATTTTTGAGTGCAGTTTTGTCACAGAACTGCAAGAAAATTCTTATGCCAGCAATGTCAAAGGCCCTTTTTACATCTATGAGCCCCCTGCGCTTGCCTGGCCTCCCTGCCCTGCGCTAGCGCAAATGCAAGTGCAGGTTCAGTTTGAGGCAACTGCAGGCAAGCGCACAGGCACATGGATACACTGCTCTTGTGCTCGGTTGCGCTCGGTACCTCCATTACCTTCTATGGTCGAGCGCAGCCGAGCACAGGAGCCGACATTCCGGAAGCGCGAGTGAGAAGTGCCTGACGTCATCGCGCATGCGCTTAGTCAGATGCACCCAGAAAAGCGACATATGACGTTTCTGGGTGCGTATGGAGAAGCGCATGCGCGATGATGTCAGCCCAGTCACACTAGCGCTTCTGGGACGTCGGCTCCTGCGCCTGGCTGCGCTCGGCCATAGAAGGTAATGGGGGCACTGAGCGCAAAAGCAGCGCATCCATGCGCCTATGTGCTTGGCTGCAGCTGCCCCTAAATGCACCTGCGCTGGCATTTGTGCTAGCGCAGGGCAGGCAGGGCAGCCAAGCACACAGACGCATTAGATATGAACTAGGCCAAAGAGAATTCCGAAGTTTTCTACAGATGTTGCTTATTTTCCTTTGCAGGTTTGGTGCAGAAATACATATACAGCATGTCAATTCTTGCATCATTTTTACATCCCAGAATGTAAGAAACACGTATGTCAAAAATACATACAAAAAAGTTATCGAAAACACGTCAAAAATGCACGTCAAAAACACGTGTTTTTCCTGCCAAGAGATGCAGAATTGGTGCAGAAATTTCTGCAACCAAATACTCAACAAGCACACATATCATAAGTTGAAAAAAGAAAATAGTTTATTAGGAATCGGGAGGGTAGTCTTTCAAATGATGCTGTTATATACATAAGCAGTGCAGATAGGTGAATATATATACATTGCTAATGCATTGTTAAACAGCAGAAAAATTACTGGGCACTGCAGCTTTCACCCTATGTGTCTGTGTGTAACCTCATGCATATACAGTTGTCAGTGTTGAGGGTCCAGAATAGAGGTGCACGCTTAATGAAGTATGAACAAATTCTTTAAGAAAAAATGAGCGGCACTCACCATGTTGAAATCTTCTAACTTTTATTTGCCAAATTGTAGGCACGACATGGTTGCTGTAGGGGAGGGAGTGTGCAGGAGTGACACTCCTCCACACTCCCTCCCCTACAGCAGCCATGTCGTGCCTACACTTTGGCAAATAAAAGTTAGAAGATTTCAACATGGTGAGTGCCGCTCATTTTTTCTTAAAGAATTAATGCATTGTTAAGCTATATAGTCTGGAGTCACAAAGTGATGCACTAAGGCTGGAGGCTCCGAAAGATGAGTGGACTCCACCCCGATTCGCGTTTCAGCTTCGCCTTCCTGATCTGCTGTCGTTTAGTACCAATGGTTAATAGTTGCTAAGACACCAATCAGTTGTTAGCATCTTGAGGTAAAACCTCTAGGTTTACAATTATGAAAATATCTCATGATTCTAAACTTTCACAATGATAGGGTCACCTCTTTGAAATTGGTCTTTAATGTGAATATTGCAAAGGGATTTTTCTTAATCAGGCTAAACATTTGTTATCATCCACTTTAGCAGTATTCTCTGCTTGTCTAGATGTTTTGGTGTTGCTAAATTCACCGTTGCTTTTTGATCAGGGTTTAATTGGCCTCTCTTAAATGTTCTGCTAATTCTCTGTTACAGATGTAGCAAAGTTTGAAATAACAGTTCTGGTGTATTATTTTCCATCGATTATAGGATACATTTGTAGGCTTCCTTAATCCCGTCACAACCTTTGACTTATCCATATGTCATAATCTGGAAGGGATTAGTGACCTATCATGTTTGGGAACATCATGATGATCATGTGGGGCTCAGGAGCTGTGCCCCTATGATTGCTGCCGGGAGCTCGGCTTAAGTGATATTCGAGCTCTTGCTGTCATGGCCAGGGATAGTCCCAGTGTTGACCCTGGCTGTTTAAGCCTCTAAATGACACAAACAATAGCGATCACAACATTTATAAAGCTGGAAAAGGGAAAGCACTCCCTTTCCCACACAATCGGGACTCTTGCAATGTGAACACGTGGTCCCGATTGTTGCCATGGCAACTCGAGGTCGAATAATAATTTCCAGATTTGCTAGCTACGCAAAAATAATTCTTTTCTCTATAAACATTTTTTATTGGGTAATGAATGTGGTATCACTGATATTATACGGACACAAGGAATAAACGTGCTATTAATTTTAGCACTCAGTGAAAGGAGTAAAAAATAACAAAAAACAATCCCTGAACTGCTGTTTCATGTTGATTCTGCCTCCCAAAATGTGAAATTAAAAACGATTCAAAAACATGTGCCCAAAAGTGGTGCCAATGAAAACTTTAGCTCATCCCACAATAAACAAGGCCTCACTTAACTCTGTCAGCAGAAATCTAGAAACATTATAGCTGTGAAAACTTAGTGATGCAAAAACTTTTTTGCAAAAAAAAAAAAAGGCGTTTTTAGTGTGTGATAGTAGCAAAATTTAAGAAAAACTGTTGTGAATGGAGTTAAACAAAATAAAAGTAACTCTTGGCCTGCTGTTGATTTATTCATTTTTTCCTCTCAAAGATGGTACCGTGTTTTCCCGAAAATAAGACAGCGTCTTATATTAATTTTTGCTCCGAAAGATGCGCCATGTCTTATTTTCAGGGGGTGTGTTACTTTATCATCCCCTTGCAGCCCCCAATAAAGAAACCGCATCATCCCCAAATATGGTATCAGGGACACACACACAGGGGAACACACAAACACACAGGGACACACACAGGGGCACATACACACAGACAGGGACACTTCTCACTGGTCCCTGCTGCATTCCGGCGACGCTCTGAGCTGCCCGCTGCTGTCCAGGTGTCCGCCGCTATCTCGGTGCTCACCGCTGCAAGGAGGACGGCACCGCTCTCATTTCCTTGGTGCCGTAGGTGTACGGTGCCGCTGTCCCAACCAATCACAGGCCAGGAGCTGCCCGGGCAGCCAATCACAGGCCAGAAGCTGACGTCATACAGCGACTGTGATTGGCCGCTGGTCAGTTCCTGTAATGGGACAAAATGCTGGATTGCCTGCGCTGACACCAGGAATCACCAGGAAACAAAGAGTTAACTGGGCAGATGTTTCTTTATTCTATCCGTTTCAGAGCCTCTATCCGAGCTCCTTCCTCAGGGAAGAGATTTTCCCTGAGGAAGGAGCTCGGATAGAGGCTCTGAAACGCGTAGGATAGAATAAAGAAACATCTGCCCAGTTAACTCTTTGTTTCCTGGTGATTCCTGGTGGCAGCGCGGGCAATCCGACATTTTTTTCTCCCATTACAGCATTCCTGTTTCCACGGTTATCGTGAAGGTGCGGCCCTGCAGCAGCCATTCTCTACAAGCCATCTTACAGGCGATTATACCGGTTGTGGGTAACACAACCGAGCCAGGTGAGCAGTTCCTAATATACACCGCTACAACCCTTTGTTAAAAGGATAAGACCCTATGCGCATTTATCTCACGTTTACAGGCTGGTCAGTTCCTGGCCTGTGATTGGCCGGTACAGTGGCGGGGGGGCTTGAAAAATACAGTGGTGCCGGTCTACATGCATCTACGGCACCGCTCACAGCAACGGGCACCAGGACACAAGCGGGAGTGGCTGGAGGCGGGGGCGGGTGCATCATTCCAAAATGATGATGTTCCAGATATTCAAAAGAAGAGCATAGGTTGACGGCAAATAATTAGCTATGCAAGGGGCTCCCATCCAGTCATCAGTTGTTGTTTTTTCTATAGGCCAAAGGGAATTTTGGGGCTCCGTAGGCTCTAAGGCCAAGGTGCGATTGTAACCCTAGTCACGGCCCTGCTTGTGACGTTGTTATAAATCACTTTGGTTGTAGGATGTGACTTTATTATGAGTTAGTTTGCGTACATAAAGCCCCCGAACTCTGAACCCAAATATTTTTTGTAAAGTATGTGTTTAGTATGAACATCAAACTTTAAAGTTTGGTTCGCTTATCTGCAATCAATAATGTCAAGATCAAAATACAGCTGCAAGGACCGATGGAGACTAATCGAGGCCCACCAGAAAATCTTCACATTGGAAGTTAGCTAGGTAAACCTACTGCATTATTTAATTATAAAGTTGTGTAATAATCTGCATACATACAAGAAATTCACATATACAAAAGTACAATAAGACAAATATACAAATACGGCATAAACTCTGAATTAGCAATAAACTCCTGATATCAGTCCACCAGGAGTTAGTCTGCGTATAGCAAGTAAGACAAAGAAAAGAAGGCAGTAAACGCACGCTTCAATTAAGTGTAAAATGTATATCTAAATGCAGGCTGGAACGTTTTAACAGTAATGACATTTATGCCTTCTCCCCAACCGAAACAGCTGTCAGCGGCACTTACATTCAATGCAACATATTAGAACGTGGCTGTTTGCCAAACCCATTTGCATTTAGAGAATTACACTTTTACACTTGTTAAAATTGAAAATGACTAAACAAATGGCATGTGATGAGCTGCCTAACCTGTAATCTGTGCTTTTAATTCCTCGTAGCTACACAGACTAATATAATACACACTGTGACCATTTTCCTCTCTATGTATGAATATGTATACTCTGCAGTTTTGCAAATCCGTTCCACGAATATTTCTGCAGCTGTGGTAATGTTAATATTGACTTAGTGCTGCTAACCATAAGCTGGTAATGATGTGATGATTAAGAAGCTGCCTATGGCTTCTTACAGGATGTACATTTTATTAGATGCTTTATATATAACACACTGAATTGTATGTATTAAAGACAACTGGAGCCAAACTGCTGTGTTTCCCCGAAAATAATTATTTTTGGCACAAAAGATGCGCTAGGGCTTATTTTCGGGGGATGTCTTATATTTTGAATTAGCGTCAGTGATTGGGCCGCATGTTAATGCAAAATGAATTCACTCCTTTCCCACTCATAATCCTGACCAACTCTCTGCACCGTGATTGGACTGTGTGTTGACAAAAATTGAATATTCATCTTCTTCTACCACCCATAATACCTCCCACCCCTTTGCGGGCATCACTGATTGAAACTTGTGTTAATGAATAATTGAATATTCACCTCCTTACCCCGCCCACCCCTCTACACCGGCATCAATATTCATTCAGTAAGCTGTATTACTGCCTGAAGATCGCACAACAATGTTCAAACTGCCCATCAACTGTCTGTACCCGAGAATGTCAGCATGCATTTCTATGCAGCTCTCACGCTCAGGAGAGAAGAGCCCGCCGGCCAGAGTAGGCATTGCGCTGCGGTCCTCAGACAGTGATACTACAAGTGCTGTACTTTGAGTTAATAGTAGACACAGACTGATTAGATAATATTGCTTTTCACAAAAACATAGTAGTCTTAAATTAAAATTCCAAATTGCACATAAAGTACACATGAGGAGACGAGACAAAGAGAAATATAGCTGTCCATATGGGCTTAACTTTACAGGCCAGAAAGAGAGAGATGACCCTACTGACTATGAGAGCTTACACTCTACAAACGAGATGACCCTACTGACCATGAGAGCTCACACTCTACTGATGAGATAAACTTACCCAGAAATCAAAAAGAGATACAAACTGTGCTCTACTGGTAACTGCAGACCTGAGATGACCCCAGTGCTGACCACCACTGAAAAAGGTGTTATAATCTGCTAGATGTCATAGCTGTATAGAATTATAAAGAGGCCCACAAGGAAACACAAAATGACGTTAGCCCACTGTCTCCATCAGCAGTGTTGGAAATGGACAGGGTAGGTTTTTTATGATCCAAAAATGTTAAAACATGATTGAAACTGCAAATTTCAGGACATTTGGCTTGAACTTGATCCTCCGCAAATTGATCTGCTCACCTCTGCTTTCAGCTGATGTGTATAGACATCTTCATTGTTGAGTTGGTTATACGAATTCTACAAAGTCATCATTATACATACACTATGATAAACAATCCCACAGATAAACAGTGAATAATACAAGTAAGAGGTCAGAGGTAGAACACAGGCAATAAATTAATGTGTTATAATATACTCTGACCTTAAAAGAATAACTGTATAAATTAATGGTTGGAACACGCAGATCAACAAACATATATTTTTCTAGTTATTTTAGAGGCCCTTATTATACAAGTTTTCTTATTTACGTCAATAATATGGTTGAGGGATGTAAAAGATTTTCTTACTTTACAGGATTACTTCTCAGCTTGTTTTTTTCACTGGCCTGTTAAAAAAATAATAAAAATAAGATTATAAATTTGTTGAATTACGTAAGTAGTCTTTAAAACATCATCAGACTAGGACCAATCGGCTGCCTCCCGACATACAAAGTCTGTATTTGCCCATATGAAAAATAGTTTACATTATCAAGCACAAAGTCTAGGTGCTCGTACATAACACCAATATTTTAAGTGTACTATTATTATTGTATAATTTAACAATATAGCAAAAGTGGAACAAATAAAGCAGATTACAAAAATAAATAATATTAGTAAATGTGATAAGATAAGAATTTGGCGCAACTCTAAAAACATATTAGTGCCTATTCAGAGCACAATTTCTTATATCAATTTTCTGGATACACCAGAAAGACTGCCAATATCCACACTAAATATGTCCATAGAGATTCATGCCCCTACCCAGTAGATATCAGTTTAATGCAAAAGAAAATGTATGGAATATCATAGTTTTCTATGATACTCCATTCATCAGATTTAGGTGGAGCCGCACCGGGATTCAAGAGGTAAGGGGGCAATTTACCCTCCAAAGAAGACTAAATGTTGAATTTCGATGAATTATAGAATCATCTCGCATACCTCATCCAGAATGGCCGCAGTCTCTCTGGATGGAAGTGCGTCAGCTCCATAGAAATACATTCAGCTGACACGCTCTCAGAGGCAGCGGCTGTACCAGGTGAGGTATGCGAGACTCATGTGAGTATCTTGCATAGGCTCAGTTTGTCTCTGGCCTATGGGTGATAAATTGATAATAGAGGCATCCATTTTCCAATATTTCTTTAAAATCTATACAAAAGGCTCATGACATATTGATTAAATGGATACCACTATACTGATGTAATTGTTAGACATCTATCACCCTCAGTTTAATGCTTATGTCTGGAGGTTTTCTTGGTTTAGACAAAAAAAAAGTGAAAATGTGATCTTAACATGGCCTTAGACACCTTTCTCTTCCTTCTGTGACCTCATGCCTAGAATACCTACACCAATATATCTCCCCTTCATAGTGCTGTGGTCCAAAACTTCTAAAATAAACTAAGTTTGCAAATATACTTGAAAATCCCAAAGTTTATGTCTGCAGCATCTATTCAGACCTATACACAATGTGGGTAGATAAAAGGAGCTTAGAGCTATACATGATGTTAGTATCAGACTGCATACCGTGACTGTGGTCTACAAAAATACAGAAGGCTAGGATTCTACAGGAGGTACTGAAACAAAGTAAGGTATTTTAGTCAAGACTATTTAAAACATTTGAGAGGCAGAATAGCGGGGCACCGATCACTTAAGATCCAAAGTAGCGGTATCAGCAGTGTCAACTGCAGCAGAACCGGGGGTGCACAGTCTTGTGAACAGCCTGAGAGGTAAAATCACATTGAAGAAAGAGGCACTCACCCGGTGATAGTTGTTCCTCAATGGACAACTTTAATCAGCATTAGAGTACAGGGTGCTGGGGAGGGGGTGTTGGAGGTGCAGACGACGGCACCGTTAGGGATCAACTGATCATTCGGCTGGTCTTGGCTCCAGCCGAAGGATCAGTTGATCTGAAACGGTGCTGTCGTCTGCACCTCCGACACCCCCTCCCCAGCACCCTGTACTCTAATGCTGATTAAAGTCGTCCTTTGAGGAACAACTATCACCGGGTGAGTGCCTCTTTCTTCAATGTGATTCTATTTAAAACATTATTTCATTTCTGTTTCAATTTAAACCATACCTGTCCTGTCAGGTTACTGCTCAGAAGCTGTAATTTTTATAACCATGAAGAAAAACAATATTACTGTTCATTATATGACTGGTATCCTGCATTTTCATCAGTATTTAACCCTGCATGCTCCAATTTTCAGTTGTCTCTGAGCTAGTGGGTAGTAATGAACTGCTATGATATCTTCCATACAAAAAATACAAAGACGTGTGATTCCTCTACTGCAGATCTCTTCGTAGGATATGTGAAAAAGCAGCAGCATGGAGGACATCATAAAGCAATACTGAGCAGTGTAGCTGAGAATACAGTGAAATTAAACAGTCTCTTGAAAATTAAATTGCAGCCCCATCTCTCTGCCTCTTTCAATGACTCCCCTTCTCCATCATCCTCCTCCTCTACTAGGACAACCCCTCCTGATTCCACATGTCTCTCCTAGGTAAAATAAAACAGCTTATACTTACCTCCTGTGCTGGCATCATTCTAGCGGTGTCAGTAATTGTGGTTCTGGGGCTCACATAACATTGGGATGTCACACGAGTCCTGCGTCCAATCATCACCAGCTTCTCTGTCTCCGCCTTTGGACCAAATGAGCAATCAAGAGGTAGTGAGCTGCAGCCGCAGAGTCATTTCCTGTTGATTAACTCGTTTGGTCTGAAGGCAGGGAGACGGCAGCTGGCGGTGATTGGAGGTGGGGCTCGTGTGTCGTCAAAATGTCATGTGAGCCCTAGAACTGTAATTGCTGATACCACTAGAATGCTGTCAGCATGGGAGGTGAGTACAGGATCGTAATTTACCTATGGGAGATATGTGAAAATTAGTAGGGGTTGTCCTGGTAGTGGACAACCCTTTTAAGTAGCTCAACTCGTCTTGTCTTGAGTAAGACAGGTATCAGTTTTTTAGTAAATATTTTTAGAGAATGGTGATTTCAGGAATTAATGAAGAGAAAAAGTGGCACTTAAGTGAAGAAAGAAGCATATTACAATACTATTAAAGCAACCATGGCCACTAAAAAAGACATTTCACTATAATTTTTAAATTAAACTGAGTACCTCCTCCAATTGATGCCACTTAATTGATTTTAGAACAGTGTTTTTCTTTTGTGCCCCTCAATTCCATGTTTAGTCTTTCTGACAATAAAGAAGCAAATGTTCCCATCTACCAGTTGGGCGTCTACAACAGAACTTCTCTGTGGGTGTTTCCTTTTCCTCCTTTGATCTTGGCCAAATAAAAAGAAGCTGCACCCAGAAACGTTCTATGATAGACACCCAGACAGTTGAAGAACAACTTTGCATATTTCTTTCTGGAGGTCATAACTTTTGAATGACAACACGAAGCAATCACTGATCTTAGGGAGACCAGTCCAAGAAAACCTTGCGGGCAGCCGGCTAAAGCGCTCGGCACAGTGAATTCCTAGGCGCATTGCCCCCTGGGAATTATGAATATGCAAATAGAGTCTGTAGAGCCTCGTGTAGGAGTCTCAACACAGGACTAGCCAGATATCCCTCCAGGGAAGGACCTAGCCATGGGGTGGTTCTTTGAGGAGAACACCATAACCACCATATCAAGTGGCCCTTTGAGTCAATATCCAGCTCTTTACGAGCTTAAAGATATGACAAGGGAATACCAAGGCCAGGTATCCATCCACAGACAGCTGTTTCGGGGTGTTGCCTCTCATCAGTGTGGAGTAGGATTCATAACATAAACAATATATAAAAAAATTAATTGTGGACTTAAATAATGCAATCTGGTACTCTTGCAGAGTACAAGATTTTACCTTATTTGAGCACCTCATCTTCGACGGAGTGTGGTACTAACATTACTGCTTATTGTGGACTTTTTCTGCTAATAGATGTAGAGGAAAAAGCAGGAATTCAAAGACAATATATGCACATTATAGCATTTCTACACTGGGGAGTCTGATGTGCAGCCTTAAGCCTCTTTGTTGCTCGGTGTCGGTGGAGGTTTGTTCACTGATGTTCAGCTTTGCAGGATTTAACTTTTTGATGCGCGAGGTTACTTTACGGCAGCTCAATACAGATGAGCTGCCGTAAGTAACCTCGCGCATGCGCAATGCGCCTCGCGAGGTGTACGTGAGTGTACGAAGTCATGGAGTCGGACATGATGCGAATCGCGTCAAACCGGCTATTCTGCGCCCATGGAGGGGGAGATGATGATCAATAAGGATTATCATGGCCATCGGGGCGTGAATAATTACAGTATAGGTATTGGAGAGAAGCCACAGGAACGCCCTGTGTGACTTCTCAAATCTCAGAAACCCCAGATCCGGAGGTAATAAAAGCACTTTTCTAAACTTCACAAATACACTATTTTTACAGAAAAGGATCGCTAGATTAGCCTTCTCAGGGTGCAGGGACAGGTATTAATAGGCTGAGGGGTCATTTTTAGGGGTCAGGTTTCCTTTAACGAAACTCAGGATTCCCCTAGCCTGAGGGGCAGTTCAGGGCCCAGGTTCCTTTCCTCATTTTCTCCCAAACTCCTTGTAACATGCGCTCCCTCTTCTTTTTTGAGCTGTGGAACGTGCTGTATTTTAGGTTTTTAACTATGTACAATGTAGACATATTATATTAGTGTAGTAACAGTTCCACACGAAAAACAAGTTGTGATCCCAATTTTTATAATTGCGCTTTTTTTTTAAACATTTTTCATATGATTCCTTTCTACAAAATTATTTTCTGTTAGCAGCTTCTGAGACATCACCTTTTACAAACACTTATTATTTAAATTCATATTTATGGATAAGTCTACAATTATTTTTTATAGCACTTCAAAATGGTGAAAAGGCAAAAAACAGCAATATAAACTCCCGTATACTTATAGTTTATTGGCACTTCAATGCAAAGTAATTTTCTTGTAAAGTACTTAAAAGCAGAAACTGACAGTGTTAAAATACTAAAAGGCACAGCTATATAAACTGCCTTGTGGATGTGGCTGGTGGTCTACCCAGCTCCCATTGAGACGTGTCATAAAATTACTATTGCTATTAGCATACTGATTCCTTCCTCCTGACAAGTGATCCTACACCACAATGAATGAACTGCAGAGGGTAATGTTAAAAAATGCAGCTCTCATTCAAAGCAAAATAATCTTACAAAGGAAACCAAGTGGGTTATTATCCCGACAGAAAATGCAATGTGAACTGATTGATTGGGATATACATAACAGTGCTAAACCTGATCAGATCTGGTGGGAGATATAATTAATTATCTATGATTTTTAATTAACGCAATTCTGATCAATGGAAATCTGGTTAGTTGAATATTCTCAGTTATTTATAATTTAAGCCCAATGTATTTGCAATTATTTCTATGGCTACCAGGCTAACTTTTCATTAGCTGGCTAATAGACCCATCTGTACGAAATGTATTTGTACTGATGAAGCCCAGCCTGAGCCCATCCCAGTCTGAGCCCATGAAAAGGGACTCTCCAGATAAGTTACCTTCCTTAGAGAAAAGGCTTTACCCATTTGATTATTGTAATAATTTTTATCAAAAGAAATTCCTTGAAAGGGTTGTTCATTATACTTTTCTCTTTAATGAGACCAAGGTGGTTTGGAATCTCTCTCTCTCTTTAAAGAGACATAGATCTATCGATCTAAATATATATATCCTACTATGTAATCGTTTTACCGTGTCTGTCTCTCTGTAACGGAAATCCCGCGTCGCTAATTGGTTGCGCCTGGCCGGCCGCGACCAATCAGCGACAGGCGAAGTCTGGCCGCGAATTGGCGCAGGATTTGAACTACGCACACCACCGGTACCATCGGGAGATCAGCGGCGCTAGCCTCTGATCTCCCGACGGTATCTGTGGGTCACCTTCTGCCGCACAGAGGTCCGTGGCGAAGCAGCTGGGAGATGACCGGTGCTAGCCGGTCATCTGCCGTCTGCTTGCAGCGGTAATACCCCGACCACTATATTGGAACACCCAAGTCATGGGTATTCCAATATGACGACTGCGCCACTTCGCTGATTGCAAAGTGGCCCTCGGCCTGGCAGGGGATATGAATCCCGCGCCGCTGATTGGTTGCCAAGCCATGGGCCGCTCCGCTGATTGGTCACCGCGGCTGGCGCGACCAATCAGCGAAGCATGTTTTGAAACATGCGCCAAGAGCACTGATTGGTCGCCACTGAGTGCGGCGATCAATCAGCAAAGCTGCATGGTTACCATATCAGAATACCCATAACTTGGGTGTTTCAATATGGCAGTTGGGGTACTACCGCTGTGAGCAGCTGGGAGATGACCTGCTGTGAGCAGCGGTAGTACCCCGACCACCATATTGGAACACCCAAGTCATCGGTATTCCGATATGGCGAGCGCGCTGCTTCGCTGATTGGTCACCGCACTCAGCTGTGACCAATAAGCGCTCCTGGCGCGTGTTTTAGAACACGCTTCGCGGATTGGTCGCCGTGGCTAGCGGCGACCAATCAGCGAAGCGGCCCGTGGCTTGGCGGGGGATATGACTCCCGCGTGGCTGATTGGTCGCGCCCATTCATGTACTGGTTTAAATATTTAGATAATCTGTTTAATAATTTCGTCCAGTTGTATTAAGTTCTATAAGTAATAACATTTAATGATAATGTACATATTTTACCCGGAAAATCCTGTGTATTCATTGCATTATTCTTGAATCTTCATTAATAAACTACATATATATTCTAGAATACCCGATGTGTTAGAATCAGGCCACCAACTTGTGTGTATATATATATATATATATATATATATATAAAAGAGAAAAAAAACTGCACAGCACTCACAGACAAAATGTGAACTGGTGCAGCTGTGAGTGCTGTGCAGTTTTTTTTCTCTTTTTTGTATCATATGGAGATGCTGGCTCCATGCTGCAATTGCACCCTCATTGACCACAGGTGATCTAGGGTCGAGATGGAGTCTGCCCACTGAGAAGTGGGGGGTGGACAAGGAGGACAGGGATGTCAGCGATAGGACTCATCAGACCTGAAGTCACTTTGTCGCAGTTGATGAGCAAACAGACATTGGCCAATGTATGTACCAAGAACTTCAGAAATAAAAAGATAAGATTTTTGAGTTTTTTGAAAAAACGTAAGTTTTTAAACTTTTTTCTCATATACATATAGCTTGTTAGCATTTGTACGTCATTGGTAGTAACTGAGTGCTGCAGAGAACTTTTTCTAGTTATATATATATATATATATATATATATATATGAAGTTGCATCACTCCAATCCTTCTTTAGGTGAAAATAGGTTTATTCAACATCACAGCATGGGCAACAGCGACGTTTCGGGTGTGGCACCTAAAGAAGGATTGGAGTGCTGCAACTTCATTTATTTCAAATATTGGAAACCTTGAAAGGAAGAGGTTTGGTTGCTGGCACCCTCATGTAAGCTCTGTGCTGGTCATTTTTTCATTATATATATATATATATATATACAGAGCCTTTTAAAAAGTATTTGGCCCCTTGAACTTTTCAACCTTTTGCCACATTTCAGGCTTGAAACATAAAGATATAAATTTCATTTTTTTGTGAAGAATCAACAACAAGGTGGACACAATCATGAAGCGGAATGAAGTTTTTTGCATTTTTTAAACTTTTTTAACAAATTAAAAACTGAAAGGTGGGGCGTGCAATATTATTCGGCCCCTTTACTTTCAGTGCAGCAAACTCACTCCAGAAGTTCAGTGAAGATCTCTGCATGTTCCAATGTTGTCCTAAATGACTGATAATAATAAAAAATAGAATCCACCTGTGTGTAATCAAGTCTCCATATAAATGCACCTGCTCTGTGATAGTCTCAGGGTTCTGTTTCAAGTGCAGAGAGCATCATGAAAACCAAGGAACACACCAGGCAGGTCCGAGATACTGTGGTGGCGAAGTTTAAAGCCAGATTTGGATACAAAAAGATTTCCCAAGTTTTAAACATCTCAAGGAGCACTGAGCAAGAATGAAATGGAAGGAGTATCAGACCACTGCAAATCTACCAAGACCGGGCCGTCCCTCTAAACTTTCATCTCAAGCAAGGAGAAGACTGATCAGAGATGCAGCCAAAAGGCCCATGATCACTCTGAATGAACTGCAGAGATCTACAGCTGAGGTGGGAAAGTCTGTCCATAGGACAACAATCAGTCGTACACTGCACAAATCTGGCCTTTATGGAAGAGTGGCAAGAAAGTCATTTCTCAAAGATATCATAAAACATCTCGTTTGAGGTTTGCCACAAGCCACCTGGGAGACACCAAACATGTGGAATAAGGTACTCTGGTCAGATAAAACCAAAATCGAACTTTTTGGCCACATTGCAAAACGATATGTTTGACGTAAAAGCAACACAGCTCATCACCCTCAAAACACTATCCCCACTGTCAAACATGGTGGTGGCAGCATCATGGTTTAGGCCTGCTTTTCTTCAGCAGGGACAGGGAAGATGGTTAAAATTGATGGGAAGATGGACGGAGCCAAATACAGGACCATTCTGGAAGACTGTTGGAGTCTGCAAAAGACCTGAGACTGGGACAGAGATTTATCTTCCAACAAGACAATGATCCCAAACATAAAGCAAAATCTGCAATGGAGTGGTTCAAAAATAAACGTATCCAGGTGTTAGAATGGCCAAGTCACAGTCCAGACCTGAATCCAATTGAGAATCTGTGGGAAGAGCTGAAAACTGCTGTTCACAAACGCTCTCCATCCAACCTCACTGAGCTCCAGCTGTTTTGCAAGCAAGAATGGGCAAGAATTTCAGTGTCTCGATGTGCAAAAGTGATAGAGACATACCCCAAGAGACTTGTAGCTGTAATCGCAGCAAATGGTGCGCTACAAAGTATTAATTCAAGGGGGCCGAATAATATTGCACGTCCCACTTTTCAGTTTTTTTATTTGTTGAAAAATGTTAAAATATCCAATAAATTTTGTTTTGCTTCACGATTGTGTCCCACTTGTTGATTCTTCACAAAACAATTAGAATTTATATCTTTACGTTTGTAGCCTGAAATGTGGCAAAAGGTTGAAAAGTTCAAGGGGGCCAAATACTTTCACAAAGCACTGTATATATATATATATATATATATATATATGTGTGTACATGAATATATATACACAGCATATGTCATATTTTTCGGATTATAAGACACACTTTTGTTCCCTCAAATCTTGAGGGAAAGTGGGGGTGTGCCTTATAATCCAATCTAAAGTACTGTAGGGGGGCTGCTTTGCAGTGGTGTCCGGAGGCGGAAGGAGGCTGGCTACAGAGACAGCCAGAGGTCATGTGATTCCACTGATTATACTCATATAATAGGCACTGCACATGCTGCTGTCCACTTCTCAGTGCTGAAACCACACTGGGAGATGGATGTGGGGAGCGGCACATATTATGTGAGTCTGCACTCACCCCCTATCCTGCACTCCCCCTCTCCATTCTGGGTATGCCCCCAACACTTTATATGTCCACATGCTGGCACAAATAGTAAAATAATAAACAGCTGATAACTTACCCTCCGCCGCTTCATGCTCACAGCTCGCCACTTTCATTCTGTCTCTCTGCCAGGCATTCTCCGATCATGTGACCGGGGCTCACAGTGATGACGTAATCGCTGTGGGACCTTGTGACATGATCAGATACCGAGCAGCACAGTGACAGGAAGAAAGAGGCGTGCTGTGAGCACGGAGCGGCAGAGGGTAACTTATCAGCTTTTATTATTTTACTGTGTGCACCAGCATAGGGACATATAGAGTGACAGGGAGCATATCCAGAATGGTGGGGGTGAGTGCTGGATGGGGGGTCATATCAAAGGTGGGGGTGCTATGTACCATCACTGAGGCCATATGCTGGATGAGGGGCTATGTACCATCACTGGGGGCCATATGCAGGATAGGGGGGCTATGTACCTTCACTGGGGGCTATGTACCGCCAAATGGGGCTATGTACCATCACAGGGGACTATGTATTGTCACAGGGGGCTATGTACTGTCACAGGGGGCTATTCCAGCATGGGGGAGGCCATATACCAGGAAGGAGGATATATATACCATGACGGGGATATGTATACAAGGATAAGGGACATATACTGATTGTAAGACGGACACTGGCATTATACATGGACCTCATTTAACATTAAAAAATACAACAAAAAAAGTTTTTCTCGTATCCTTCACCAAACTTGGGTGTGCGTCTTATAATCAGGTGCACAAAGTATTCACTGATCTCAGGGAGACCAGTTCAAGAAAACACTATGGGCTGCTGGCTAAAGCGCTCAACACAGTGAATTCCAAGACGCATTACCCCCTGGGAATTTTGAATATGCAAATAGAGTCTGTGGAGTCTCAACACAGGACTAGCCAGATATCCCTCCAGGGAAGGACCTAGCCATGGGGTGGCCCTTTGAGTCAATATCCAGCTCTTTACAAGCTTAAAGATATCATAAGGGAATACCAAGGCCAGGTATTGATCCACAGACAGCTGTTTCGGGGTGTTGCCCCTCATCAGTGTGGAGTAGGATTCTGGCTAGGTGGGAGCAATGCCTAGTAGACCAACAATACAAAGTATTCACTGATCTCAGGGAGACCAGTCCAAGAAAACATCGCGGGCAGCCGGTCAAAGCGCTCAAACACAGTGAATTCCTAGGCGCATTGCCCCCTGGGAAATTTAAATATGCAAATAGAGTTATGATCAGGTGTGTCTTATAAAGCGAAAAATAAAAATATATATATATGTAAACCAATATATATTTATATCCAGGCTACTGTTGACTCCTTAATATATATATATATCTATACACTCATATATACATACAGTCATGGTTGAAGTGTTGGCACCCTTAAAATTGTTTCGGAAAATGAAGTAATTCTCCCAGAAAATGATTGCAATTACACATTTTGTT
>JARQOC010000008.1:125792792-125833480 GCA_033576535.1 Allobates femoralis | reverse complement strand
TTGCAAATGTATGTAAAGTGCTATGGTTTTAACAGCGCTATAAAAATGAATAAATATTATTATCATATTTCCTTAGTTTTTTTTTTTTCATTTTAAACCATTGTATTTTTATTGGTTTAAACAAAATAAATGTACAACAAGAAAAAAAAAACAGCTAAATGCAGTATGTATAGCTGTACAAGAACAGGGATCAAATAATAAATAACATGTCATGGATATTCAAGAGGCGGGGGAAGGGGGAAGAGGGGTATACACAGTGGAAAAGCAGGAAAATCATATGTTCCACAACATTTAATACTTAGTGTACGCTTAAGATTATAAGTCTAATCCTAATATCCATCGTTTTCATTTTCAAGGCGTCAGGGCTTTATACATATTGTCAATGATCTTAAGTCTGAACTGTATATATTTCCTTAGTTGAAGGGGTCTTGCCATACTCTGGTTTAGAACAGTTGTGGAATACGGCTCAGCACTGTATGGAGGTGTGCACCAACACACCTTCTCCAAAACAAACCTGATGGCTGCAAACACTTTCTGAAGGCTGGTGATTGCAAAAATGACATTTTGACGAGGCATTCCTGGTTATTACTAACCATTCAAGGTGACTACCTGGTGAAGTGACTTGAGACAATGTCAAACATTTCTAAAGGTGTCAAGAGTGAAATTGGATATGCAAATAGAGTCCATGGAGCCTCGTTTAGGAGTCTCAAACACGGAATTAGCCAGATATCCTTCCAGAGATATCTGGCTTCCACCCCAGGGCTAGGTTCCTTCCCTGGAGGGATATCTGGCTAGTTCCATGTTTGAGACTCCTAAACGAGGCTCCTTGGACTCTATTTGCATATTCATAATTCCCAGGGGGCAATGCCCTAGGATTTCACTGTGTTTGAACGCTTTTGCCGGCTGCCCGCAGTGTTATCCTCGACTGGTCTCCCTGAGATCGGTGAGTGCTCTGTGAAGAGTGAAATTGGGGCATTTGGAGCAATCTAAGATTTCACAAATATCTTTTTCACACATTTCCTTCCTCCTTGTATTCTTTTAGTTCCTTCATGGGTTTTGCTACTTTCAGATTTAATTTACAATATCCAATAAGAACAAGGAGAACCAATGCATGTACACGTGTAACCAAACTTTTGACAAATGTTGCACATTTGACTTATTTTCCACTGGGGAACCAATAGGGAACCTCTACCAAAATATTACAAAATAGGACAGGCGGTAATTTCATCTGAATTGTCCTCTTGATTTCATAAAATATCGAGTGATCTCAGTGAAGCATGAAGTCTTTATTAAGATATCACATACTTTACTTAAGTCTGACTTTAATAAAGTGTAATAAGAGTGACAAGAATATATCAAGTGTCATATTTATTCTACATACTCTAAACAAACACAGAATAACAATTTGTAAACCCTTCTGTCTCTCATACAGATAATGTAGGACATGTGAATTATTTATGGTTTTTATATTTAGACCTGCATTTTACAGCAAGATGCAGTAATCTCATATTGTATTATTACAAATGTCAATCCCTAAACTTCATAATTGTATTATAACAAACATCCTGACTTATGATGTAAGGAAAATCTCAGGAATACTTGGCACTGAATTATTAATGGTCACACCGGATACATGTAAAGCTTCGGTGTTTCAATATTTGAATGAATGGAACAGATGCTAACAGTTTCTTAAATTTTAATCACTACAACTTGCTATAAATTCTCCGGGATACTGTCAAACATGTCAGCGTTCTAGCATTAAAGGTATATTGGAAATGACAACCATTTCTGATAAATACAGTGAAACTAAGCCTATAAAATATTTATAGGGTTATCTATTTGGAGAGGATTTTGATTTGTTGAGCTCAGGTCACATGGGCCAAATATGCAACATTGGGCATGGCCAAATCAAGCAGAAAAGTTTAAGTGCATTATTTGCAGGTAATAAAGCAGTGAAAGTTATTGAAAGTTGGCAATATCATAGTCCTACAGTGCCATGACATCGTGTAATGTCCATATTTGGTAACATTTTGTTACAAACACATTTAATATATTTAGAATCAGGGGAACAAAGACATCAAATGTCTACGAGCCTTCTGGGAATCATCTCTTGAGATGGACATGCATTATTGCTTTGTCAGTAGGTACTTCTTTTGCGAGCATACTGACTCTCCTTTAAAAGATCAATCTATGTGTAATGATGCAAAATCTTATTGGCAATGATTCATGGGAAAAACATGCAAACTACGGCAGCTCTTTATTTGAAGGATTTCACTAGTGACTTGTAGCCATCATAGAAGTCAATGTGTGACCCTTTAATAAGCCTTGTAACATGACTATAAGCCAAACCAGAGAAGAACGGTGTAAATCTCACCAGATAAGAGACAAATAATCTCTTGTCAACTCTTGACTGATCCATATATGTAATTTTTTTAACAAATTTTGTATGCAAAAGTCCATATACTGTGTTTAAATTGTGTGTTTTTTTAAATAAAAAACCTTGCATTAATTTGTCATTTTTTTGCCATCTATTACTATGGGTATAAACTCTCCCACCCTTAAACCTAACTGTGATTAATAGTGTAGGACTAAAAAGTCACACACACTGCAGTCCAACACACCCCCTACTGTGATTGATACCTCACAGTGAATGCACAATCTCCATTGAGAGCCTGATCTGGGCAGATACAGCTCTCCCAGCTCTGCTGAGTTCCTGAAAATAAATTATTTGATTGTGTGAGAACGGCTTCAGCCAGTATTTATAAAATACATGATTGGATTGAGGGGCTTCTTTTCCTATATTATGTTGCTGTCAGATGAGGTAGCAAAAACCTGCTGACAGATTCCCTTTAAACCAGGCAATTCCTACCCCCCCTCCCACTTATAAAGGGTGCTGCCAGACTAATATCACAAGTCATTTGGTAAAGAGTCAAACATTGACTTGCTAACTAGATTTATAAGTGGCACTAAATCGTTTTCTATAATAGGGAGTTAATCTGCACTGAAGAAAACAGCTATAAAAAATATTGATAATCTATTGTTTGTTGAATAGGGGTACTTTCTATAAACTATTTGGGCACAAAGACCCCTACACTTACTGACAAGCTTGTATTGTTCTGTTTGGCCCTGTGCACACAATGCATATTTTGCTGCACGTTTATTGCGTTTTTTTCAGCAGATTTATGACAAATACATAACACGGTAAAGTCCAAGCAAAGTATATGTAAAATCTCCATAGTTGTGCCTATGCTGTATTTTTACCAGCGGTGGAAATGTTGCATATTTTGCTTTGGAAAAATCAGCACTATGCCAATTATGTCTGTGGATTTTTAACAAAAATGGCCAGGGTCACACATGTCCTTCAGTTTTTTCCAATTTTCCAAACCTGAATCCGTTTTTGAGAAATGCCATTTTTGCATCTAAAAAACGCATACCTATATGTACCATGCGTTGATGGATGTGTGTCCCATAGGGCCCCATGTTAAAAAAAGCATGCTGGCTTGGTTATGATGACCCACAACCAGTATATTCGCATGGAGAGCAAAAGCTGGATCTGCACCTCCTCGTGCACAGTGGTGTCGTCTCCAGAAATGCCAAATAGGGTTTAGTGCCTGTATGATCATCCTGACGGCAGCGTGGATCATACAAGCACCAAACCCTGTTTAGATTTCTGAATTTTCCTATTGGCACATAGCCTTAAACAAATCTTCCAGCACTTATTAATATAGAGAAATATTACAGGTTATCGTAACATTCTCTCACTCTCTTGTCACAATCTTGAACTTAATTATTGGGACACCTAAGTAAAAAAGGTGAAAAATAAATTTGATAAGTAATGTCATAATCCACAGGCTCATATGGGGCCAACAATAGTGTGCAATGATAAAAAAAATCACATGAAATATTTCAGGGAAACACTTGACTATAAAAAATGTAGAAGTATTCTGATTAGCCACAAAAATGTCAAAGTAGAGCGTTATAGGACTGATTCAATTTGGAGTGCATGTATTTTTTCTTCTTAACCACTTATTAAACTTGGGGTTATTCAGTTTGGATAAACAAAGACTTAGGGGCAATTTTATAATATTCTATAAATATATGAGGTGGACAGTACAGAGACCTTTGCAATGATTACTTTACAAATAGGCCTGAGACGGGACAAGGGGGCATCCTCTACATCTGGAGGAAGAAGGTTTAATCATAATCACAGACGCGGATTCTTTACTGTAAGAGCAGTGAGACTATGGATCTCTCTGCACATGATGTTGTAATGAGTGACTCACTACTAACATTTAAGAAGGGCCTGGATGCCTTTCTTGAAAAATATAATATTACCGGTTATACATACTAGATTGTGTCATAGGGCGTTGATCCAGGGAACTAGTCTGATTGCTGTTTGTGAAGTTGGGAGGTAATTTTTTTGGAGTTTAGTGTCTGTCTAATGTGTTTTATGCTTTCCTCTGGATCAACATGTTAGGCTATAGGTTGAACTTGATGAACCTTAGGCGGCCGTCACACGCTTCAATTTCCTGCACGATATCGCTTAAGCGATCTGCTTTTTGATCGCTTAAGCGATATCGTTTGTGCATCGCTGCGTGCAATCAAGCGATTTTACAATGTAAAATCGCTTGATCGTGACATCGCAGATATGAAAGCCGGAGCTCATATCAGCGATAAACGCTTGTTCAATCTGCTTCATCGTGTGTAGACACCACGATGAACGATCTCCCAGCGCAGAGCCTTCTGGGAGATGGATGTATGGTAACGTCGGTTACTAAGCGCCGCGCGGCGCCTAGTAACCCGATGTGTACCATAGTTACCAGCGATCTCGCTGGTCCACATCGCTGGTGAGTCTGTCTGTGTGACAGCTCACCACCGATGTGAACGATATCGTTAGCGATCGCGCGTGCACGTGATCGCTAACAATATCGCTCACGATATTGTAGCGTGTGACGGCCGCCTAAAGTTCACTTTCAACCTTAATACTATGAAACATATAATAATATACTGTACTATACATGTAACTCACTTATCTTGCATAGGCAATAATAGTAAAAACTGAGATAAAATCAAGTATTCTGCATTCAGAACATTAAAATGATTAGATCTGCCTGGAATGAGAGCGCCTACAACACTTTACAAGTGTTGACAAACAATGTCCGTATGAGCAGGGAGAGTGCTAAATCCCCGTATCAGTTCATACTGGTGTTGTGGCCTCTTTAAACCACTGTTCGATGAGCCGTGAAATGTGAATACCACCACTCACTAAGAGGATATTCATCTGCTGGAAAATGTGCACTTGTTAATACAAACTGGCGTCTGAAGTAATTGCTACTAACTACTTATCAGAGCTACAACAATCACATTGATTTTTGTACATTTAATTCTACCCTAAAGATGTTGGAGGATTAATGTATTGGCTTTTAATCCTTGTTGAACTAGTTACTTCTTTCAACATCTCCTGTTGTTTTATTCAGTGGAAGTCACAACACAGAAGAGACAATTAGGTTTTATAACGGTACATGTATTTCTAAACGCCAGGTGTGACTGTTAGATGTCTGATTGTCGTCACACCTGGAAGACTGAGTATAAGGAGATATGTGCCGCCTGAGATTATTAGATTTGCATAATACATACTTTGTGTAAAGAAATCAATACATACGATATAAAAATATATATATTTACACATTTTCAACATTAAAATTAATGGAATATTTTCTTCAGGAACACCTGTTAAAGGGGTTTTCCCATAAATAAAGTATTTTTTTGTAGAAAATTTTAATCAATACACTTTGGATTAATAATAAATTCCACAATTAGGCTAGGGCCATACTTGCAGATTTTCCATGCATTTTTCACACTTGTCATTTGTGAAAAACACATGGAAAAGGCACCCATAGACCCCCATGCAAAAAACGCATGCTCCAATAGCAAAAACGCATGTCTGACTGTACCATGCGTTTTTGGGTGCGTTTTTGGCTCAACACCAAAATACTGCATGATGCATGATTTTTTGGAAAAAGCACCCAAAAACGCAGCATGCAGTATTTTTTGGTGCTTTTCCAAACATGGGCCCTATGGGAAACGCATGCGTTTTTATATGGCCCTAAATGGTACATGAGTTTTTGCATGCGTTTTTGCATGTGTTTCAAGGGTCCCTACACACCTATCAGCAAAAACGCATGCAAAAACGCAGGCTGCCAAAAAGCACCTTAAAAAGCCCATGCAGAAATGTAAAACGCATGCAGAAAAACATGCTTATTTTTAAGGCACCAAAAAAACTCATGCCAAGTGTGACCCTAGCCAAAGGCTGCAAAAGACTTGAGACTGGGGCGTAAGTTCACTTTCCAGCAGGACAAGACCATAAACGTACTGTTAGAGAAAAGGTACCGTCACACTTGGCGACGCACCAGTAATCCCGACAGCGATCCAACCTGGTAGGGATCGCTGGTGCGTCGCTACGTGATCGCTGGTGAGATGTCAAACAGTGAGATCTCACCAGCGATGCAGCAGCGATACAGCGGTGGTTGGGACCCTGTCACTCTCAGGCGTAGTGTTGAGATCGCTGGTCGTTGTCCCTGTCAAACACAGCGATCCATGCTGCCTAGCAGGAGCGCGACAACCAAAAATGGTCTAGAACAGATTGTAACGATCAGCGATCTCACAGCAGGGGCCTGATTGCTGCTATGTGTCAAACGAGGTCATTGTTGCTTCACAAAACCTGTGACTCAGCAGCAATCTCGCTAGTTGTAGTTGACAGGGGCTATACAATGGATGGTTAAGATCAAAACATATTCATGAGTGTGAGTAGCTCGTTGAATACTGGAGTAAGATCTCTGGAATAAGGAACACCACAACTCGTTATAAATTAGACAAGTCGTGGAGTCACCCGGCGGTTCCACTCCAGCTCCACTCTTTTTGGCAGATCTGGAGGGAACTGGTGTACAAATTCCAAAAGTCAGAATATTTTTGCAGAACTTTGAGTTGTGCACAAGTTTTTTTGATTTTTTAAATCAATTTATACCAAAATTCTCTTGACATTTTCACGAATTGTGGTCAAAATGCATAATTTTTAATAGGGCTTTGTTCTCTACTAGAAGCTTTGCTTGGTTTGACCTATCCTCCTTTGATGACATGTTTAAAATACATATGCTGAGTATTTTCCTATCATTGCTGCTTCTATGTTTTTAATTGGATCCAAAAAAAGAAGAAAAGTTTTGTAGATTTTAGGGATGTAGTCTTTTTTTTGTTTCTTTAGATAGAACTGTGATGGCTTCTGTAGCTTGTTACTGACAATATCCCCAAGAGGGGATACGTGAGGTACATGAATTGTTCAGTTGGGTTACACATGGATACAAGATCTCTTGTACAGTAAGTAAAACGTGTGCTGTATGCACATGATCCTCACAACACTCGTGTAATAAATGGGCTGTTAGTATTGGAGTTTCATTTTTCCCGTGGAAGTTGAGAGTGAGAATCAGAGAAGTCTTATAATGTCTGTTATACTGACAGCTTAATGTACAATAAATAAATAAATCCTGCTGGTAAAAGTACGCACAATGCTTAACAGATATTCAATTACTGAAATAATCAAGAAAATTCACTTGCCAAGAGTTTGACTGCAATTTGGCTCCCTGGCTGTAAGCAGTTGGCTGTTCTATCATTTTTAGTATGGCTGTTCCTTTTGAGAAAATTCCAAGTTTCTGCTATGTTTTTCCATTTCTGAATCCAATTATGAAAGACGTAATGTATTCTATTATTGGGGGAGCCTTGACACCCGTCTTTCTGTTTTTGAGAATGGCTCTTTAATTGAGGTATGCACAGGTGTTACTCATTATTGGCCATAGAGTGTTATCTGAATTCAGGAGAATCCAAATGTGTATGTTTTCTTCATGTTGTAACAACCACACCTTATTCTAAGATGGCACTTACATCATTCATCTAGGAACACTACAGCATCTGTCCATCCAAAGCCAGAAGTATTGACTTTAAAAAGTTACTGAACTTCATTGACATGAATATTTTGAAATGTAATATCTATAATTTGTCAGAAAACAACATTGGTCAATGCCCATAAAATGTGCCACAATGATTTCACAAATGTAGACTGTAAAACCTCCAACAAAGTGATTTCAACTTAATAATGTCTTCCTTTTACTTTATGGTATCAATGCATCGGTGTTTCTTACTTATTTTACAGTATAAGCTATTGCCTGTTATTAGAAACCGAAAAAAAATCTGTAAGAAGGAATATGTCAGATCGCGTGGTCGGGTTAAGCATAGTGAGGATGGGATTTCTTGAAATCCCATCCACTGTCCTTTCACTGTACTATGCAGCATTTTGGATGCAGCGGCAAGACGCTACATCAATAACGCTGCGTATACTGATTGTGAGTATGCAGCCTAAGACTTTTTCTATATACACAAAAGGCCTTTTTCACTCAAAAATTGTTTTGTTCACAAATTTGTCTAAATCTGTTTTAGTGCTCACATCTCATTGTTGAGGTAATAGATCCACCTCACAGATGTGACTTGATCGCCCCTGGGTCTTGGGCGACGCTAAAGCAATTTCCGGTCGGGTCGTCGCCGACGTTTAGTTCGCCCAGGTAAATGGGCGTCGTCGACCATAGGCGACACGCAAATACGTGCGCGCGCAAGTGCGTCGCCTATGGAATCGCCGGCGATATCTCCAGTGTGACTTACTCTAAAATATACAGTTCGACAGTATTGGGGGGTCAGAAAACCAGTCAGCATCTGATGTGAGCTCTATTTGCCACTTTGTTATTGCCCTGTACAGGATTCATATGTGAAGACAACACCTCTCCAATATGCCAGTCGCATTGAATGTGAGCACTGGCTACTTAAGAAATGAAGGAAGTTCCGGACTTCCAACACAATCTTCAGAACAGCAAAGGTTTCTTTATTCGGTTCCCATTAAAACATTACAGAATGCACCATAAACCATGTTGGCAGAGCCTGACATGTTTCGACTGTAGTCTTATTCATAGGCATGATGAGAGTACAAACTTTCCCTACCTAAATGCAACCTCTGAAAAGAAACCCACACCTGCAATAAATCACAAATAATGAATCTGAAGATACTGACATTAGTAAAAACCTGGAGGAAGAAATAAAAACTGGTTGTTGTAGCAGCTGTCCGGATGCCTGGTCTCAGAGATCTTGGAGGTGAGAATGCTGGATGTAGAGATCCTGGTCTGATGTGGTTACATGTAGTCTGTGGTGGTGAGGCCAAATTCTCTGAAACGCCTTTAAAGATGACTTATGGTAGAGAAATTAACATTTCGTTCACAGGCAACAGCTCTGATGGGTATTCCTGCAGTCAGCATGTCAACTGCTCCATCAAAACTTGTGACATCTGTGGCATTATGCTGTGTGATAAAACTTACTATTTTAGAGTGACCTTTTATTGTGGCCAGCCTAATGGCCCCTTTACACGCAGCTACAGGTAACAGGTTTTCCACAGGTAACTTACTGGTGCAGTGAAATCATGGAGACATTTTTGTTGCTGTGTACAAATGGAACTATGTCTCCATGATTTCACTGCAGCCAGTAAGTTACCTGGGAAAACCTGTTACCTGTAGCTGCGTGTAAAGGGGCCATAAGGCACACCTGTGTAATAATCATGCTGTCCAATCAGAATCTTGATACTTACAGTCATCAGGGCAATAGGGCAGTGAACAGTCAAAGCTCACTCGCCTACACATTGACTGACAGCCAGATCTGCACACACAGGCAGCGGATCCAGCTGCAATGCTGCAGTTGGGAGTGATTTTACAGCACGCTCAATGAATGGTGACTGTCTACTGCACTAGTGCCACCCTAATAATTCTAATTGAGTGGATGCAGGGGGAATATATTTTCATTTTCTCCCTGTAGCCCAAAAAATTACATGCTATTTATCTCCAGAATGTCCTCTAATCTACAGGTAAATAGCACTTTTAGCTGACAAGTTACCTTTAAACCTATGTTACAGATATTTTAGGCTTTTGTATGAAATAATAACTATTCCTTTTTTGACAGGTAACAGTTTGAATTTCTGGCTTGGTACGAAAAAAATTGCATCAGGGTCATTGTAGGATCAACTGTCCTCTAGCAATGATATAAGCCAGCCTTCGAGTGTTAAGTCATAGGTTCACCTTGACATTTATTATGCATCCTATACAGGTTGTTTATTTTTGAGAACTTTGTGAGTCTATAGGAGCAGTTGGCAGAGAATATATTGGCTCCCATTAGTATTGAGTAATCACGCAGAACTACTAAATTTTTCAGCTGTGCAGCCATTCAGTGCTATCAGTGATCCCAATTAGTCAGATTGCCTAGTGTTTTCATATTAGGGACATTGAATAAGAAGCAATTAGCACAGGCGCCATGAAAGAAACACCTGACACATGTATAATGCATAAACTATTAATGTAATACTTTACATGACAACTGGAATTGATTTTAATTCACACGACTGCAGGACATTAATGTATCTCAGAATAAGGTTATTTCTATTGTTCCTTCACTTTTGCATGTATGTGTTAATTTCAATCTATAGCTACAAATAATGTTCTGCCAATAGAGCAGACTAAACAGCTGTGGTCTGTAGTCTGAAGGGCTTGGGGTCATGTGTCCTGCTCTATTGGATGACAAACAATGTAGTAGGGTGCTCATGCATTTATAGCAGCTGATTTTATGGCTCGGACTGGCCCATAGGGGAAAGGATGGATCCACCAGTGGGCCCTGTACAGAATTGGTGTAAAAGCAGTCCTTGGTACAGTCACTTCAATGAACACTTCAATGCTTTTATTTTTTTATTGCATCACTAGAGTGATGCTTTAAATCTAAGTGCCCTGCCCCCTGTCTTATACTCAAATTCCCGTAGTTTCATCTTCTAACACCACCACTCCGGTCGGTCTCTGGCAATTTGTGATCTGCCGGCAGCTCCAGGTTTCATAGAGTGCACTGGAGGTCACAACTCAATACCTCTTTATGAAGCCCTTCTAGTCTCATTTTTGGGTAATATATATCTAAGAGGTATATATTGTTAGGCTTAGCGCTAAATCCCTTAGTACACGTATTAATTATGACTCTTTGGCTTGGTACAACCCTTTTTTGGGATGTTGTTAGGCTTAGTGGTATATATTTCAATGTGAAACGGGAGCTCCAGTGTTCTATAAGTATATGTCATACATATATACACATTAGATCATTCTGGCCTCATTCTGGCTCTCATAGAGATGCATTGATAACTTGTGATATAACTTCTGACCTGCCTAAAGTTAAATCACAAGATAGTGCTGTGAGATCAGAACAGTATCTGTAACTGTAAAATTTTAAGCTACTGGATGGTGAGTATATAACCAGTGGCAGGGGAATTACATTTAAAGCAACACCCCAGCATATTTTATTTTCACTACTGGAGTGGTGTTTTTAAACTAAGGTCCCTGCTCCCAGGCTTATACTCATCCTCCAGCATTTTAACTTTTTATTGGCTCTGCTCCTGTTGGTCTCAGGCAGTTTGTAATCTACTGGATACACCTTGTATTCCATGGAATGCGCTCGAGGTCACAAATCAATACAACTCTACGAGTATCTTGTATTGGCCTTTGTTCTAGCTCTTATGGACTTTCATTGTGGTGTAACTTCTAACTTACATCAAGTCAGAAGTCTTGGTCACATGCCGGAAAGTGAGTGTAAGCAAAGGGGCAAGGCCCTTAGATTAGAAACACTACTCCAGTACTGAAAACATAACATTGAAATGGTGCTTTAACAAACTACCAAGTTTATTACATAGAAACACAGATGAATTTATGAAGGTGATATTGCATGTAGTTGAACAATAGGCCTCCCATATCCAGGGCCTGCATTAGGGGGCAGACTGGACAGTTGCCCAGGGCCCCCACCCTCTGAGGGGCCCCCAGTGTGTCAATAAACAAAATGGAGTGATTTGACAGAACTTGTACTATTTATACTTGTGATAGTACAAGTTCTGTGCTATCACTGCTGTTTTTGCAGTTGAAGAAGGACTTTTGGTGGCATCACAGTCATGTGACTCACCATAGGTTCTTCTGTCACTTAGCTGCGAGAGTTCCAGCCTTCACTATGTGCTGTGCACAGGACCTGCAGACCCCGCTTCTGATATTTAGCTCCAGAAGGCCTGGACTGTGAGGACCTGGACCTGGGAGTCTGAATGCAGAGGCTGCTAGATCTCTGTGGGCTGTAGGAGCTGGGGCTGTCAGGAAGATGTGCAGGCAGGATGGAGCCTAGGAGATCAAACTGGAACCCGGGCCTGGTGAAGGGTAACACATTATCTCTCTCCTCCCTACTCTACATCTATTTAGAAGCTGCTCATGTCCCATCCCCCTCCTCCCTCTCTGTTATCACTGCTGGCAGTTAGAACTGGCGGAAGGGGATGGCACGGCAGCCGTAGTGTCTGCAGACCCTGTGGTGAGCCTGATGCAGCCATAGTCTTCTGTGCTGTCCTCCATTTCTTCCTGTTTTCCAGGCGTTATGGCTCATGGCTGCTGCTCTGGGATGGGGCAGGAGTGTGAAGGCCAGGGCTGCTTCAGGAGATGGTATATCTAATAATGTGTATACAGTGCGTATGTATGTAATGATGTTTATAATGTATGTATGTAATGATAGTATACAGTATGTATGTAGTGTATGTAATCATGTGTATATAGTGTGTATGTATGTAGTGTATGTAATAATGTGTATATGGTATGTATGTATGCAGTGTATGCAATGATGTGTATTCAGTGTGTATTATGTAGTGTATGTAATGATTTGTTATATATATATATATATATATATATATATAATCCCAAAAAAATGAAAAAGCAGCACCAAATAGATATCAAGTGAACCTTTATTGCCAATGGCGTGGCGACGTTTCGGATATAAATTCTATTTTTTTTTGTGGAGAATCAACAAGTGGGACACAATCGTGAAGTGGTGCGAAATTTATTGCATTTTAAACTTTTTTAACAAATAAAAAACTGAAAAGTGGGGCGTGCAATATTATTCGGCCCCCTTGAGTTAATATTTGGTAGTGCCACCTTTTGCTGCTATTAAAGCTGCAAGTCATTTGGGGTATGTCTCTATCAGTTTTCCACATCGAGACTGAAATTCTTGCCCATTCTTCCTTGCAAAACAGCTGGAGCTCAGTGAGGTTGGATGGAGAGCGTTTGTGAACAGCAGTTTTCAGCTCTTTCCACAGATTCTCGATTGGATTCAAGTCTGGACTGTGACTTGGCCATTCTAACACCTGGATGACGTTTATTTTTGAACCATTCCATTGTAGATTTTGCTTTATGTTTGGGATCATTGTCTTGTTGGAAGATAAATCTCCGTCCCAGTCTCAGGTCTTTTACAGACTCCAACAGGTTTTCTTCCAGAATGGTCCTGTATTTGGCTCCGTCCATCTTCCCATCATTTTTAACCATCTTCCCTGTCCTGCTGAAGAAAAGCAGGCGCAAACCATGATGCTGCCACCACCATGTTTGACAGTGGGGATGGTGTTTTGAGGGTGATAAGCTGTGTTGCTTTAACGCCAAACATATCGTTTTGCATTTTGGCCAAAAAGTTCGATATTGGTTTCATCTGAGCAGAGCACCTTATTCCACATGTTTGGTGTGTCTCCCAGGTGGCTTGTGGCAAACTTCAAACGAGACTTTTTATGGATATCTTTGAGAATTGGCTTTCTTCTTGATACTCTTCCATAAAGGCCAGATTTGTGCAGTGTAAGACTGATTGTTGTCCTATGGACAGACTCTCCCACCTCAGCTGTAGATCTCTGCAGTTCATTCAGAGTGATCATGGACATTTTGGCTGCATCTCTGATCAGTCTTCTCCTTGTTCGAGATGAAAGTTTAGAGGGACGGCCGAGGCTTGGTAAATTTGCAGTGGTTTGATACTCCTTCCACTTCAATATGATTGCTTGCACAGTGCTCCTTGAGATGTTTAAAACTTGGGAAATCTTTTTGTATCCAAATCCGGCTTTAAACTTTGCCAGAACAGTATCTTGGACCTGCCTGGTGTGTTCCTTGGTCTTCATGATGCTCTCTGCACTTGAAACAGAACCCTGAGACTATCACAGATCAGGTGCATTTATACGGAGACTTAATTACACACAGGTGGATTCTATTTATTATTACCAGTCATTTAGGACAACATTGGATCATTCAGAGATCCGGAGTGAGTTTGCTGCACTGAAAGTAAAGGGGCTGAATTATATTGCACACCCCCTTTTCTATTTGTTAAACAAGTTTAAAACATGTAATAAATTTCGTTCCACTTCACGATTGTGTCCCACTTGTTGTTGATTCTTCACAAAAAAATTAGAATTTATATCTTTATGTTTGAAGCCTGAAATGTGGCAAAAGGTTGAAAAGTTCAAGGGGGCCGAATACGTTCGCAAGGCACTGTATATATACTGTGTGTATATACTGGGGTGTAGTATTGTAGTATATAGAGTATGATTATGTGTAGATATACTGGGTGTAGTATATAGTGTATACTGATGTGTGGATATACTAGGGTGTAGTGTATAGTGTATATTGATGTGTATATATACTGCAGTGTAGTATATTGATTATGCTGATATGTAGATACTGATGTGTAGTATGTACTAATGTGTAGTATATAGTGTATACTGATGTATAGATAGTGGTGTGTAGTATATAGTGTATACTGATGAGTAGATAGTGGTGTGTAGTGATTCAATAGATTCAAGATTCAATAGATTCAAATCAGCTTTATTGGCAGGACTAAATACACATTAGTTTTGCCAAAGCAAGTGTACAAAAGAGGATAGGGACTGAAGAGATGTTGGGTAGGGGCTGTAGGAAAGGTAGATGGGGGCAGATCCAGGGCGGGGACTATAGAAGTCCATGGCATATTATACAGCAGTTCTCTTTCTCACAGTCAATGACATTTGCTCACATACTGCGCTGCTATCTCCACTGCTCTCTCTTCATCTCCCAGCAGGATACATGTTTTCTCTTCTTCCTTCAAGGTGATGAAATCTGGGAGCAGTGTAGCAGGAAGTGGGTTTCGTCTTCCAGAACCTCCTGGTCACACTGTTGGCACAGTCTTTCCTCCCTGGGCTTGTAGCTCTGCCTGTGTTGGCTGAATTTGATGGCACTGAGTCTATATCGGCTCAAAATCTTGTGGTCACTGGGGTCTGGGAGTTTCTCCAGATATGGGGCCAGTGTGTAGTCTCTCTGGAGACTCCGGTACATGGTCAGTTTCTGTGAGATGATAATATCGTTCTTCCAGTCACTGACATACCTCTCCTGGGCTTTGTCTACCATCTTCCTGATTCCAGCTTTTTCAGGTTGTTGTGATTGGTCTTCTGGTCGGGTTGGGTTTGGGTGGGCTGTTCCGAGGGTCCTGGTTTTTCTGCTTCACCAACATGTAACAGGGCTTTATAGTGATGGGAGCTTGGATTGCTCCTATGTAGGTGAGCCTGTAATGACAGTGCCCCCATTGCCAGGCAGTTGCTACCACGCAGTGGCGGCGTGTAAAGGTACCTTTAGTGATCATTCTATCCGCAATGATCTATTAAGGTACCTTTACACGCCGCCACTGCGTGGTAGCACCTGCCTGGCAATGGGGATTTTTGTGCCTGTTGCCTTGAAATTGCTACGAAATGGCGGCGTGTAAATTGGGAAAGTGATCGGGTTTCCCACAGTTGAATCGGATACCTGTTTCCAAGCCGCGTTCAAAAATCCAAGGCAACACAAAGGCACAATTGCCATGGTAGTGGCGTCTAAACGGTGGACAGGGATGGAATCACCGTCGCCTAGTGAATTCCCAGGGGCGTGACACAGCCTCATGGATACCACGCCCCATCAGTGATCATTGGTGGGGCTACTGTGTTTCCATTGGCTGTCCCTTCACAGAGCACCATATTTAAAGAGCTGACCATTCTCACTACACAATTGCAATGGCGTCATGTATTAGCCAGCCTTCCTGCGCAGGCTGCCCAATCATGACGCTATTGCGTTGTCCAATCACCATGTTAGCGTCACAGAATACAAAACTCTGTCACGCCTATGTTTTGGCGCCGCAAACCATGTACGCCCACATTCCCTACTTATTGCGGAGTGTGAAGGGGCGACGGGATTCAACAGGCAGTTATCCGCAGGATCTGTGGGCACTTCCGAGGAACCACAATACCTTCAGTTGACAACGCAATGGCGGTGTGTACATGCGGCATCGGCGATCGGTATCAACCATCAAAAACGTGCGCGTGCATGTACGGTTGATACCAGTTGCTAGGCACATTGGCGGCGTGTAAAGGTACCTTTAGTGATTCTTCTATCCCCAATTATCTATTAGTGATTGCTCTATGCCCAATGATCTGTTAGTGATCGCTCTATCCATAATGATCTATTAGGGATCATTCTGTCCCCAATGATTTATTAGTGATTGTTCTCACCCCATCGCTGTTTATCAGCCTGTGATGAGCTGATACACAAGCGCCGAATGACTTTACTATAGTTGATGGCGCTCATTTAAAGGTCTGAAATCGGCTCCTGTAAATACAACTTAAAGGGAACCAACCACCCCCAATGAACCCCCCGGACTATTAATATGGCTCCCTACACCCAGCACATACATGTGCTGCAATGTTTTTTGCTAAAAAAACTGGTTTTTAAAAGTAAAGATAATGCTTTATAAAGTTTCAAACGAAGGGACGGTTGGGCGTTACTTAGCTGTGGCTAAAGCCAATTTGCAGCTGCCACTCATTCTCCTGTCTCCCCTCACAGCCGTAACGGCCAGCCCTTTTTGCAGCGTCACAGCCTGGTGCACGGGCTCGCATGCCCGTGCACACGTCATCAGCTACAGCCGGGTAGCGAGCGCGCGCTCTGACTTCCACAGCCGAGCGCAGGAAGTCAGAGCGCACGCTCGCTACCCGGCTTTAGCTGATGACGTGTGCACGGGCATGCGAGCCCGTGCACCAGGCTGTGACGCTGCAAAAAGGGCTGGCCGTTACTGCTGCGAGCCAGAGAGGAGAATGAGTGGCAGCTGCAAATCGGCTTTAGCCCCATGTAAGTAACGCCCAACCGTCCCTTCGTTTGAAACTTTATAAAGCATTATCTTTACTTTTAAAAACCAGTTTTTTTAGCAAAAAACATTGCAGCACATGTATGTGCTGGGTGTAGGGAGCCATATTAATAGTCCGGGGGGGTCATTGGGGGTGGTTGGTTCCCTTTAAATGTTTGTGTGTGATGGTACAATTTGTTAGCAGCTGGGCCCCACTTTTAACTTTTGCCCAGGGCCCCACTTTGTCTAAAACCAGCGCTGCCCATATCAATGTTACCGGTACACCCCTGGCATCTCACACCAAAGCTGCCCACTTCTTCCAGTGGAACCACCTTGCTAACACTATGAAAGGAATTAATTTAATGAATATTATGAGCTGTGCAAAACTTTGCAGCTTCTATATGACAGAAAACTTGGATAAATATAATAATGAAAAACTAGCCTGATTTTAGTTCTTGCTTTAGGGGGTCATTGCTGCGTGCACTCTCACAGTTCAGCTACTGTCCAGAACAATTGAGCATGACATGTAGCAAAGTAGATGAGCAGTTACTGAAGTCTTTTCCTCTGGATGTGGACTTAGAGCTTTATTCTATGCCCAAGATAAGTGCTTATTGCTAAACAGAAGCAGAAAGGTGTTTTCAGGAACCTAGAGCAAGAAAACAGTTCTGCGTTCAGAGCTGGCAGGCACACCGGTTACTAAACTGAACAGATGGGATCACATCAGGACCACTTTAACATACAAGGAATGAATCCAGTACACTGATAATAGTCATTAGTTCATTTGATTTTCTTAGTTTTTCTATCAATCCAAACATCATATTGTAACTTTTAAATCTCGTGAAGGTCCTAGGCTTTCATTATTTTCTATAACTCAATTTAAATGTGTATTTAGCTTGATAGCTGTGTCCTTTATTTTTATTATTATTTATTATTGTTGCCCTTGGTGGGATTTGAACCCACTTATCTTGAGAATAGTGGCGCAAGATTACCGGTTTGAAAAAAAAAGCTTGAGTTTACTCGTTTGTTGGGAAATGTTTAAGCTATACTGTATGTGCCTAAATATGACCACCGGTGGCTCAGAAGTGAACGGAAGCCTGTTGAAATTCTTACTAGAATGTTGCAATTACACAATTCTTGTAAAGGTACAGGTGGATACATTTCTGTATCTTGCCACCACTTAAAATAATTCCATTATATTACATGATGTTCCATTATGTTACAGTGAAACCTGTAAGTCTTCTCTGCCAGGTATTTGGATTGACCTAATGGATATTAGATTGTAAGCCCCAAAGGGGGCAGCATTTCTGATGTATGTAAAGTGCTGCAGATTTAATAGCGCTATGTAAGTGAATAAATATATATGGCTACAACATTGAGTTATGTCTACATAATTCTAAAGTCAGACACCCATGGAGGTGTATAGGTTTCATACAAGGATGAGTAAAATCATAATGGAGTAAACAGAAACTTTGCCAATATTTACTTTTCCAATCTGTCGGTGTGGAATAGAGATGATCGAACCTTTCAAGGTTCGGGTAGCCGAACTTCCCGGTGTTGAGCAAACCTGTTTGTGTTTGGACTTCAGGTGATTTACGATTGCAGAGCACTGGAGCGAGCATCGCTATGATCAGGTACAGACGGTGCCTGGCCTAGTGCAAGCCGGGTGCAGTGTTTGATCAGCTCGTACTGGGCTTAAAAGCACAATTTTTGGGTGTAATGTGTGTCTAAAATTAATTAAAAAAACAAAAAAAAAACAAAAGCCACCCTCCCACCCCGAAAGTGCTTTACGTATGGCTGGCTGTATGTGAGTGGAGAGCTGAACTGCCAGTGACTTCTATTAAGGTTCAGGTCAAGTTTGGGGTCAAGAAAAGTTCAGCTGCACCGCCCGAACCTGAACTTCCAAAGGTTCACTCAACTCTAGTGGAGAATAAACTTGTTGGTTCTTTTAAGATACAGAGATGCAGATGGGTCTATGGTATTCAAGGTATGACAGGGCAACCTTAAAGGGAACCAACCACCTCAGATGACGACTATAAGCAGTTAATACATGTCCCTGCACCCTACCTACACCGTTCCAGCTATGTTTTTGCTAAGAATATTGATAAATGCAAACCGAAATATACACTTTGTAAACTTACATTCCTGCGTACTTGAGGGCGTCTCCCTGTGTGTGCTGGGACTTGTGGGCTGTGCTCATCATGCCTGCTCTCCCCCTCCCTTATGCACGCCCCCTCTCAGCCTGCTATAGTGATGTGAGGCTGATTGCGTCATAAAGGGGCGGGGCTAAATCGCTGCAAGTACGCAGGAATGTAAGTTTACAAAGTGTATATTTCGGTTTGCATTTATCAATATTCTTAGCAAAAACATAGCTGGAACGGTGTAGGTAGGGTGCAGGGACATGTATTAACTGCTTATAGTCGTCATCTGAGGTGGTTGGTTCCCTTTAACCTTTTAGGTTTTTTGAGCACTGCCGAGCAGCTGATTAAAGTGAATCTGCCGACAGATTTTTGCTGCTTTATCTGAGAGCAGCATTATGTAGGAACAGAGACCCTCATTCCAGTGATGTGTCAATTAGTTTACTGGGTGCAGTAGTTGTGACACAATAAAAGTTCTTAGTTGAAGAATGTGGAAGCACTCCAAAAACTAACCCTAGACCACAAATTGTACATTGTCTATTGGAAGTGAGTTGCTTATCAGAGAAGAAATTGTCAGACCAATATTTGTGTGCACTGTAATCCTCGCAGTCATAATCTCCCAGTGATGAAACCTTCGGAGCGTACGGCCTAATGAGGCTAGGGTCACACTTGCGTTTTTTACAAGCGTTTTTGGAGACCTGCGTTTCCAAAAACGCAAGTAAAAACGCACCCATAGGCCCCCATGTTAAAAAACGCATGCCCTAATAGCAAAAACGCATGTGTGACAGTACCATGCGTTTTTGGGCATTTCCAAAACGCTTGCCAAGTGTGACCCCAGCCTAAGTGACACATCCCTAAACTAAGTGTTTTCAGCCATCATTCTGTCCTCAGATTATGTAGCAGAAACCTGCTGGCAGATTCCATTTAATGAGGTCTAAATATATAGTATGGTGGTAGTAAGAGCTTTCTTGGTACATATAGGGTTCTTATAGTATTCAGCTGGCATAGTAAGCTTACATTCATAGCGTTGGAGAGTGAGGCAGTAGATATTCACCAAATCCTTACATGTGTAGGAGATTTATGTTACATAATAAACAATTACTGCAATTCCCCCGCCAATGCACATAAAGGGCTCTTTTGCAGTGAGCAATCAAAAGCTAATAGCTGTTAACACTTCAATTTATTTAGAAGATCTTATCACCCTTCATACATGACAAGTGCTAATAAATTCAATAAGAAGAGTGATCAGACAAGTAGAACTCAACATGCCAGATTAGTAATGTGATTAACAATGTCAGACATCCTTCCATAAGAAGAGATGGGGAGTTCCTCTGCTAGAATCGTGGAATATGGAAGAATATGTTCGGCAGGAATATAAATAATTTGGAAAGTCTTGCAGACAATATTCTACTCTGAGCCTCATTTGCACTTTAGAAACGTTGCCCTACAGACCTTATGTACTTTTAAGATTCATCAGAAAGATACATGAAGCAGACTCCCAGCTAAAAAAAAAAATGTACATATTTAATGCGTTCAGATCTCTGGGTTACAAAATATCTAACACAAAAAGTGGAATATTAGAGAGTATGCTTTAGTGACTTCTTGCTTTGATAAATATCTTCTGGCATGTCATTTACTAAAAATGTAGGACTTACCAAAGACATGACAAGTAAATGATTCCTCTGTGAACAAACAGAGGGTCTGGACCGGCTCATTATTTTTCCTTATCAACTATCACAAGTCCTGGATCTCTGGCGCACATACACGGGTCATGCATCATTTACTATGCCAAGTAAATATTGTAGCTTTAACTCCTGGTGCATTAATCATAGACTTTGGTAAACATTTAAAAAGGTCATTCTAGAATCTGGCGTTTTCTTCTTCAAAAACTCCTTTCCCCATAGAAAAAACACAGACACATGTCTCGCTACGTTTCCTGTGTGGGTTTTCGTCTCTTCTTTCCCATTCTTGACTCTTCATCTGATGTTGCGGTAATGTGTTAAAACTTGTTTATTCTGTTGCACCGCACATGAGACTACTTTAATCTTTTGATAAAGGAGATGTTTACTCTGCGCAGCTGTAAATGTCCAGATGAAAAAAAATGATAAAAATGTGAGGTTTATTAATCAACGCGTTTCAAGGCAATGCAGCCTCTTCATCAGGATAAAACCATAGTCCTGATAAAGAGACTGGATTGCCTTGAAACGCGTAGATTTTCCATTGTTCGTTTTTGTTTTCCCTCCCCTTCTTCCAAGAGCAATCATTTTTTTTACTTTCCCATCAATATAGATATATGAGAGCTTGTTTTTATGGGACGAGTTTTACTTTTGAATGATATCATTTATTTTACCATAAGGTGAAAAAAAATTCCAAGTGCAGTAAAACTGCAAAAAAAAGTTCAATTTCAAGATAGTTTGGGGTTTTATTTATTTACTGTTCTCACTGTATGGTAAAACTGATGTGCAAGTATGATGCCTCAAGTCAGTACGAGTTTGTAGATACCGAATATGTATACTTTTACTCTTACCTAAATGATGAAGAAAAATCCGAAATTTGTGAAAAAAAAAAAAAAAAAAAGAATTATGCTTTTAGCGTTTTCAGTTTTCAGGATCTGGGGCTGTGTGACGCTTTTTTTGCACTTTGGGGTAATGTTGTAAATTATACTATTTTTGGGTGGATGTGATGTTTTGATCACCTGTTATTGCAGAGCTGGGAGAGCTGGCAGAGCGGGGGTGAAAGGAGGTGAGTAGGCAGAGTGGAGGTGACCAGGGAGATTAGTGGGGCAGAAAGGGGGTGAGTGGGCAGAGTGGGGGTGAGCAGGCAGATCAGTGGAGAGGGAAGAGCAGGAGAGAGCGGGCAAAGCTGGCAGAGCAGGGGTGAGTGTGCAATGCGGTGGTGAGCAGGGGAGAGTGGTAGTGAGCGAGCAGAGCAGGGGTGAGTGGCCAGAGTCTGGGAGTATGGGGAAGAGCAGGAGTGAACAGGTGGCAGAACAGAGGTGAGCAAGGAAGAGCAGGGCAGAAAAGAGGTGAAAGGGCAGAGCAGGAGAGAGCGGGCAGAGCGGGGGTGAGTGGGCCAAGCAGGGGAGAGTGGGGCAGAGCGGGGGTGAGCAGGAAGAGTGGGAATGAGAGCAGGCAGAGCAGGATGTGAGCAGGGGTGGGTGGGCAGAGCAGGGGAGAGTGGGGTGAGCGAGTCAGAGCAGGGGAGAGTGAGGGTAAATAGGGGAGTGAGTGTGAGCAAGCAGAGTGGGGGTGAGAGGGCTGAGCAGGGGAGAGCGGGCAGAGCAGGGTAAGCGAGCAGAGCAGGGGTGAGCTGGCAGATTATTGGACAGTGGGGGTGAGCAGGTAAAGTGGGGGGTGTTAACAGGAAAGGACCTTTGATGATGTCATGGTAATGTAATCCATAACTGTGACAACTCCACAGGTCCTGTAGCCTCTCATTGTATTGTATATGCGGTGCGTGGGCTTTGGCGAAGGGTTTGTCGATGGGGGCGGGGTGAACAGCGTTTGTGGAGTTGGCGGCACCACTAGCAGGCACCATATTTGAACTCTCATCACTTGGGTGTTGAAATATGGTGCCTGCAACTTGTTCTGGTCAATCCCATGATAGGAGGACAAGATTATGGCGGAAGTGAGGACAGATGCTACAAGGTAAGTATTCTAATAGATACTTCCATTAGAATCATTACATAATTTAATGTCCAAAAGAACTAGGACAACAATAAAGGGTAAATTGTTATAAGTACAATCACATGCTCATTTATATAAAAATATTAAAACCAATTTGATTAAAAAATAGACACAGGGAGGTGAAAAAAACACATTGTGAGGTGGAATGGCACTGTCATTGAATACAGTTGTACAAATAGTACAAACTTGTATAACTATATATAACTATGCACATATATTGTTAAGATATAGTCAATATACACAAACAGCAGGCATATAGTGTGCACTTTTATAATTTACCGCTGAGTAAAATTTGCAGCCATTCTTGAAATATTATGACTTTTGTTCTGTTTACAGCTTATTGCCTTGGGGACCGACCACTGCTGCTGTCTAGCTAGTAAACACTGTGCAGAACCAGGTGAGGAGCAGGTAACACTTCACTCCAATGAATCCAGCCAGCCTTAAAACAATGCTTGTAAACTAAAAAAAAGAGCTTGTAAGCACAGTGCATGTTTAGTTGTCTACCCGCAATGGTTGGTCTCCAAGGCAATGAGTTGTACATAAAAGAAACGTGTTAATATGTAAAAATGAAGCTTGGAATAACATAAACGTACTTGCTTTAATCTAAATCTAGCAGCTAACCTAAATCTCAAATATTACCTTTCCTATGTGAACAAAATAAGAAAGTATGTTGAATAAAGTGAGAATATACCTGTCCCTTGGCTTCTGAGTTTTGGGAATATAAGTTGTCGACATTCTCAAAAGACTTACGTGAGAAAACCCTTAAAAATCAGGTACTGCTAGTTATAAAGGCCTTTTCTTATCTTCTGAAAAAGGAGTGCATCACTCCCTATCTCCTATCTCCTTGCTGTGGGGGAGAATCTAGCTTCTGTTTGATTGAAAGTTCAGACCAGTGCTAACACTACACTAGCCTGAATGTTGCTTTCTCCAGTGCTTTACAATTGCGCTCCTATGATCCTGATCTGCCTCAGAGCAGCACTTACAAGCTCTTTTGCAAAACTAAGGACTCTTTCAAATAGGCGTTTTTTTTAAAAAATCGGACGGATGTGGCAGATTTAACGCATCCGCCGCATTTGCCACCTAAAGGCCACACTTGCGGCGCACTTGCGGCAACCCCCATGCATTGTCTATGAGGCTTGTGGTCAGGTGCGGCAAGTGCGGTTTTACCGATTGCGGCAGATGCGGCACTTGGAGCCGCAAAAAGAACAGCAGCGTTTCTTTTTTCGCGGCCACAACTGCCGCATCTGCCGTACCTGACTGCAAGCCCCATAGACAATGCATGGGGCTTGCCGCAAGTGTGCCGCAAGTGTGGCAAATGCGTTAAATCTGCTGCGTTTTTTCAAAATTTGCCTATGTGAAAGGGGCCTAACACAATTCTTTCTAAAAGAATTATATAGAATTTGTCAGAAAAAACTTGTGGGTTTCTCTATTGTAGCCAACATTAGTATGGGTTGTTTTATTTAATTTTCAAGGGTATTTGGTGAGTAATTCAGTATCATTTCAATTAATGAGACTTGTATAATCTCATCAGATCCTTAGGCTAACTAATGGTTTAACCTGTGACCCATTCTTACCCATCGTCAACTCTTTACATTTCTGGTCTGTAAGTATACTTTGAACTTTATACTACCGTATATACTCGTGTATAAGCCGACCCGTGTATAAGCCGACCCCCCTACTTTTGCCCCCAAAACCTGGGAAAACCTATTGACTCGTGTATAAGCCGAGGGTGGACCCCAGCACAGGTATACAGCCCCCAGCAGTATGGTATACAGCAGCCTCCCCAGTGGTATATACAGGCCCCAGCAGTGTTACAGCAGCAGCCCCAGTGGTATATACAGCAGCAGCCCCATTGGTATATACAGCAGCAGCCTCAGGGTATATATAGCAGCCCCAGAGGTATATACAGCAGCAGCCCCAGAGGTATATATAGCAGCCCCAGAGGTATATACAGCAGCAGCCCCAGTATTAAGCAGCAGCCCAGGTATATACACAGCAGCAGCCCCAGTGGTATATACAGCAGCAGCCCCATTGGTATATACATTAGCAGCCCCAGTGGTATATACAGCAGCAGCCCCAGAGGTATATACAGCAGCAGCCCCAGAGGTATATATAGCAGCAGCCTCAGAGGTATATACAGCAGCAGCCCCAGAGGTATATATAGCAGCAGCCCCAGAGGTATATATAGCAGCAGCCTCAGAGGTATATACAGCAGCAGCCCCAGAGGTATATACAGCAGCAGCCTCAGAGGTATATATTGCAGCAGCCTCAGAGGTATATACAGCAGCAGCCCCAGAGGTATATATAGCAGCAGCCTCAGAGGTAATATACGCAGCAGCCCCAGAGGTACCGGTATATATAGCAGCAGCCCCAAGGTATATATAGCAGCAGCCAGAGTATATATAGCAGCAGCCCCAGAGGTATACAGCAGCAGCCCGCCCGCCACCCCCATCAGTATACAGGAGCCCCCCCATCATTATCCAGGGCCCCCCCCCTTGCTGCCGCAAACCTATAAAGTAAGATCATTATACTTATCACTGTCCTGTCGCCGCCGTCCCCGCTATGCATCGCGCTCCTCCGGCTTCTTCCGGCTTCCTCCTCTGGCGCACAGACAATGACGTCATTGCCTGCGCCCACCGGAGGAGGCCGGAAGAAGCCGGATGAAGCCGGAGGAGCGCGATGCAGAGCGGGGACGGCGGCGACAGGACAGTGATAAGTATAATGATTTTACTTTACAGGTTTGCGGCAGCAAGGGGGGAAGCCCTGGATACTGATGGGGGGCACCTGTATACTGATGGGGGTGGCGGGCGGGCGGCCTGCCGTATGACTCGCGTATAAGCCGTGGGGGGGACTTTTCAGCCCAATTTTTGGGCTGAAAAACTCGGCTTATATGCGAGTATATACGGTAATTTGATTTTTCCATGTATTCTATGGCACAATGATACCAACCCGAAGAAGGATTGTATCTGAAGCATAGATACATTATAGGAAAACCCTGGTTATGTATATAAGTGATTGGTCAGTAGTGATGAGAGAATTAATTTACAGGATTGTAGACCATTGGGCAAGTCAATAATTTATGATTGTTGGACGGGAGCTCCTCGAATCTGCTTCATTTCCGGCATTCCGACCCTTTATTTTATGGATATATAAAACAGATACATTTTAGGAAAAACCTGGTATATAAATGATTTAGTCAATATTGAGGAGTGAATCAATTTGCAGGATTCTAGTCCATTACCAAAGTCAATAGTGTAACTGATTGCTCGAATCTCATTAACTCCGGCATTCCCCCCTTTTATTTTATGGCTACATAAAATAGATACATTTCAAGAAAACCCTGGTATATAAATAGTTGGTCAGTAGTGATGAGCGAATCAATTCTAGGATTCTAGTTTATCAGCTAAGTCAATAATATGTTATCACTGGATGGGAGCCCTTAAAATCTTCGTAACTCCCAGTATTCCCACCTTTTATTTTATGGATATTTAAAATAGATTTATTTCAGGAAAACCCAGGTATGATTGGTCACTAGTAATGATTGAGACAAGTCACAGGATTTTAGTCCATCGGCTAAATCTGTGACCGCTGGAAGGGAGCGCCATGAATCTCCTTAAAGGGAACCTGTCAGGTAGTTCTATGCCCCTCTGCTATCACTACCTGTCCCTACTCCTTCCAAGCTGATCCCTAACCATCCCTGTCTGCTCTAAAAAGGCCCTATAAAGATTGAGAAAAATGATTTATAATGTCACATACCATCTCCATCCGGAGACTGGAAGGGCGGGCTCCGGGGCTGCATTCTCCCCTCCTTGCTGGCTTTCAGGATGCCCTGCTAGGCTTCATCATTCCATGTCTTGTTCCTCCTCCTGCTTGAAATTACCGCCTCCTCTGATCATGTTCTGTCCGGAACGTGATATCTGGTTCAGTGCATTGTGGGGCTGATCACATGGTACGGGCCGGCTTCAATATGTGCACTGTATAAGCCAGAACCCGCCCTTCCAGTCACCGGATGGAGACGGTATGTAACTTTATAAATCATGTTTCTCAATCTTTATAGGGCCCTTTTAGATCAGACAGGGATGGTTAGGGATCAGCAAGGAAGGTGTAGGGACAGGAGGTGATAGCGGAGGGGGCATAGAACTACCTGACAGGTTCCCTTTAAGTCCCGTCATTCCCACCTGACTACTCATCTGGCCAATGGACCGAAGTCCTGCAAAGCAATTCTACCATCTCAATCGTTTACCCAATTAGTCGAGGGTGTGGAGTGGGTGTCCATTACTCTAGTTTCTACTGGACTATTGGTCTAATGGCAGTGATGATCGGACATTGACATAAAGCATTAAAAGACCTATTACCTATGAAGTAAGAGCAGCACTAGGAAAGAATTCAGCACCTCAGTGAAGCGCTATCTTCTTATACTTTTGTCATTTTATATGTCATAGGAAAGATTTTAATTCACATCATTTAATATCAAATAGCAATTCATAATATTCTAAAAATGAACTGCTCCCCATATACAAAGTTGTTAAAATAATTGAAGCGAGATGACGTCAAGTAGAAAAAACAATGGAAATCAGCTGTCAAAAGAGTTTATACAAAAAGTCTGACATATATTAGGTTCTGTCTCAGTTCTGGGATCATCATTTCAGGTAGAACTGCTGCCTCATTCAGAATGTCATTTCTGCGTGGAACACTGAGATTCTTAATGTTCCTCCAGTCTGAATGTTCCGTTCCTCTAGTGACTACACATATCTGTATGTATGTGTCTTCTTCTATTTGAAGCATAGACAGAACGTGTGGGAGTCTCTATTGACTATTAGCATTATATTTCACAAGCTTGCCGGTATTAACCGTTATTGAGTTTTAATAGAGATCTTCAAAAGATGACTATTTAAAAAATAAGCCAAAAATTGTTTGCATCACAAAACAAATATTATAGAAATTACACAGTTACAGATGAATCTCAATGAATTAGAATATCATCAAAAAGTCAATTTTTTTCAGTAATTCAATACATAAAGTGAAACACGTATATTACATTAAGTCATTACACACAGTGATCTATTTCAAGTGTTTATTTCTGTAAATGTTGATGATTATGGCTTACAGCCAATGAAAACCCAAAGATCATTATCTCAGAAAATTAAAGTAGGGGAGGATGAAGGGTTAAAAACCATCAGAAATATACACTTGAAATAGCTCACTCTGTTTGTAATGACACATTACACATTATGCACTGAAATAAATAACTTTTAGATGATATTCTAATTTAATGAGATGTCCCTATATTTATGCAGTATTTACTCAAAAATATAGCTAAAAAATTATAAGATTAGTCTAGCATTATCCAAAACCTCATACAGGCTGCTGAACAATGGAAAAGCAAAAATGGAAAAAAAATTGGTTTGATCATTAAATGGTTATATTACCCATAATCCATCATAGGGGTTAATTCAAAATATAAAAAATACATTGCTGTGGATACAATGCATGTGATTATTCCTCTGATATCGGTGACAATGACATGTGTTGTGAGAAGGGTTTGTCCCGCTTCATAATATCTTGGTCCCTGAGCACAGAGTTTGTTATAAAAATGCAAACTGCGCTAAGTCTCTGCTGCTGTTCCCTGTGTCCCGTGTCCCACTGACAGCGTGGCGGCTATTTAATAAATTAATAGCATGAACTGCTCAGAGCTACTAATGTCAGTACCACATGCAAACATTTTTTTCACTTTGGGTTTATTTTTTAACTTCATACTTCCCAGGTTAGTAATGGAGGAGTCTGATAGACACCTATTTATTACTAACACCAGGGCTTGATGCTAGCTGACAATACACAGTAGACATCAAACCCCATTAACCATTACCAAGCTTGCCACTGCACCAGGGGATCGGAAAGAGCCGGGTAAAATGCCAGTCTTGGTGAGTCTAATACAATGCACCACTATTGGGGCAGCTGCAGCGTGGTATATTTAGGCTGGAAAGGGCCAAATAACCATGGCCCTTCCCACAATACCAGCCCCCAGATGTTTGCTTTACCGTGGCTGGTTATTAAAAAATGTTAAAGTCCACACTGTTTTTTTTTAATTTACTTAAATTTTTAAAAATGTCATGGGATCCCCCTTAATTTTGATAACCAGCCAAGGTAAAGATAACCCCTGTGCCCTAGGCAAAAGGGGGACATGATGGTGGCGAGGGGTGGACCCAGAACTCCTGTAGCCTTGTTGTATGGCTGTGTCTGTGTAGATGTTATCAAGACAGATGTTGCTTTAGAGGAAGAGGCACAGTATGTTTGTGCTGTATATGTGGGGCTTGGTGATTCGCTGGAGGGTGGGGCTACAAGTCTTAGGCTGCATCCTAACTCTTCATTCTTTCAACAGATGTATGTGGGTGCAAATGGGATGTACATGTATATGTATTTAGGTATGTGGGTGCATGTATGTAAATTATTCTGTTGTGCTAGGGACTTGGTGATGCCTTTACTAGGTACGGTTTGTGGGGGGCAAGTTCATTGAGGTGTCAAGTGGCCTCTTTGTGGTGGGGTCGGAGTAAGGTGGAAGTTGCAGACAAGTTAAAGTGGACTAATTTTAACTAATAGAGGATGTAAAACCTCATGGTGGTGAGCAGGCTCGGCTTTGGACATGTCAGACATGTTCCTGTCTGAATCCTATTCTGTAGGTATTATACACTTGTTCAGGTTTTTAAATACATGATTTAGGGACTGCTCTGACATGGGTTACCTTGACGATTGGTAGAGCGGATTACGTTACATTTTTTGCAAAAAACGTATCAACCAAATGCCCTGTTTTTTAACACAAAGTTTTTTATCAGCACTTACTCCTTACTTTATTTATTACAACAGAGTATTTTTTATAGGTTTGTTTTACTGTTTTTTTGTGATTCAGGCTCAGCTTTGGTGGCCAGCCTGAAGGATGTGGTAATGGTAACGTCATCAGTGGCGGGCACAGTGGTTAAGCATAGAAGTGAGGATAATAGGGCATTGGTGCCCTGGAAGTTTAATGGCTCTGCTTGATTTGCAGCCAATACGTGCAGACTCCCTTTATGGCTGTCTGGCCTGGTGCTGTATGTCAGACAGCTGGGGAGATCACAGTACTTGTGAATCCCAATGTACTAGCACTCCACGTGGCTCCTACTGGGATAAGTAATCCTGTGATTTAAATAAAGTTGTGGCCATTTGACATCCAAAAATAATGTGTGGCATGTATTTATTATAGTGTCTGATTTACTGTAGATATGGTTGCTTTAAAGTGGAGTTGGGGTCCATCCTGAAGTCCAAACATCAAGCAGGCAGCCAAGAGTTGCAGCCTGTAGCTGTCTGTTATAACAGCGCTGGTTATCAAAAATAGGAAGGAGCCCACATCATTCTTATTTTGTAATATATATTTCTTGTTCATAGCAGCGTATAGTCATCTTCCTAATGCAGTAAAGCTTGTTGTTTGGCTGCGTAGCTGTGCTGTGGCGGTAGCTGGATTGTCAGTAAGGTGACCAGGCAGATTTTTAACACTATCTACATATAGAATAACCCTACATCTGCCGGTGAATAGTGTTTTTACAAGATGACAGGTTTCTTTTAAAAGGAACCTATCATGTTGTTTTTGTTTTTAAATCGCCCCAAATGTTACTCAGATTATGCATTGTGCATCACTAACCTGGTTAAAAAAAAATCCATGTATTTAGCATAAAAAAGCACTTGAGATGCTTATAGGTTTGCATTAGGTACCTGCACAAACAGTCATCAGGGTAGATACTTCAACTGATAACAGTTACATCAATCCACTGCAGTCATGCAGTTTTTTAAACATAATCACCCATCCCCACCCCAGAATTTTAATATATTAACATGACTTAAAGACATTCAGAAATTCACAAATGCTATAGAAGGACCTGTGGTAATGTCACGACCATGTGACTTAATTGGCTGAGCTAAGCAGGTGTGATGTGAAATAGCTCCACCTATTATGGTTCCATCCCAATGACTAGTTGTGTAGGTACCGAATGCATATATATAAGCATGTAAAGTTTTTTTTATGATAAATACATGGCTTTTTTTAAGCCAGGTTACTGATTCACAGTACATGATCTAAATAACATTGGGGGTTGTTTTAAAAACAAAAAAAGACATGACAGGTTCCCTTTAAACTTGCTAAAAATGTTGTCAGATATTCTAATAACTTACTATAAAGCTCACTTCTTTAGTCTGACAACATTGTGCACTGCGTTCAAGCTTTCTTACCCCAGTAATAAGGACCAGATGCAAGTTCTGCTAAACTACTGTATAGAAACTTCAATTATTTGTGGAAGTATTGCTTACAACTAACTCATAGAGCTGTTCAGAGAGAGCATCTGTAACGCCATTGTGTGAAATCATAGTCATCTATTTCTACACCTAATGGTTCCAGTGTCTTGCTAGGGTTTATATTTCAGCATCTAGGTTAATCAATAGAGGTAACAGCTGATGTTAGTGTGCCGCCCAGCTTAGGGGACCGGGATACCCGGCGCAGGGTCCCTTTCCTTGGGGGAGTCACTGGTGGCTGGACCCAGGCCGTGGCCCCAGGCTGGCACACTCCTAAAAGGGGGTATTTACAGGGGATTTAGAAGTTTATATAATTTATAAAGTTTGTAGATGTTATTGTCGTGACGCCACCCAGAATAATGTGGCTATATATGGCCACCGCTGCCTTATACTGGCCAGGGGATGATGGTGAGAGGCAGCTGAGATGGTATAGCCCTTTTCCGGGTAGGGCTGTAGGGTCCCCTGGACAGGTGATGTTAAAGTTAATGATGGATGAAGATGGAAGTATGGTGAGGAGATGTTAAGGACACAGACACTTACTTGATTCACAGCAAATTCTCTCAGCGGTGCTGGTCCCAATCCTGGATAGATGGTAGCTGTTAAATCAGAGGCTGAGGCACAGATGAGGTTTAACTGGTTTACTTTCAACCAAACTATAATACAACAAGTCCCGTCTCCGGAGTCTGCAATAGGGGTTCAGTTGCTCAGGCCCCACCGGGTCCTTTACCTCCTGCTTGCGCTGTCTATGTGGCCCTGCTGCCGTGTGTGAACTCGCTGCCGGCCCAAATCTGTCCTCTCTGGGTCCCACTCAACAGGCAACTTGAGTCCTTTGTCTCTCTCTGCTTACCCCCTCGGGGAGTACTGCTGAACTCTTAGTATGTTGCTGTGTCTGGCCCTGTGAAGCTTGTTGTTACCTCACGTTTTTCCGGTTGCTGTATTGTATATAACTAATGCAGCCACGGATCCGGTATCCGTATCTGCGCTTTTTATCTAGGGTAGATAATGATGCTACCCGATTCTGAAAGTGTTCCTCTTATCAGTTTTCTCCTCCTCAGACCGATGGCTTGGCCCTGGAAATTGTCAGCCAGTCCTCAGGAACTCAATGCAGCTCCTGTCACTCTGAGCTCGTGGCTCCAACTGTCTGAAAATTTACCTCAAACCAGTGTTTTATCTCTAGGGAAGTCTCTGGTGTCTCTGGAGCTCCCCCTACTGGCCAAAGGTGGTAGTGCAGTGGCATGGCTTTCTAAGTGAGTGCAACTATTATGATCTTATACTGTGGCTAATACCCGCAGGGGCGCCACATTCCCCCTTAGTTAAGAACAGTACTCCGGGACTGTGGGACAATAAACATAAGATATAACAAATAATATCTACAGAGTCTTAAAAAAAAAATAAAAAGTTACAAAAACCACTCAAGTTTTAAAAACAATAGAGTCTTGTAAAAAGTCACTTCAAATAGCGTCCATTAATACAGCTCTGTCCTTGAGGGCTATTTATTTGTTAGGAAAGGCACTGCAATTAGCGTCCATTTTTCCAACAAAGTTTATGAATAATTTAAGAATGTTCAAAAAGCAGTCTTTCCGGAGCTTTAATTTACCGCCTCCGGGCTGATAAATGAAGAAAAGAACTCAAGAATATGCAAGTAGTTCATACAGAATAGTCTCTGTAGGTACTGAGCTTTTTAACGTTACATCTAATAACTACTGATTAACAACTAAACAAGTTCCTTTCAGATATTTCTGGTTGTAATATCTATTTACATTTGGTAGTCTGCATATCTTGCTGGTAATTGACCCTGAGTACTACGCTGTGATCTGCGTAACGCTTGTGTACTGGGTGTACTCAATGTGATGGTGTGAGTGGACGTATACCTAGTAAGTACTTCTGGTTCTGCTAGGGATAATTCCACATTTGTGGGGTTGGCAATTCCACCGTGTCCAGGACTATTATTACTAGGAATTTGTTCTTCCTGTCTTGGAACTTCTTGTGGTACAGGGTCTGCTTCTAATTCTATTGGTCTTGGGGCTTCTGGTATTACAGGCTCTGGTGTTTGATAGAAGGCCATCATGGGAACTACTACTGCACCATTGTAGGTTGGCCAGGTTTTAGGAAAGTCTCCTAAATAGGTGTGATATACTCCATCTTCTTCTTTTTCGTTAACAGGTTGAACCGGTACTGGTTGAATAACTTCTGGTTCAAGTTGAATGACTTCTTTTTCTTTCAATGTCTCTGGACATAGTTTTAGATTGTCTCTTGACACTAGTACTGATGTTAATCCACCATCTTTGCTTATAAGACACATTTTAGGATTGTTCACTCTCATTGGTAAAACTGTATATGGGACGGATTCCCACTGATTGTCCAGTTTATTAGTGCGACGGTTTCTCTTGAGCACTTGATCACCAGGTTTTAATGGGGTTGCTAGAGCATTCTGGTTGAAGTATTGCTCTTGTCTTTCTCTAGTTTTCTGGAGATTCCTTTCTACGCATTCTTGCACTTGGCGATACTGTTGTTGGCGTAGGGAGTCCCAGTTGGAATCCTGCTCGTCTGCGTCAGGTTTTACGATGCCCATTTCTAGATCTATTGGTAGCTTGCCAGGTCTTGCACGCATAAGGTAAGCTGGGGTACAGTTTGTGGAGCTTACCGGGACATTGTTATAGAGGTCTACCAAGTCAGGCAATTTCTCTGGCCATAGGTTTCTCTCTGTCTCTGGTAAAGTCTTTAAGAGATCGATTACAATATGGTTCATTTTTTCGCATAAGCCATTTGTTTGCGGATGATAGGCTGTTGTACGGATCTTCTTGCAGCCATACATATTGCAAAATTCTCTGAAGATCTCTGATTCAAATGCTGTACCTTGGTCTGCGAGTACTTGTTCCGGATATCCATGGGGTCTGCAAAAGTATGTCTGGAACGCCTTAGCTGCTGTTTTTGCAGTGAGATCTTTCACGGGCACTACTACCAGGAAGCGTGAGTAATGGTCCACGATGGTTAAAGCATAGACGTAGCCGGTCCGGCTTGGTGTCAATTTCACGTGGTCTATTGCTACGAGCTCAAGTGGTTGCTTGGTAACTATTGGCTGGAGTGGTGCTCTTTGGTTTTTTAGATCTTTTCTTCTGAGGTTGCACGGACCACAGTTTCTGCACCATTCTTCAATTGATCTTCTCATTCCAACCCAGTAGAATCTTTCTCTTAGAAGTACTTCTAGCTTTTTCCACCCGAAGTGACCAGCACCATTGTGATAAGCTTCTAGGACCATTTTTACATCTTGTTTAGGCACAATGATCTGCCATACTAGCTCATGCGTTTTTGGATTGGTATATCTTCTGCACAGCTTTCCTTGGTACAGAAACATTTTGCCTCTCTCTTTCCAGAGTTGATGTGTCTCCTTCGGTGCATTTTCATTGGGATACGCACTTTGCTCAGTCAGCAGTTCTTTCACCAACTTCACAGCTGGATTGCTGTCTTGAGTGTCAGCCCATCTGTGGTGTGCTAATGGGTTGAGATTCACTTGTTGATGTTTCTGGTAGGCACTGGATTGATACTGTCCTACCTTGGGACGATGGAAGGCGGGTAGTTCAATTTCTTCAAGTTCTACCGGTTCTTCTTCCACGTCTCTCAAGTGCGGCATCCGGGATAAGGCGTCTGCATTTCCATTCTTTCGGCCTGCTCTATACTTGATCACGAAGTTGTAATTAGACAGCCGGGCTATCCATCGCTGTTCCAGCGCACCTAGCTTGGCTGTATCCAGGTGGGTCAATGGGTTGTTATCAGTATAGACGGTGAATTCTGCAGCTGCCAAGTAGTGTTTGAAACGCTCAGTCACAGCCCAGACTACTGCCAGTAGTTCTAACTTGAAGGAGCTGTAATTTTCAGGATTTCTTTCAGTAGGCCGGAGCTTTCTACTTGCAAAGGCGATGACTTTCTCCTTGCCTCCTTGCTTCTGAGATAGTACTGCTCCCAGTCCCACATTACTGGCATCTGTGTAAAGGATGAAAGGTTGATGGTAATCGGGGTATGCCAGAACTTCTTCTCCGGTCAATGCCTTCTTCAACTTTTCAAAGGAATCTTCCCTCTCATCACTCCACTGGAAAGGAGGATTGCGGTTTGAAGGCTTCTTCGACTGCCCTACCAGGATGTCTTGTAGAGGTGCTGCTAGCTTGGTGAACCCTTGGATGAATCTACGATAGTAGCCCACCAGTCCCAGGAATTGCCTCACCTGTTTCACGCTGGTAGGTCTTGGCCAATCCCTTATTACGGTTACTTTCTCGGGATCCGGTGCTACTCCTTCTGAACTTACAACGTGTCCCAGGTATTGTACCTTTGGCTTTAGAAGGTGACATTTGGATGGCTTGATCTTCATACCATACCGGGATAAGGCCTCGAACACTTCTGCCAGGTCTTGTAGATGTTGTTCGTAAGTCTTTGAGTAGACTATTACATCATCTAGGTACAGAAGGACGGCTTCAAAGTTCTTGTGTCCGAGACAGCATTCCATCAATCGCTGAAAGGTACCGGGTGCGTTGCAGAGTCCGAACGGCATACAATTAAATTCACAGAGACCCATTGGTGTGGTAAATGCTGTCTTCTCTTTATCTTCCTCAGCCACAGGGACTTGCCAATACCCACTTGTTAAGTCTAAGGTGGAAAAATAGTTAGCAGATCTTAAAGCGGCTAATGACTCTTCAATTCTAGGTAAGGGGTAGGCGTCTTTATGGGTAATGTGATTAATCTGCCGGTAGTCTACGCACATTCTCATGGTTCCGTCTTTCTTTTTAACTATTACCAGAGGGGCTGCCCAGGGACTACAACTGTCTCTTATTACCCCGGCCTGTTTCATCTCTCTCAGCATGTCTTTAGCACATTGATAATGAGCGGGCGGTATGGGTCTATATCTCTCTTTTATTGGTGGGTGGTTACCGGTAGGAATTGTATGTTCTACCCCTTTAATCTGTCCGAAGTCTAATGGGTGTTTACTGAAGACCCGTTCATATTCTTCTACTAGTCGGTACACCCCTTGTTTTTGGTGGGTAGGTGTTGAATCTGTACCTATATGCAGCTGCTGACACCAATCTTCTAATTCTCCACTTGAACCATTGTCGTCCGCCTGACATGACGGATTCAAGGGCCCAATGGCTATGATGGCATTGTTGTCAACAGTGTATAGCTTGGCCATTGTAGCGTACCTTGGTAAAGTGACCTCTTCCTCTCCACAATTCAAAAGACGTATGGGCACTCTTCCCCTGTGTACCTCGACTATTCCTCTAGCCGTTAATATCGTGGGTCTACTATCAGTGTACACAGGCTCTACCAAGGCTTGGTAATCTCGTCCTTTAATACCAATGGCTGCTCTACACCATACCAGCATTTCAGTTTTTGGAGGTATTACTATAGGAGTTGGGTCACTTACCCTCACACTGCCGATTTCTCCACCTGCAACCTTTACTTGTTGCTTCAGCACCAATGCTTTTATCTCTCTCCGGAGAATTTTCTGCTGGCAGGATTGGGCAGTTTCCGCAAATTGCTGTAAAATAGTAATAACCTCGGAAAAACAATTTTCTAAAACATTCATACCTACCAATACAAAAGGTTCCCGTCGGTTAACATCAACAATTATGATACCCTGATTTTTTAATTCTGCTCTACCAATCTTAATGGTCATCTCTCTAAATCCTACTTGCGGTACCAATTTTCCATTACTAGCATATATACTTAGCTCAACATTAGATGGTCTTTTATCAATGTCTGAATCTGCCCAGTACCTCTTATAAAGGATATGTGGTATAGATGAAATCTGGGAACCAGTGTCCAACAAGGCATTGAGGGGAATACCGTCCAGCACGATGGGGATAATAGGACGTCCTCCGACGTACTTGTCGTGCCAGGGTGTTGGGCCTTGAAAGTTCACTCCTGCGAAGCGGCCCGCATTCCCAGGGGATCCTTGTTTAAATCACAATTGCGGGCGATGTGGCCTGGCTTCCGGCAACGGCGGCAAATAGGCTGTCCATCCGGCTGGTAACGGTCGTTGGGTCGTCCTCTCCACGCTGGGTATCTCTGGGGTCTCATCCAGGGAATATCCTCTCTGCGGTTCGCCAACTCCATCTTGGGTGTAGTCTGTGATTCTCTCATTTCCTGCATGGTTTTAGCCATTGAGGTGACAATGTCTGTTAGAGAGTCAAGCTTTTGCTGGAAAGCATCATTAGCACTGGCCTCCAGGGGCTTAACTGATGTCACTGGCATTCTCTGTTGTTGAGGGGTTTCTGTAATGGATTGCTCAGGATCCTGATCCCAAAGTGCCTCTGCCTGCTGGAGACGAATAGCGCTCTCCTTTAACTGGGCAAATGTCACTTCAGGGTCCTTGAAAGTCAGCATACTCGCATGCCCTCGATGAGAAGGGGTTAATAGTCCCTCAATGAATTGATCTTTTAGCAATTTATCAGCGCCAGTGTTAAACATTGGTTCAGCCAGTGTAAGCGCTTTAAGGGCCTCCTGTAAATTCAGGGCAAAGTCTCTCACACTCTCATTTGCCTTTTGTTTGCAATTGAAGAATTTGGTCTTTGCTTTGCTACCAGCAGTAGTTTCAAATACTGCCTTTAATCCAGCTAGAATATGCTCAGCAGTGTCTTTTAGATCAGCGGACCATGCTGTGACTTCTCGCTTGGCATTACCACTTAACTGTGCCATCAGCAAACCGACACGCTGAGCTTCTGCCATTGGAAACATGTTTAAATAGGCCAGCAGTTTTTCTTTAAAATCATCAAAAGTATTAGGCTTACCTTCATACACTGGAAGCCATGGAGCACCTGGGGTATATGGCATCAACATCGGCATAATGGGCGCTGCACCTTGCGCCGCTGTGCTGCCAAGCGCTCTGTTTTGTGCTTCAGCTGCATTTGTGTCGCCGGGTGTTTCGGCGTCTCCGTGCTGCGACATGTTGCGCCCCCTTAGTTAATCCGGACCCTTCCGGTCCTCTGCTTCCGTCGGGATGGCGTATAATCGTTCCGCTGTGCAGCAGGATTGGTTTTCCCCTTTTGCCGACGTCAGGGCTCTCAGCTTGGTGCCGCCCACAAAGACACGCCCCCTACTGCTTCTGCTCGCCGCGAGCTCAGTAATGGCGGAATCTGAAATTTTTCAGTCAGATCAGAGCTCAGGGCTATGACACAGTTCAAATAGCAGTCTCGTGCTGTGGCAGTTATGAGGTAATTAGTGATGATGCAATTTTACCTCAGAGGCTGGCGGCCATTTTGTTTCAATGTTAGTTAATGGGGAAAAGTCTATTTCAATGGTTTCCAATGGGAAAATCACCTTTTGATAAAAAAGTCAATTTTTCTCGGATTTTCTCACAATTTTCGGCATTAATCACGGCACACAGTACCTGATTTAACCAGGCACGGTGAATCCTGTTCGTGACGCCAAAGAGAGATGTGCCGCCCAGCTTAGGGGACCGGGATACCCGGCGCAGGGTCCCTTTCCTTGGGGAGTCACTGGTGGCTGGACCCAGGCCGTGGCCCCAGGCTGGCACACTCCTAAAAGGGGGTATTTACAGGGGATTTAGAAGTTTATATAATTTATAAAGTTTGTAGATGTTATTGTCGTGACGCCACCCAGAATAATGTGGCTATATATGGCCACCGCTGCCTTATACTGGCCAGGGGATGATGGTGAGAGGCAGCTGAGATGGTATAGCCCTTTTCCGGGTAGGGCTGTAGGGTCCCCTGGACAGGTGATGTTAAAGTTAATGATGGATGAAGATGGAAGTATGGTGAGGAGATGTTAAGGACACAGACACTTACTTGATTCACAGCAAATTCTCTCAGCGGTGCTGGTCCCAATCCTGGATAGATGGTAGCTGTTAAATCAGAGGCTGAGGCACAGATGAGGTTTAACTGGTTTACTTTCAACCAAACTATAATACAACAAGTCCCGTCTCCGGAGTCTGCAATAGGGGTTCAGTTGCTCAGGCCCCACCGGGTCCTTTACCTCCTGCTTGCGCTGTCTATGTGGCCCTGCTGCCGTGTGTGAACTCGCTGCCGGCCCAAATCTGTCCTCTCTGGGTCCCACTCAACAGGCAACTTGAGTCCTTTGTCTCTCTCTGCTTACCCCCTCGGGGAGTACTGCTGAACTCTTAGTATGTTGCTGTGTCTGGCCCTGTGAAGCTTGTTGTTACCTCACGTTTTTCCGGTTGCTGTATTGTATATAACTAATGCAGCCACGGATCCGGTATCCGTATCTGCGCTTTTTATCTAGGGTAGATAATGATGCTACCCGATTCTGAAAGTGTTCCTCTTATCAGTTTTCTCCTCCTCAGACCGATGGCTTGGCCCTGGAAATTGTCAGCCAGTCCTCAGGAACTCAATGCAGCTCCTGTCACTCTGAGCTCGTGGCTCCAACTGTCTGAAAATTTACCTCAAACCAGTGTTTTATCTCTAGGGAAGTCTCTGGTGTCTCTGGAGCTCCCCCTACTGGCCAAAGGTGGTAGTGCAGTGGCATGGCTTTCTAAGTGAGTGCAACTATTATGATCTTATACTGTGGCTAATACCCGCAGGGGCGCCACATTAGCATCTATGTCACATTTAGATAAGACGTAGTAAATGGAGGGATATATTTAGCAACTATACAATAAAATGTCTTTGCAATGACTGTATTATTTAGCTGCAGCAATAGGTGGTTATATGCTATATCTGATGGATTGCCATGAGCGCTATCTTTATATGCCTGTAAAATTAAGAGCCGCAGCTACAATCACCATTGCTCTTGTCTTTCCTATCAATTTGCTTTGTGTTGTTACACAATGAAAACGCCAGACAGAAAGGTATTCTTGTATATATATTTCTGTATGTACCAGAGCATTGGTCAAGACAACTATGACATAAGGCAACACCTTCATGTAATCTGTCTATGTAATTAACTGAGGCCTGATTCACAGAACATTTATATTATTTGTAAGTGTCGCCTTTTTACCTTGTCAATAAAAAAAACCCTGATCTATTGTAAAACTTCAAAAAGAGGCATTTTAAAGCAAGTATTGCAGCTTAATTCACTTTTGTGGCATTCATTTGCATCATTTTTTTTTATAAATGACATGAACGGATGTCAGGAGATAACGTGACTCATTTCTAAAAACAAAAAACAGATGCAAAACTACAGTATGACCGTAGGTGCTAATGATAGTGGGTACATGTAGGAATGTGAAGACACTCAAGGTACAGTCACACAGCAACAAAACAGCAACAATCACAAAAAACAATCAGAAAAACGTGCAAAAATACTCTGTTAAAAAAGATAAAAACAGTAAAAAGCAAGTGCTGCATAAAAAAGTGATAAAAAAACAGGGTATTTAGTTGATACGTTTTTTGCAAAAAATGTATACGAAGCTGCTCTACCGAACGTCAAGGTAACCCGTATCAGAGCAGTCCCTATCTGTGTGTTCAAAAAACCTGACCATGTGAATAGTTACCTACATGAGCCGGGTCCAGACAGGTCCAGTTTCTGA
>JARQOC010000008.1:125759033-125792692 GCA_033576535.1 Allobates femoralis | reverse complement strand
GATTACGATGCCAAAACGTTAGGTGTTTACATTATTTTGTCCAACCCATGTATATGTATGTGTATGTTTGTATGTCCACACATAGCCACACCCCCTTCATAGTGTCACCCTCTCCATATAGCCACACCACTTTCATGGATGCACATGACTCTGCAGGGCTATGTGGAGATGGCAGAGCTATGACTGGGTGTGGTTATCTGAAGGCGTTGGAGCTATAAAAGAGACAGAGCTATAAAGGGGTGGGTTTATGTGGAGGGTGGAGCAATGAGGGGTGGGGCTACCTGGATGGGCAGAGCTATGATACACACACACACATACATACACTCAGCCTTATATATTAGATGTTGCACTTTTATCTTCTATAGTAACTATACTGCAATCTGGCTGCAGAAAGGGTTAACTGAGAATCCATCAGTGAGCTAATTTTGACAGCCGTATGGGACTGTTTGTAGCTTTTATCTATCTTATTTTTTAACTTCTGTTTATGCAGGAAACAAATAACTTAGTAAAGCAAAATAGTGTACATTTCTAACGACACTGTGAATATGATTTTAGCCCAATACATGAATATATGTAAAAAAATTATCTCCCATTTGAATACTTAAACTTTACTAAAAGGTACTTTAAAATATAAAATAAATGTAATTAATTTGTTTAGATATCCAAGTTCCTCAATAAGGATCCCAGAAGAACAGAAGGTCAATTGATTTTCATTTAGCAATATTATATTCACCGCGCAAGCATTAATGCTAATAAACATTATGTTTCAAATAATTTAGCTCTACATGTGAAGTAGTATCTCTCTGCTTGGAATGGTTAGCCACTGCTTGCCAATTACAAGATAAATTAATGTTGTAGTTCAATATTAGACAGCAATAATTATTGTTCCCGTATCATTTAAAATGAGACCATTAGAATCTGCATAAGGTCCATTAATTGTATCAAGTAGTCTATTATCTCATCTGTCCAGATAGTCATATGTTCTGATGAGTAATGTGTAAAGTTAAAGAAAACTTCTGACCTACGAACAACTAAATTACATGCTCAGATCACCTCATCGGAGATTATTTATTAAAAGCTGTCTAGGTTATTAATTTATCTGTTCTATGACATTCATGAGAATTGTTTTTACTGTTTAAAGGACTTTGTGTCCAACCAGTCAAATACAAAGTGTCAGTAATATGCCAGGAAATCAGCTGCTTTAGTTTTACATGACAACATGTATCCTACCATAAATAACTAAACCTACTAATATAAATATAAAAATAAAAAAGATTGACCAGCACCTCCAATATGTGTAAACAGGTGTAAACAGGTGCGAGCTGAAAAACCAATGTCATTGCAAATATATATAGCAGCACGTACATAGTCAAGGAGGAGGCCTATCTCTTTATTGGGACCCTATTTTGAAATGCCTCTGTCTGGGTTAAAAATCCTACAAAACCTACAAAGTGTGAGCAAGTAGGATCCAGCTAAAAAGGAAATGAAAATGCCCTGGATAGATCCTACCTGCTCACACTTTGTAAGTTTTTTAACCCAGAAAAAGGTATTCAAAATAGGGTCCGGATAAGGAGATATGCCTCATATTTGGTTATCAGGTTCACATGGATTCGCCAAAACATAAGCTAAGTATCTCATTTTTTTAAAATATCGTCCCAATAGCATTAATGCAGTACAAGAATTCCCTTACTCAATGTTTGCACAATTTAGCTTTTTAGAGTATTGTATATTTTTGTGATTGTAATGTATTTTCTGCTTGCACCTGTTCACACCTATTGGAGATGTTGGTCAGTCTTTCATATTACATTCCTTACTAACTGAGCACGGCAACCTTTAACAAGGGCATTTTCATATTCTTTATGATGATCTCCAGGTGGCAAAGCCTTCAGTTTAAGTAAACAGGACACAGCTGTCAAGGCAGGCGAGGCACGTGCACGTGCAATAGCAGGGCTACACCAGAGAAGATGTCTAACTCAGCTATAGCTGTTCCCTGTGCTTCCTACCAACCATAGAAAGGTCCCCCACGTGCGATCATGTGTCTAGACTCTGGTTGACTGGACTTGCCATAACTAGTGTGCAGGCCAGGAAGACTAGTATTACTACTAATATAAAGTCAACAAGGCAAGACAAACAAAGGGGACAGATACAACAAACTCCAATGCGTCTCAAGAAATGGACTCCACCATATCCACTGGAAAGGTAACCACAGCTTTCTCCAGGGACAACTCTTCACATGTTAGCATAGAATAAACTATAGCCCACATAGGAGATAGTAACGAGTGTGTTTATATAGTGAATGATGGAGTGACAGAATCTAAGATTACAACTACATGTTAATCACAGCAGGATCAAAAAGGAACCATAATCCTTCAGTACCAAATGGAATTAAATAAGATGCTATTCTAGATCAGCAAGTAGCTGGCTCTAAAGAGGATCTGTGATCAACTAAGCATTGTGATCTTCTGATGCCAGGTCTCCATGAGGTCTTATCAGGATGCGACACTCTCGTGACAAAAGCTTGACATACATGTGACACAACATTGAATTCCATGTTTCAACCCTTACTTCATGCTGTCCTCAGATGACATCGTAAAAACTTGTTGACTAATTTCCTTTATCTGATAGGTCTCTCCCTACACACATGTAGAAGGAGAGGGTAAAGCCAAGCTGCTATCTTTATAAAGAAAAAAAAACTCACCGAGATTTAACCAGGTAAAATATCCATTGCACCTAGCAGAGGGCTGCCAGCTCCACTGGTAGGCAACAAAAGTGTAAGAACGCCGGTGCTCAATCCCCTGCAACCCAAGCATGGGGCAGCTGTAGCGCTTGCGTCCAGCCATGCTGACAAGAAGGAGACTGGTGGCATTCATAGACACAAGGTTACCAACAGGACGTCAGCCACAAAGGTCTAAGTGAAGCAAAGTGTCGGAGCACAGCCTGTTGGTCACGCCCAACTATCAGGCGGGCTGCACGGCACCTTGTATATGCATCACAAATGACCGACGCCCCCCAGAGGGCTCATCCACATACTGCAAAAGATAAAAAGATGCAATACACACTAAAGATAAAAATGTGAGGTTTTAGTGGATTTTCGGCCAAATACGTAAGCTCGCAACCCACGCCAAGGGCCCTCACGCTTACGAGTCCTAACCATATGCCTGACCATATGTTTGTTTGGTGGGCAAGCCACCAAACATTGAGAAAAATCACCGAAGTAGGACATCTTTATAAAAACCATCAGTTATGTTTCTAAAACATATGATTTATTCACATTTTTGGAAATAATTATTATTTTTTACTATTGCAATCTTTTTTATTTTTCAATACTAATACACAAATATTTAGATACAATCAGATTTAAATAGATAAATCTAATGTATTGCAAATAACATATTAATTGTTTGTTGCAAGATAACAATTTCTAATACTGGTTTGATCAGGTGACACAACGGTCAGTTGAAGTGCGCCTTTTTTCATATTTGTTTCCCGCTATATATTCTCTCTGCTGAGAAATGTATGTAACATGATAATTTCCTGATGAAGGAGTCTATCTCTTAAACGCACTGAATAAATCACCCTCTCCTTTTCTGATGTTACTGCATCATTGATACTGGGACAGCAGCAGCTATCAGTTTAATATAGGTGATTACAGTGGTTGTGTCTGACCCAACCCTAACAGGTGAACAACACCTCCAACTCTACCATTCTACAATTCTATGATTTCTATGTGAACTTATAAAATATGTTGTGTATCAGGATGGCACTCAAGTTCTCTGCATATTATTCACAATTAATCAACAGTGTAATACCAGTAACAAAATACAAAAGGACAAAAATAAATCAGCTTCATTTGCATCTTTAATCTGTTACCTGAATTTTAGCAACTGGCTTTAGAAAACATGGATAATGCATCGTACCCATGAGATGCAGCCAGGCTTTGTTTTTAATGAATAATAATTTACTGCCTACACCGCTAACCATTTTGAAAACATCCAAGACTTCAGCTGAAGGTCTGGCATGATAAATAGAATTAATCATTTACTTTAATGTAGGAACAACAGCTATACACAAGTAGGCATTTGTGGTGCAAAACAAACAGTGATGGGAGCGAGCTTTAAATGTCTTCTAGAAGGGTTGTAAATGAAGAAGAATTATCTCCGTAAGGTCCAAATGAGCCAGTATTTACTTCTTGAACACGTATCTTTAAATCACTTGTATTTACGAGCTTGTACTTTTGCCGCTTTGTGCCGACCTCTCCAAGTGGAGTCTACAGCTGTATGCTATTCTTAATAACATCTTCAATACTAATGCCAGAAGGTGCAATTTGATTACTGACCTGTTATCCAACTAGTTCTAGAAAACAATTCAAACTAAATTTCCTTAATATGCCTATTTTTCTATCCTGCCAGAAGGGCTGCTAATGAATTTTCTGCTTGAATGCACAGACAGATTGAGAACTACGACTGTATTGGCCTGGGTAACGTGGCACTGGCAAACACAGCTTATTTGTACCCATGCACGTTTCCTCTTGAGTATGTTCCTCATCCAGAGGTAATTTTGCAATAAAATCAAGCACAATTATTGCAACCGCCCGGAAAGATTCCTTTAGGAATAAGAGTGGTAATTCAATACTAGGAAACTTTGTACTTGGCAAAATTAACCTTGTAAAGTGTTATTTTCTGTAGCGTTATCTAATTTTTCCCTTTCTCCTTTGTCTATTGATCTTTAATGACAGGAGAGTTAAAGTTTATGCCTCTTATGTTATTCTCTCATTTGTGCTTAAGTGGTAAAATAGCCATTAGAACATGAAATAAAACAAATGCAGATATTTCAATGTCAATACCAAATGTGATTACCAAAATGTTACCTAACCTGATATCTGCGTACATTTTAATACGGGAATGATTGTAGCTGCTCGTAAAAAACAAATTGGGGAGTGAGGAGAAAAAGAACCCCACTAACCATAAAAGCTTACACTCTACAGGTAAGAGAGGAACCCGCTAACCATAAGAGCTTACACTCTACAGTAGAGAGAGGACCCTGCTGAACATAAGAGCTTACACTTTACAAGTAAGAGATGACCCGCTGATCATAAAAGCTTTCATTCTACAGGAGAAAGAGAGAACTCTGCTGACCATAAGAGCTTATACGCTAAAGGAGAGAGAGTGATAGAGAGGACTCCACTGACAATAAGAGCTTACTCTCTACAGGTGAAAGAGATAGAGAGGACCCCGCTGACCATAAGAGTTTACAACCTACAGGTGAGAGAGATAGAGAAGATCCCGCTGACCATAAGGTCTTACACTTTAAAGGAGAAATAGATAGAGGATCCCACTGACCATAAGAGCTTACACTCTACAGAAGAGAATTGCTGCCGTTCCAGTGCAGTCGGTAACCACAGTTTGGAGCTCACACGACATTGTGAAATCATGTGAGCCCTGTAGCCAATCGCCATCGGCTCCTTCTCCCGCCTTCGGACCAAATAAGTGATCAACAGGAAGTAAGCAGCAGCCGCAGTGTCTCCTTATGCTCATTTCGTCTGAAGTTGGGGAGACAGGACCCGGCAGTGTTTGGACCAATGTCACAAGCTCGCAGGAGTCCCAAACAGTGCTGAAACGGTGGCAACACGGGCAGGCGAGTACAGGCTTTTTCTCACAGGGGGAAACAAAAAGATTCATAAATGGTTGACCTAGTAGTTTTGTGTTTTTTTATGCATTTTTGAGTACAGTTTTGTCACAAAACTGTAAGCACATCTTTCTGTAAGCAAAGTCAAGGAGAATCATGAATTTTTGTGCACATGTTGCTTATTTTTCCCTTGCTGATTAGAAACAAATCTGTAACATGTTAATTCTTGCAGTATTTTTTCAGCATTTTTGCACACCAGAATGCATAAAAAACGTATGGGAAAAATGAATGCAAAAAATGCAACAAAAATGCACATTTGTGCCACATATTCTTTCCTGCCAAGAGATGCAGACATGGTGCAGAAATGTAATACCAAGCAACAACCCCCCTTCATGGATGTTAGTTATGTTTAGAGATGATTGATGTGTGCAGCACTATTCTGGGTTGTTTTTTCCCCTCCTCTTTGGTCATTGCCTTTCAGTTGTAAATTAACCCCACACTCTTATCTCTACTTTCAATTTTGTCAGGCACCCTGTGGTACAGGGTACAGTGGTACAGGGTACTGAAGTACAGATAAGAGGGAGGGGGGAGCGTTTGGCTTACAGACAAAAGGCATACCCATAGTGACACAGTGCTGCACACATCAATCATCTGCTGCCCTGTTATCCAGGACTTTTATAACACTTTTCCCTGCAATCAAACATGGAATCATTCAAGTAAAGGTATAAATACACTCAGTATCCCAGTGCTTGTAAGGCACTGGCTTCACTTTATAGCCATAAATCCTGCTGGTTGGTTCCCTTTAAGAAATTAATATTGCAGACTAAAATATGCTGCAAGTTAACTACTGACAAATGTAAACCGTATTTTTTCTATGGCAAAGGTGTTCATAGACTTTAAACTTTGAGTTCTATGGAACCCAAAAAACTATTTCGAAAAGAGAACAACACCAAGTGCTCTTATCTTAACTGTAGAGATAAGTAAGTTCTGGATAGTTTTATTCAAAGTTCTTCTCCCCTGTGCGATGGTAGTAAAGTTGTGAATTACCGATGTAGCCTACCTACAGGGCAGTTTATGACATTTTGTGAAGATCCTATAGGAACAAGTGAGCCAGAACCAAAAATCAACAACAAAATAGAAAACAATATATATTTTACAGACATGTAGTATAATTTTTTCCCTTTGTTAGACAAAACCTGAAAAGATTTTGCATTATCTAAGCTTTCATAAGTAATTCTTCCAATACCTGGGTTTATATCACTCGGCAAAGCAAAACTAATTATTTATTCATAAAATGTTTGTTTCATTTCTTTACATGTTGAGTATTTAAGTATTTTTAATAACCATTAATAACCATTAAAGTTGGCAGCATTTTTACAAAGTGTAGCACGGCTCTGCAATCTGTCATTTGGAGATTATAGTTTAGAATGAAAATTTCTATGTGGCAGATGTGAACATAATAATTTAGCTTGTACTCAGTTTGGCCTACATGGCAGGGGGCAGTTTGGTAAAATCCCGATAATTTAGGTTGCAGCAAGGGGTTATTTATCCAATACTGAATAATAAAGTTAACAGCTGCTGCAGAACCTCTAACACTAAGGAACTTTCTTCAATCTTGAATATTGTAATAAGCTTTTTCACAGATGTCTAAATACTCCTACAGGTTAGTAAATTGCTAAAAACTTGTTTGAAAATGTTTTTGGGAAGCAAAGTTTTTATTTATCTTAGCACCAACTTTTAATACATTAAAAAAAAACAAATAGAAAACAAAGGAAAATTATGTGTATATCTATAGCTGTACTGGGGTATGAGAAAAATAAATATATATATATATATATATAGTTGTTTACCATCTGGACTGTTTACCATCTGGACAGTCATGGCAAACCAGACCAGATAGTAGAACATATAAAAACAATAAAAAAGAAGCATTCAACCAAAAAGTCCATAAAACGCTATGGCCCTATGCACACTGTGATTTTATCACGTTTTTTATGCATTTTTGAGTGCAGTTTTGTCACAGAACTGCAAGAAAATTCTTATGCCAGCAATGTCAAAGGCCCTTTTTACATCTATGCGCCCCCTGCGCTTGCCTGGCCTCCCTGCCCTGCGCTAGCGCAAATGCAAGTGCAGGTGCAGTTTGAGGCAAGTGCAGGCAAGCACATAGGCTCATGGATACACTGCTCTTGTGCTCGGTTGCGCTCGGTACCCCCATTACCTTCTATAGTCGAGCGCAGCCGAGCACAGGAGGCGACATTCCAGAAGCGCGAGTGAGAAGTGCCTGACGTCATCGCACATGCGCTTAGTCAGATGCACCCAGAAAAGCGACATATGATGTTTCTGGGTGCGTCTGGAGAAGCGCATGCGCGATGACGTCAGCCCAGTCACACTAGCGCTTCTCGGACGTCGGCTCCTGCGCCTGGCTGCGCTCTGCCATAGAAGGTAATGGGGACACTGAGCGCAAAAGCAGCGCATCCATGCGCCTATGCGCTTGGCTGCAGCTGCCCCTAAATGCACCTGCGCTGGCATTTGTGCTAGCGCAGGACAGGCAAGGCAGCCTAGCGCTCAGGCGCATTAGATATGAACTAGGCCAAAGAGAATTCCGAAGTTTTCTGCACATGTTGCTTATTTTCCTTTGCAGATTTGGTGCAGAAATAAATATACAGCATGTCAATTCTTGCAGCATTTTTTACATCCCAGAATGTACGAAACACGTATGGAAAAAATACATACAAAAAAGGTATCAAAAACACGTAAAAAATGCACGTCAAAAACACGTGTTTTTCCTGCCAAGAGATGCAGATTTGGTGCAGAAATTTCTGCAACCAAATACTCAACAAGCACACATAGCATAAGTTGAAAAAAGAAAATAGTTTATTAGGAATCGGAGGGTAGTTTATCAAAAGACGCTGTCATATACATAAGCAGTGCAGACAGGTGAATAAAAATACATTGCTAATGCATTGTTAAGCTATATAGTCTGGAGTCACAAAGTGATTCACTATGGCTGGAGGCTCCGAAAGATGAGTGGACTCCACCCCGATTCGCGTTTCAGCTTTGCCTTCCTGATCTGCTGTCGTTTAGTACCAATGGTTAATAGTTGTTAAGACACCAATCAGTTGTTAGCATCTTGAGGTAAAACCTCTAGGTTTACAATTATGAAAATATCTCTTGATTCTAAACTTTCACAATGATAGGGTCACCTCTTTGAAATTGGTCTTTAATGTGAATATTGCAAAGGGATTTTTCTTAATCAGGCTAAACATTTGTTATCATCCACTTCAGCAGTCTTCTCTGCTTGTCTAGATGTTTTGGTGTTGCTAAATTCACCGTTGCTTTTTGATCAGGATTTAATTGGCTTCTCTTACATTTTCTGCTAATTCTCTGTTACAGATGTAGCAAAGTTTGAAATAACAGTTCTGGTGTATTATTTTCCATCAATTATAGGATAACACCTACTGCATTTGTAGGTTTCCTTAATCCCGTCACAACCTTTGACTTATCCATATGTCATGGTCTGGAAGGGATTAGTGACCTATCATGTTTGGGTACATCATGATGATCATGTGGGGCTCAGGAGCTGTGCCCCTATGATTGTGTGCCGGGAGCTCGGCTTAAGTGATATTCGAACTCTTGCTGTCACGGCCAGGGATAGTCCCAGTGTCGACCCTGGCTGTTTAACCCCCTAAATGACACAAACAATAGCGATCACAACATTTATAAAGCTGGAAAAGGGACAGCACTCCCTTTCCCACACAATTGGGACTCTTGCAATGTGAACACACGCGGTCCCGATTGTTGCCATGGCAACTCGAGGTCGAATAATCATTTCCAGATTTGCTAGCTACACAAAAATAATTCTTTTCGCTATAAAAATTTTTTATTGGGTAATGAATGTGGTATCACTGATATTATACGGACACAATGAATAAACGTGCTATTAATTTTAGCACTCAGTGAAAGGAGTAAAAAATAACAAAAGGAGAAAAGGGTTCAGGGCACTAAACGGTATCAACAGTCATGTTCCAGGAAATCCGGCGGTGCACATCCAAAGCACCAGAACGTAATACAGCATGGTCACCTCCCTGCACCCTGTCTATCCTTGACAATCCGGATTAAAAGATCACCCTGCACATACCGGTGAGTGCTGCCTTGTTCTTTAAATCACTGCGCTAAAAAATAACAAAAAACAATCCCTGAACTGCTGTTTCATGTTGATTCTGCCTCCCAAAATGTGAAATAAAAAACGATTCAAAAACATGTGCCCAAAAGTGGTGCCAATAAAAACTTTAGCTCATCCCACAATAAACAAGGCCTCACATAACTCTGTCAGCAGAAATCTAGAAACATTATAGCTGTGAAAACTTAGTGATGCAAAAACTTTTTTGCAAAAAAAAAAAAAAAGGCGTTTTTAGTGTGTGATAGTAGCAAAATGTAAGAAAAACTGTTGTGAGTGGAGGAAAAAAAAAATAAAAGTAATTCTTGACCTGCTGTTGATTTATTCATTTTTTCCTCTCAAAGATGGTACCGTGTTTCCACAAAAATAAGACAGTGTCTTATATTAATTTTTACTCCGAAAGATGCGCCATATCTTATTTTCAGGGGATGTGTTACTTTATCATCCCCTTGCAGCCCCCAATAAGGAAACCGCATCATCCCCAAATATGGTATCAGGGACACACACACACACACACACACACACACACAGGGGCACACACACACAGGGGCACACACAAACACACAGGGACACACACAGGGGCGCATACACACAGACAGGGACAATTCTCACTGGTCCCTGCTGCATTCCGGCGACGCTCTGAGCTGCCCGCTGCTGTCCAGGTATCCGCCGCTATCTCGGTGCTCACCGCTGCAAGGAGGACGGCACCGCTCTCATTTCCTTGGTACTGTAGGTGTACGGTGCCGCTGTCCCAACCAATGACAGGCCAGGAGCCGCCCGGGCAGCCAATCACAGGCCAGAAGCTGACGTCATACAGCGACTGGCCTGTGATTGGCCGCTGGTCAGTTCCTGGCCTGTGATTGGCCAATACAGTGGAGGGGGGCTTGAAAAATAGAGTGGTACCGGTCTATATGCATCTACGGCACCGCTGACAGTGATGGGCACCAGGACATGAGCGGGGGGCGGGCTGGAGGCGGGGGCGGGCGCATCATTCCAAAATGATGATGTCCCAGATATTCAAAAGAAAAGCGTAGGTTGACGGCAAATAATTAGCTATGCAAGGGGCTCCCATCCAGTCGTCAGTTGTTGTTTTTTCTATAGGCCAAAAGGACTTTTGGGACTCCGTAGGCTCTAAGGCCAAGGTGCGATTGTAACCCTAGTCACGGCCCTGCTTGTGATGTTGTTATAAATCACTTTGGTTGTAGGATGTGACTTTATTATGAGTTAGTTTGCGCACGTAAAGCCCCCGAACTCCGAACCAAAATATTTTTTGTAAAGTATGTGTTTAGTATGAACACCAAACTTTAAAGTTTGGTTCGCTTATCTGCAATCAATAATGTCAAGATCAAAATACAGCTGCAAGGACCGATGGAGACTAATCGAGGCCCACCAGAAAATCTTCACATTGTAAGTTAGCTAGGTAAACCTATTGCATTATTTAATTATAAAGTTGGGTAATAATCTGCATACATACAAGAAATTCACATATACAAAAGTACAATAAGACAAATATACAAACACGGCATAAACTCTGAATTAGCAATAAACTCCTGATATCAGTCCACCAAGAGTTAGTCTGTGTATAGCAAGTAAGACAAAGAAAAGAAGGCAGTAAATGCACGCTTCAATTAAGTGTAAAATGTATATCTAAATGCAGGCTGGAACGTTTTAACAGTAATGACATCTATGCCTTCTCCCCAACCGAAACAGCTGTCAGCGGCACTTACATTCAATGCAACATATTACAACGTGGCTGTTTGCCAAACTCATTTGCATTTAGAGAATTACACTTTTACACTTGTTAAAATTGAAAATGACTAAACAAATGGCATGTGATGAGCTGCCTAACCTGTAATCTGTGCTTTTAATTCCTAGTAGCTACACAGACTAATATAATACACACTGTGACCATTTTCCTCTCTATGTATGAATATGTATACTCTGCAGTTTTGCAAATCCGTTCTACGAATATTTCTGCAGCTGTGGTAATGTTAATATTGACTTAGTGCTGCTAACCATAAGCTGGTAATGATGTGATGATTAAGAAGCTGCCTATGGCTTCTTACAGGATGTACATTTTATTAGATGCTTTATATATAACACACTGTGCTGTATGTATTAAAGACAACTGGAGCCAAACTACTGTGTTTCCCCGAAAATAAAATGGGGTCTTATATTATTTTTGGCACAAAAGATGCGCTAGCGCTTATTTTCGGGGGATGTCTTATATTTTGAATTAGCGTCAGTGATTGGGCCGCATGTTAATGCAAAATGAATATTCACTCCTTTCCCACTCATAATTCTGACCAACTCTCTGCACCGGCATCAGTGATTGGACTGTGTGTTGACAAAAATTGAATATTCATCTTCTTCTACCACCCATAATACCTCCCACCCCTTTGCGGACATCACTGAGTGAATCTTGTGTTAATGAATAATTGAATATTCACCTCCTTACCCCGCCCAACACTCTATACCAGCATTAATGTTCATTCAGTAAGCTGTATTACTGCCTGAGGATCGCACGACAATGTTCAAACTGGCCATCAACTCTCTGTACCCGAGAATGTCAGCATGTATTTCTATGCAGCTGTCACGCTCAGGAGAGAAGAGCCGTCGGCCAGAGTAGGCATTGCGCTGCGGTCCTCAGACAGTGATACTACAAGTGCTGTACTTTGAGTTAATAGTAGACACAGACTGATTAGATATTGCTTTTCACAATAACATAGTAGTCTTAAATTAAAATTCCAAATTGCACATAAAGTACACATGAGGAGACGAGACAAAGAGAAATATAGCTGTCCATATGGGCTTAACTTTCCATGCCAGAAAGAGAGAGAGATAACCCTACTGACTATGAGAGCTTGCACTCTACATAAGAGATGACCCTACTGACCATGAGAGCTCACACTCTACTGATGAGATAAACTTATCCAAAAATGGAAAAGAGATACAAACTGTGCTCTACTAGTAACCGCAGACCTGAGATGACCCCAGTGCTGACCACCACTGAAAAAGGTATTATAATCTAGATGTCATAGCTGTATAGCATTATAAAGAGGCCCACAAGGAAACACAAAATGACGTTAGCCCACTGTCTGTATCAGCCTTGTTGGAAATGGACAGGGTACGTATTTTTTATGATCCGAAAATGTTAAAACATGATTGAAACTGCAAATTTCAGGACATTTGGCTTGAACTTGATCCTCCGCAAATTGATCTGCTCACCCCTGCGTTCAGCTGATGTGTATAGACATCTTCATTGTTGAGTTGGTTATACGGATTCTACAAAGTCATCATTATACATACAATATGATAAACAATCCCACAGATAAACAGTGAATAATACAAGTAAGAGGTCAGAGGTAGAACACAGGCAATAAATTAATGTGTTATACCATACTCTGACCTTAAAAGAATAACTGTCTATAAATTAATGGTTGGAACGCAGATCAACAAACATATATATTTCTAGGTATTTTAGAGGCCCTTATTATACAAGTTTTCTTATTCACGTCAATAATATGGTTGAGGGATGTAAAATATTTTCTTACTTTACAGGATTACTTCTCAGCTTGTTTTTTTCACTGGCCTGTTAAAAAAAATAATAAAAAATAAGATTATAAATTTGTTGAATTACGTAAGTAGTCTTTAAAACATCATCAGACATGGACCAATTAGCAGTCTCCCGACATACAAACTACTTTCACCCTGATATAAAAAATACAAGTAATTTTTACCCCATCGACAGTAAGGGTCACATAATAGAGACATTTCATGATTTGGTCCAAAAAGATTTTAATATGTTGAGAAATAATAATCCTGACAACAAGAACAATTTATCTATTGAGGAGAAAAAGGCACTAAAAGATCTACAAAATAATAAGAATATTGTGATAAAAAATGCGGATAAAGGAGGAGGAATTGTGATACAAAATTATGACGATTATGTAAATGAGGCCTGGAGACTTTTATCAGATTCATTGTACTATGAAAAAATTAATCATGACCCATTTCCAGATCTAACCATCCAGTACAATACTTTCATCAAGACAGCCTATGATAATAATATAATTAATAAAGCAGAAAAGAAATTTCTCCATAGCAAACATCCGAAAACCCCATTTATGTATCACCTTCCCAAAATTCATAAGGACATAAAGAACCCCCCGGGTAGACCAATCATTTCTGGGATTGATTCCTTAACTTCTAACCTAGCTCATTACATTGACATAATTTTACAATATCATGTATTCTCTTAGATAGCTTTTTGCGTGATTCTACAGAATTGATTAATGTTTTAAAAGGTATAACCTGGAGAGATGAGTACTGCTTTTTATCACTTGATGTTGCTTCTTTATACACGAACATTGAGCATTTTATTGGTTTGGAATGTGTTAAATCCTTTTTGGATGTTGACAACAGGATCCCCCCATTTCAGAAGAATTTCATTTTGGAAGGTTTACATTTTATTTTAAACAATAATAATTTTACTTTTCTAAACGAATTTTATCATCAAAAGAAGGGAACAGCGATGGGATCGAAGGTGGCATGTTCATATGCCAACCTGTTCATGGGGTGTTTTGAGGAAATATATGTCTATAAGAATACACATGCTAAAGGTCTGAAATTATATAGAAGATATATAGATGATATATTTATTATATGGGATATGACTAAAGCAAATGTTAATGATTTTTTGAAGGAACTTTTCAGTAATGAATGGGGTTTAACCTTTGAACCGCACTTTGGCAGCAGGAACATAGATTTTTTAGATCTTTCCATATTCATAGAAAACGATAAAATTAAAACTAAAACTTTTTTTAAGGATACAGATAAAAATAGTTATGTACACTTTAAAAGTGGCCACTATGGGAAATGGTTGCGCAATATTCCATTAAACCAATTTAAACGTGTTCGCAAAAATTGTACAGATTTAGATGATTTTTCAGAACAATCAAAAAAACTAAAAGAAAGATTTCAGGTTAAAAAATACCCCAACACTTTGATACAGAATGCGATTAACCTATGCAGAGAGACTGAACAAGGAGAATTATTGAAGAAAAAGAATATAAAAAAAGATAATGGAAAGGATTTTTCTTTTAATTTCATTACCTCTTTTAATCGTAGAAATAAGGAAATCAAGAATATAATGGAGAAACATTGGCCACTGTTATTTAATGATCCTATTTTGGGAAAGATTCTCCCCAAGAATCCAAGCCTCACCTACAGAAGGGCTCCAAATCTCAAAAGCTTTATAGCCCCAAGTAGATTGTCCGCAAAAAATATTAAGAACCTGGGTTCAAATAACTCTGAAATGAGAGGGTCAAAAAAGTGTGGAAAATCGAGATGTTTGTGCTGCAAGATGATGACTACATGTGACACTTTTATTTCTTCGAGCTCAAAAGAGGTATTTCCTATTAAACATGATTTGGATTGTAATTCCACATTTGTAATATATCTATTAGAATGCTCCTGTGGTATCCAATACATAGGAAGAACTACCCAGAAATTACATTGTCGCATCAACAAGCATAGATATAACATAAAAAATGGTTTTAGACTACACGGAGTCTCCAAGCATTTTGACTATAAACATAATAGAGATTACTCAAAATTAAGAGTCACAGCCATAGATCATGTTCCTGCTACCAGCACCAATAGAGTAGATGCCCTAAATAGAAGAGAAAGATTCTGGATTTATAAAATGAATACGCTAAAACCGATTGGGTTGAATATGATAACTGAAATGATCTCCTGAATGGTCCATTGTCGTGATACTATATGTGTGGTCAAATACCTAAAACTTACTATGACTCATATACAATATATAACCAATTCAAATATCATATAGTTCAATAGTCTCTTTTAAAATCATATTTTATCATGGTTTTTATTAATAATAATAATATTAATATATATACATAATTTTATCCAAAAAAATTTTTTATCCTCAATATAATATTATAACCTCCCCCCCCTAATATTTATTATTTTTCAATTTTAATGTTCCATCTGATATAATGTGAACATTCATATTTACATTTTCTCTCTTTTCACAGTTGTTCTTTCCTTTTTCACCAATACATCATAACTTTAAGGCATTTATCTATTATTAGTTGTTTATCATCATCAATACTAATCAGAAATCTTTTCACTTCTTCTTGTATTGCACTCATTTGAATTGCCGGCACTTTATACTCATATTCATATATTTATATCTGTTCATTTATCTATATCTCTTATATATTTGGCTATTTTATTTTTATATTTATTTTATTCATATATCTGTTTTTTTAAATCAGCCCTGTAAACTTCCATTTATTAATCTATTCTCAAAATATCTCTGATATTCTATCATCAAGCTTATAACTGCGAGTTTAATACTCACACAGGTCTCGAACCTGCCTGTAAACATTTTCCCTATGTTTAATGAAAGACGTGCGCCTGTTATCTAGAACACACTCCACTAAATCATTGGCACACTTCTCCAATTAACAGACGCGTGCCATCTATTTACAGCTAGATACAATGTTTCCAAATCCCAGTCAGCTATTGAATACTGAGCACGATCATTCCTGGGCTGAGACTGCCATCTAGTGACCACTTTTGAAATTACAATCATTATTAAATATATGCCCGACAAAACCCCTAAATAAATTGAACAAATAATTTTATATAAGAAATCCTTTATTATGTAAATAGAGTGATAATTTTATCTATATATTTTTTTAAACAAAACATTAATAAAAATATTTTTCTTCTTGATATTTTTCTTCTTGAAATCCGATCATTGATTCTTTTATTACCTTAGGAAATATAAAATAAATTCATTAGTAGTGCACCAATGTGAATTCCAATACAATAAAAATATATTTTTAAAATACACTTATTTTTAAAATACACTTAATTTATTAAAACACACCAAATTTGTCTTTAATGATATATCAACCCCCCAACCCCCCCCCCCCCCTTTTTTCAATTTCATTTTTTCAACTTTCACTATGGTGTCCTCTACTTCTTTCTTATTCACTTCTGTTCTTACCAATACATGTGGCTCACATTGATTATCCCACTAATGGAGAAATGTCACTTCTCACTATATACCTTTTGAGCTCTATATTTTTTGAGTTCTATTCCTAAAACCAATTAGTATTTTTCTTTTTATTTTTATTTTTTCTAATTTAAACTTGAAAAATCATTTTATGATGTGTTTTTGGGAGACTATACATTGCACTTTGTATTAATTCTTGCTAGTCATTAATGTCCATTGTTATCTTTCACTACGTTTCTCTGTTGTCAAAATGTAGTGACGTCACTGGAGTTCCGCCCTCTATGTGACGTCATTAATTGAATGACTGTGCACTTTACCGCTATAAATATGTGGAAGTTCATTGTGATCATGACATTCCCTGATGAAGGAGTTGGGAGATGACTCTGAAACGCGTAGGATAATAAAGAAGAATCATTGATCCAGACATTCTCTTGTACTGGCTTCTTTTGTTCCTTTCTGAAGTGGCAGCGCGGACCTCGAGGTACTGTGTCCTGGGAGCTGATTATACCACAGGGATCTGTGGAAAGTACGGTCCTGCAGCAGCTACTTGTATCTGAGCGATCATTACCAGTTGTGGGTCATCACAACTGTATCAGGTGAGCAGCCTCTTTATATAACCTTTTATCCTTCTTCAAAGAAGATATCACCCTATGTGCGCATTCTTGGATTTTTTATAGACATACAAAGTCTGTATTTGCCCATATGAGAAATAGTTTACATTATCAAGCACAAAGTCTAGGTGCTCGTACATAACACCAATATTTTAAGTGTACTATTATTGTTGTATAATAATTTAACAATATAGCAAAAGTAGAACAAATAAAGCAGATTAAAAAAAATAATAATATTAGTAAATGTGATAAGATAAGAATTTGGTGCAACTCCAAAATCATATTAGTGCCTATTCAGAGCACAATTTTTTATATCAATTTTCTGAATATACCAGAGAGACTGCCAATATCCACACTAAATATGTCCATAGAGATTCATGCCCCTAACTGGTAGATATCAGTTTAATGCAAAAGAAAATGTATGGAATATCATAGTTGTCTATGATACGCCATTCCTCAGATTTAGGTGGAGCCGCACCGGCATTCAAGAGGTAAGTTTTTTGAGAAAAGATTCAGTAAAATTTGATATTTAATCCTTTGCTCTTTCTGGGTCCAGTGGGTGGGGCTACAGTGATTGACAGTTATATTTGTATGCACATTTATATAAACACAACTGATAGGATCGCCCACTGGACCTGAAATCCCAGAAAAAGCAGAAGATTAAATTTCACGGTGACAGTTTCTCTTTAAGTAGGGCTCAGAACTTTCCTGGATGCCGACTATCGCATTTGTGTGCCTCTTACATACCGGTCCTGTGTTGGAGTTGCTGTTAAAACTCTAATCTTTGCTTGGTGTCTGGTGAAGTATAGTTTGTTGTTTTTTCATTCCTTATTTGTCTGCTGTGTGGTGCTGTTTACTTTATTCCTGTCTGTCATTATCTGTGAGTTCTATTAAGGTTCATCTCCTGGGGTGGGAGTTGGGGGTTTAGCTTAGGGCTGGTCAGGAGAGAGGGACATGTTGGAGACTCAGGCCTCTCTACCATGAAGGGTACCCCTGAGTTAAAGGGAACCTGCCCCCTAAAAATGACCCCCCAGCCTATTAATACCTGTCCCCGCACCCTGAGTATGCTAATCTAGCGATCCTTTTCTGTAAAACTAGTGTATTTGTGAAGTTTAGAAAAGTGCTTTTATTACCTCCGGATCTGGAGCTTCTGAGATTTTGAGAAGTCACACAGGGCATTCCTGTGGCTTCTCTCCAACACCTATACTGTAATTATTCATGCCCTGATGGGCGTGAGAATCCTTATTGATCATCACCTCCCCCTCCTTGGGCACGGAATAGCCGGTATGACACGATTCGCGTCATATCCGGCTCTCATGACTTCGTACAACCACGTACACCTCGCAATGCACAATGCGAATGCGCGAGGTTACTTTACAGCAGCTCAACAGATAAGCTGCCATAAAGTAACCTCAAGCGTGCGCAATGCGCATCGCGAGGTGTGCGTGGGTGTACGAAGTCATGGAGTCGGATATGGAGGGGGAGATCATGAACAATAAGGATTATCACGCCCATCGGGGCGTGAATAATTACAGTATAGGTCTTGGAGAAAAGCCACAGGAATGCCCTGTGTGACTTCTCAAAATCTCAGAAGCCCCAGATCCGGAGGTAATAAAAGCATTTTTCTAAACTTCACAAATACACTATTTTTACAGAAAAGGATCGCTAAATTAGCATACTCAGGGTGCAGGGACAGGTATTAATAGGCTGAGGGGTCATTTTTAGGGGTCAGGTTCCCTTTAAGGAAACTCAGGATTCCCCTAGCCTGAGGAGCAGTTCAGGGGCCCAGGTTCCTTTCCTCATTTTCTCCCAAACTCCCCGTAACATGCGCTCCCTCTTCTTTTTTGAGCTGTGGAACGTGCTGTATTTTAGGTTGTTAACTATGTGCAATGTAGACATATTATATTAGTGTAGTAACAGTTCCACACAAAAAACAATTTGTGATCCCATTTTTTAAATTGCGCTTTTTTTGGTAACATTTTTCATATGATTCCTTTCTTCAAAATTATTTTCTGTTAGCAGCTTCTGAGACATCACCTTTTACAAACACTTATTATTTAAATTCATATTTATGGATAAGTCTACAATTATTTTTTATTGCACTTCAAAATGGTGAAAAGGCAAAAAACAGCAATATAAACTCCCGTATACTTATAGTTTATTGGCACTTCAATGCAAAGTAATTTTCTTGTAAAGTACTTAAAAGCAGAAACTGATAGTGTTAAAATACTAAAAAGCACAGCTATATAAACTGCCTTGTGGATGTGGCTGGTGGTCTACCCAGCTCCCATTGAGACGTGTCATAAAATTACTATTGCTATTAGCATACTGATTCCTTCCTCCTGACAAGTGATCCTACACCACAATGAAAGAACTGCAGAGGGTAGTGTTAAAAAATGCAGCTCTCATTCAAAGCAAAGTAATCTTACAAAGGAAACCAAGTGGGTTATTATCCCGACAGAACATGCAATGTGAACTGATTGATTGGGATATACATAACAGTGCTAAACCTGATCAGATCTGGTGGGAGATATAATTAATCATCTATGATTTTTAATTAACGCAATTCTGATCAATGGAAATCTGGTTAGTTGAATATTCTCAGTTATTTATAATTTATTTCTCATTTAACAATAAGCCCAATGTATTTGCCATTATTCCTATGGCTACCAGGCTAACTTTTCTTTAGCTGGCTGATAGACCCATCTGCACGAAATGTATTTGTACTGATGAAGCCCAGCCTGAGCCCATCCCAGTCTGAGCCCATGAAAAGGGACTCTCCAGATAAGTTACCTTCCTAAGAGAAAAGGCTTTACCCATTTGATTATTGTAATAATTTTTATTAAAAGAAATTCCTTGAAAGGGTTGTTCATTATGCTTTTCTCTTAAATGAGACCAAGGTGGTTTGGAATCTCTCTCTCTCTTTAAAGAGACATAGATCTATCGATCTAAATATATATATCCTACTATATAATCGTTTTACCGTGTCTGTCTCTCTGTAACGGAAATCCCGCGTCGCTAATTGGTCGCGCCTGGCCGGCCGCGACCAATCAGCGACAGGCGAAGTCTGGCCGCGAATTGGCGCAGGATTTGAACTACGCACACCACCGGTACCATCGGGAGATCAGGGGCGCTAGCCTCTGATCTCCCGACGGTATCTGCGGGTCATCTTCTGCCGCAGAGAGGTCCGTGGCGAAGCAGCCGGGAGATGACCGGTGCTAGCCGGTCATCTGCCGTCTCCTTGCAGCGGTAATACCCCGACCACCATATTGGAACACCCAAGTTATGGGTATTCCAATATGACGACTGCGCCACTTCGCTGATTGCAAAGTGGCCCTCGGCCTGGCAGGGGATATGAATCCCGCGCCGCTGATTGGTCGCCAAGCCACGGGCCGCTTCGCTGATTGGTCGCACCAGCCGCGGTGACCAATCAGCGAAGCATGTTTTGAAACATGCGCCAAGAGCGCTGATTGGTCGCCACTGAGTGCAGCGACCAATCAGCAAAGCTGCATGGTTACCATATCAGAATACCCATAACTTGGGTGTTTCAATATGGCAGTTGGGGTACTACCGCTGTGAGCATCCGGAAGATGACCCGCTGTGAGCAGCGGTAGTACCCCGACCACCATATTGGAACACCCAAGTCATCTGTATTCCAATATGGCGACCGCGCTGCTTCGCTGATTGGTCGCCGCACTCAGCTGCGACCAATCAGCGGTCCTGGCGCGTGTTTTAGAACACGCTTCGCGGATTGGTCGCCGTGGCTAGCGGCGACCAATCAGCAAGCAGCCCGTGGCTTGGCGGGGGATATGACTCCGCGTGGCTGATTGGTCGCGCCCATTCATGTAATGGTTTAAATATTTTGATAATCTGTTTAATAATTTCGTCCAGTTGTATTAAGCTCTATAAGTAATAACATTTAATGATAACGTACATATTTTACCCGGAAAATCCTGTGTATTCATTGCATTATTCTTGAATCTTCATTAATAAACTACATATATATTCTAGAATACCCGATGTGTTAGAATCAGACCACCAACTATATATATATATATATATGAAGTTGCAGCACTCCAATCCTTCTTTAGGTGAAAATAGGTTTTATTCCACATCACGGCATGGGAAACAGCGACTAAAGAAGGATTGGAGTGCTGCAACTTCATTTATTTCATATATTGGAAACCTTGAAAGGAAGAGGTTTGGTTGCTGGCACCCTCATGTAAGCTCTGTGCTGCTCATTTTTTCATTATACATATATATATATATATATATATATATATATACAGGGCCTTGTAAAAAGTATTTGGCCCCCTTGAACTTTTCAACCTTTTGCCACATTCCAGGCTTGAAACATAAAGATATAAATTATATTTTTTTGTGAAGAATCAACAACAAGGTGGACACAATCATGAAGCGGAATGACATTTTTTGCATATTTTAAACTTTTTTAACAAATAAAAAACTGAAAAGTGAAGCGTGCAATATTATTCGGTCCCTTTACTTTCAGTGCAGCAAACTCACTCCAGAAGTTCAGTGAGGATCTCTGAATGTTCCAATGATGTCCTAAATGACTGATGATAATAATAAATAGAATCCACCTGTGTGTAATCAAGTCTCCATATAAATGCACCTGCTCTGTGATAGTCTCAGGGTTGTTTTAAGTGCAGAGAGCATCATGAAAACCAAGGAACACACCAGGCAGGTCCGAGATACTGTGGTGGCAAAGTTTAAAGTCAGATTTGGATACAAAAAGATTTCCCAAGTTTGAAACATCTCAAGGAGCACTGTGCAAGTGATCATATTGAAATGGAAGGAGTATCAGACCACTGCAAATCTACCAAGACCCGGCCGTCCCTCTAAACTTTCATCTCAAGCAAGGAGAAGACTGATCAGAGATGCAGCCAAAAGGCCCATGATCACTCTGAATGAACTGCAGAGATCTACAGCTGAGGTGGGAGAGTCTGTCCATAGGACAACAATCAGTCATACACTGCACAAATCTGGCCTTTATGGAACAGTGGCAAGAAAGTAATTTCTCAAAGATATCCATAAAATATCTCGTTTGAGGTTTGCCACAAGCCACCTGGGAGACACCAAACATGTGGAATAAGGTGCTCTGGTCAGATAAAACCAAAATCGAACTTTTTGGCCACATTGCAAAACGATATGTTTGACGTAAAAGCAACACAGCTCATCACCCTCAAAACACCATCCCCACTGTCAAACATGGTGGTGGCAGCATCATGGTTTAGGCCTGCTTTTCTTCAGCAGGGACAGGGAAGATGGTTAAAATTGATGGGAAGATGGACGGAGCCAAATACAGGACCATTCTGGAAGACTGTTGGAGTCTGCAAAAGACCTGACACTGGGACAGAGATTTATCTTCCAACAAGAAAATGATCCCAAACATAAAGCAAAATCTGCAATGGAATGGTTCAAAAATAAACTTATCCAGGTGTTAGAATGGCCAAGTCACAGTCCAGACCTGAATCCAATCAACAATCTGTGGGAAGAGCTGAAAACTGCTGTTCACAAGCGCTCTCCATCCAACCTCACTGAGCTCCAGCTGTTTTGCAAGCAAGAATGGGCAAGAATTTCAGTGTCTCGATGTGTAAAAGTGATAGAGACATATCCCAAGAGACTGCAGCTGTAATCGCAGCAAATGGTGCGCTACAAAGTATTAATTCAAGGGGGCCGAATAATATTGCACGTCCCACTTTTCAGTTTTTTATTTGTTGAAAAATTTTAAAATATCCAATAAATTTTGTTTCGCTTCACGATTGTGTCCCACTTGTTGATTCTTCACGAAACAATTAGAATTTATATCTTTACGTTTGTAGCCTGAAATGTGGCAAAATGTTGAAAAGTTCAAGGGGGCCAAATATTTTCACAAAGCACTGTATATATATATATATATATATATATATATATATATATATATGTGTGTACATGAATATATATACAGTATATGTCATATTTTTCGGATTATAAGACACACTTTTGTTCCCTCAAATTATGAGGGAAAGTGAGGGTGTGCCTTATAATCCGAATCTAAAGTACTGTAGGGGGGTGCTTTGCAGTGGTGTCCGGAGGTGGAAGGAGGCTGGCTACAGAGACAGCCAGAGGTCATGTGATTCCACTGATTATACTCATGTAATAGGCACTGCACCTGCTGCTGTCCACCTCTCAGTGCTGAAACCACACTGGGAGATGGATGTGGGGAGCGGCACATATTATGTGAGTCTGCACTCACCCCCCATCCAGCACTCCCCCACTCCATTCTGGGTATGCCCCCAACACTTTATATGTCCACATGCTGGCACACATAGTAAAATAATAAACAGCTGATAACTTACCCTCCGCCGCTTCATGCTCACAGCTCGCCACTTTCATTCTGTCTCTCTGCCAGGCATTCTCCGATCATGTGACCGGGGCTCACAGTGATGACGTAATCGCTGTGGGACCTGGTGACATGATCAGATACCGAGCAGCACAGTGACAGGAAGAAAGAGGCGTTCTGTGAACACGGAGCGGCGGAGGGTAACTTATCAGCTTTTTTATTTTACTGTGTGCACCAGCATAGGGACATATAGAGTGACAGGGTGCATATCCAGAATGGTGGGGGTGAGTGCAGGATGGGGGGTCATATCCAAGGTGGGGGTGCTATGTACCATCACTGAGGGCCATATGCTGGATGAGGGGCTATGTACCATCACTGGGGGCCATATGCAGGATAGGGGGGATATGTACCTTCACTGGGTGCTATGTACCGCCAAATGGGGCTATGTACCATCACAGGGGACTATGTATTGTCACAGGGGGCTATGTGCTGTCACAGGGGGCTATTCCAGCATGGGGGAGGCCATATACCAGGAAGAAGGATATATATACCATGACGGGGGATATGTATACAAGGATAAGGGACATATACTGATTGTAAGACGGACACTGGCATTATACGATGGACCTCATTTAACATTAAAAAATACAACAAAAAAAGTTTTTCTCGTATCCTTCACCAAACTTGGGTGTGCGTCTTATAATCAGGTGCACAAAGTATTCACTGATCTCAGGGATACCAGTTCAAGAAAACACTATGGGCTGCTGGCTAAAGCGCTCAACACAGTAAATTCCAAGACGCATTACCCCCTGGGAATTTTGAATATGCAAATAGAGTCTGTGGAGTCTCAACACAGGACTAGCCAGATATCCCTCCAGGGAAGGACCTAGCCATGGGGTGGCCCTTTTAGTCAATATCCAGCTCTTTACAAGCTTAAAGATATAATAAGGGAATACCAAGGCCAGGTATTGATCCACAGACAGCTGTTTCGGGGTGTTGCCCCTCATCAGTGTGGAGTAGTATTCTGGCTAGGTGGGAGCAATGCCTAGTAGACCAACAATACAAAGTATTCACTGATCTCAGGGAGACCAGTCCAAGAAAACGTTGCGAGCAGCCGGTTAAAGCGCTCAAACACAGTGAATTCCTAGGCGCATTGCCCCCTGGGAAATTTAAATATGCAAATAGAGTTATGATCAGGTGTGTCTTATAAAGCGAAAAATAAAAATATATATATATATGTAAACCAATATATATTTATATCCAGGCCACTGTTGACTCATTAAAATATATATATATATATATATATATATATATATATATATATATATATATATATATATACATATATGTACACTCATATATACATACAGTCATGGTTGAAGTGTTGGCACCCTTAAAATTGTTTCGGAAAATGAAGTAATTCTCCCAGAAAATGATTGTAATTACACATTTTGTTATACACATATTCATTTACTTTGTGTGTATTGGAACAACACGAATATAACGTAGAAAAAAAGCAAATTGGACAAAATAAAAAGGGGAAAAGTTGACTCAATCTTTACATTGTGTGTCTGTGTGTGTCACTCTAAACATGGGGAACAGAAGGAAAAGAAGAGAACTGAGAGGAATTGAGAACCAAAATTGTTCATAAAATATCAACAATCTCAAGATCACAAATCCATCTCCAGAGATCTTAATGTTTCTTTATCCATGGTGCACAACATAATCGAAAAGTTTACAACCCAAGGCACTGTAACTAATCTCCATGGATGTGGACGACAGAAAACAGTTGATGAAATGTTGCAACACAGATAATACCAATGGTGGATTAGCAGTCCAATTATGTTACAAGAAATTCAAGCTGTCCTGCAAACACAGGGTGAATCAGTGTCAGGATAACCTATTCCTCTGTATTTGAGTTAAATAAATTGCTATGGCAAAAGATCCAGAAGGACCCCACTGCCAACACAGAGACATAAAAAGCTAGACGGCAATTTGCCAAAATGTATGTGAGTAAGCCAAAATCCTTCTGGAAAAGTGTGTTGTGGACTGATGAAAACAATATAAAACTTTTTGGTAAAGCACATTATTCTACTGTTACTGAAAACAGAATGAGGCCTACAAGGACAAGAACACTGAGCCTACAGTCAAATATTGTGGAGGTTCAAAGATGTTTTGGGGTTGTTTTGCTGCCTCTGGCACTAGGAGCCTTGAATATGTGTAAGGCATCTCGAGATCTTAGAATTACCAAGTTTTCTTTTGTCGCAATGTTGTCCCCAGTGTCAGAAAGCTAAGTTTGCATTCATGGGTTTTCCAGCAGGACAATGACCCCAAACATCTTTGAAAGCACCTAGAAATGGATGGAAACAAAGCGCTAGAGAGTTCTGAAGTGGCAGCAATGCATCCGGATCTAAATCTTATTGTATATCTGTGGAGAGATCTTAAAATTGCTGTTGACAGAAGGCACCTTCACATCTAAGAGACCTGGAGCAGTTTGCAAAAAAAGAGTTCAAAATTACAGTTGAGGGGTGTAAGAAGCTTGTTAATAGTTATAGAAAGTGATTAATTGCAGTTGCAGGATGTGCAACCAAATAATAATTTGTGGGTGCCAACAATTTTGCTTGGCCTATTTATGGGGGTTTTGTGTTAAATTATGTGTAGTTTGTCTCTTTGCCTTTGTGTTTTTGTGTTGTTCCAATAAACACAATGAAATAAAAATGCGTATGACAAACATGTGTAATTGCAATAATTTTCTAGGAGAAATACTTAATTTTCTTAAATAATTTCAAGGGTGCCAACACTTTCGGCCATGACTGTACATACATATACATATATATGTATGTGTGTATATATTTATATTTATATATGGTTATATGACCTACCTTACTCCCCCTTTCCTTTGCACTGCTTATGTGTCTCCCCTACCAATCTACTTACTTCCATTTCTAGCAGTGATGTTACTTCACCACTGTGACCAATGTTATGTCATCTGACTGGCTACTTGGACTGGAAAAGCCAGTCTCCTTGGTCACTGCTGGAGCCACTGACTTCATAGGTCAAGGGGTGAACTTTGGACTGGAGAAGCCAGTCTCCTTGGTCACTGCTGGAGCCACTTACTTCATAGGTCCAGGGGTGAACTTTGGACTGGAGAAGCCTGTCTCCTTGGCCACTGCTGGAACCACTGACTTCATAGGTCAACCAGGGGTGAACTAAACGTCCCCGCCGCCTGAGGCGGACAGCGGTGGGGTGCTAGCAGTCCGGCGGCGGGATTGAAGAGTGGGGGGGAGGTGCTAGCAGTCCGGCGGCGGGATTATTGGAGAGCGGGAGGGGGATGTGTTGGTTGGTGTGGGGTGCTAGCGCAGTCCAGTGTGTGCCTATATCTTCTTATTGTGGAGGCAGGCGGCGGCAAGCAGGAAGGAAGCCACCGCTATGTGCAGGGCGCCGCCCACCTGCAGCGTTGCTGCTGCCCTGCCTTCTTGCTGCCTGAGCAGAAGGCTCAACTCGTCCAATGGATGCTGTGGCCCTGCATAGGTCATATGAAATTGCTCACCAGAAGAGGGATGGAAGTATCTGTTAAGGATATATAATGAAAAGATAGACAACCCTTTAAAAATCTCATCAGCAGAGTACATCTCCTAATTGTCAAGGTAAAAATAACACAAGCTGCAATAAACAATAAACCATCCACATTCTGCTGATGGCATCAGAACAGTCAGTGATAGGGTTTTCCATCACTCCATTGAAAAGACCTTTTTTTGTAATAGCATTTTATTCGAGATTCACCGATGATGTAATTCTAAGACTGCTCTTATCATCAATGCATTACAATTTATGGACATGACACATTTCCTCACATGAGATTTCATTATGTATTACATTATGTATTTCCGAGAGGGAAATGGTTGACTTAACCTTACATTAGATAGAGCTGTATTACATTTTCTACCATCTTTCTGTGATCAACGCTATAAAACTCCCATCGATCATGACTGTAAATAAAGCAACAAAAAGGATGATGAGAGCCTAAACACATAGTAACCATAAAACAAATTCCAAATCTGTGTACGGCTTGTGCGCTCCTCCTCCCTTCTTCATAGCTTCAGGCTTGAACCTGGGATCCCTAGTGGGTAATCACTATCTGGATATAAATGAGCTGGCGTCTTAATCTGCTCTTCTTAATCACATTTTTTTTTGCAGTTCTAGGGCTGATGAAAATCCTTAGCGCTTTCTCCCAAAATGCCAGGTTTATTAGCTGATTGAACATGCTGTTTAATAACAAGGTCAGCTTTTTGCTTTTCAAGGGTTATGGTGGCACCCGGTAGGAGCAAGCAAAGGCATATATGGCTGTCAATCCATGTGGGAGACTATTTACTATTTATATTTACTAACGGTAAAAAAAGGCCAAGTTATGGCCAAATGTTTTGATTAATTTCATATCAGAAAATGGTTGAAAAACAAACAAACACCAAGTCATCCAAATGAGTGAATTCCAGGGCCCTTCAGTTTGCCTTAGACATAGAGGCTAGGTCGAGTTTATTGCTGAACCCATTGATCTGTGTACAGTCCATTTATCATTCATGAAAAGAGCCAGTGATCTTCACAGTATATTAGAAGAAACAACTGAGATCATCTGTCAACGGGCCTCTTATTTCTGTTTCCCTCTCCGCAGGGACCACATCTCCTTCGATTCTTCTTGAATTAAAATGTTGCTAAGCAACACAGCTGGGGGCACCGGCGGTAGAAGCTTCAGTCTATCAAACTGTTTAAGCAGCTGGAGTTTTCACTGGTGATTTTTTTTTTCCCCTGAACAATCATGCATAATTATGGAACACAAGCCATACTCCAATACCCCAGAATATCACATATGTTTAATGTAAAGTGGGACAAAAACCTTTTTTCTAATGCAAATGTGAGGTGAAATCCACTATTATCATCGCTGGACGCTCTACAATGGCTTATTTGGAGCTGTCATTTTCTAGAAATTAGGGCTCCCACTGAAGCATCATGGGATGTATTTGTATGAAGCAATCTAGCAGAATAATTCAAAGTGCTGTCATTCCAATTCTTTTGTCTAAAATCATATGGCAACGTCTAGGCTGTTCACAAAAATAAAATTAAAATCTGAAATAATGATATATAGTGCAATAATATTTAGCAATAAGTTACAATCTACATAATATATTACTGAATATGTTCTTTTCTCTGAAGGAAATGTTATTTTATTATAGTTTAATTTGGGATTTGATTTAAACTATATCATTTTTTCACATTTAGAAAGAGCCTCCAAAATGGGCTATCCAGATGTTTAGCTTGATTCATATGTTGGTAACCATCAGTGAGTTTTCCGAGAGTGCTAATATACATGTGTTGTATTTATTTGCTGATCTGACTCCTTCAAGGGAACCAACCACCCCAAATGACCCCCCGGACTGTTAATATGTGTCCCTACACCCAGCACACACATTTGGGGCAATCGTTTTGCTAAAAAAACTGTTTAGTAGAAGCTAAGATATAGCTTTATAAAGTTTAAAAAATGTTGTCGACTGGGTGTTACCTAGCTTGTCCTCCTGCAGTGTTCATGTGCCTGTCAGCCTCCTCTCCCCCCCTCCCTTCAGTAAAGCCCTGCCCTTTCAGCCTCGTCACAGGCTGCTGCACGGAGTCTCATTGTTTATGATAACAGAAGGCAAACCTGAAAGGCTGAAACCTGAGAGGCTGAAAGGGCAGGGCTTTACTGAAGGGAGGGGGGAGAGGAGGCTGACAGGCACATGAACACTGCAGGAGGACAAGCTAGGTAACACCCAGTCGGCAACATTTTTTAAACTTTATAAAGCTATATCTTAGCTTCTAATAAACAGTTTTTTTAGCAAAAACGATTGCCCCAAATGTGTGTGCTGGGTGTAGGGACACATATTAACAGTCCGGGGGGGTCATTTGGGGTGGTTGGTTCCCTTTAAAGGGTTATTCTCAAGTTGTTTCTTGAGCAGCAGGCACTCCTCATTCATTCACTATGATGACACTTTAATGGTCTGTCAGTGGCTAAAATCCGCACTATTATCACTATACTTGAATCTAGATACAGCCAGGCCTTTTGAATAAGCACATTGCTTGGAAAGAGAAAGTAATGATTTGGAGAACTGCTCTGGAAAATGCAGATGCTGGTAATTTTGCAGGATTGATAATAGCAGCATGGCAAGGAGCTGGCAGAGAAGGGGAGGTGAGCATTTAACTGGTCTATAGAAAACAATGGACTGGAGAGAGATGGCTGCAATTTCAGTAGTTAACTCTTCAGCCTAGAATTTAGGTATTGCACAAACTCAACTAGGCACTGGTGATTGCTATCCTTGAAAAAAAACTGTATATAATGTAAGAGAAAAGCTGTCATAAAAGGAAAATAACAGCTGATAGAAAAAGCACATCAATTGAATATTTGCTTATTTTCATGCAGACTTACTAAAGCAATTTAGAAAAATATTAAAATCTGAGAGTCCTCAGTGGTTTACACCTTTTAATGGCTAACGGAAAAGATGGTAAATATAGCAAGCTTTCGGGACACTATGGCCCCTTCATCAGGCTAATAATGACACAAATTCTGAAGACACACACATATACACATAAGCAAAAGAAAAAAAAAAGCAGCGTTAGATGATGTAGTAAATACAACAGGTGACATAATGTAGAGTCAGGCTAGGGAGGGGGAGAGGAGCCGGGAAGGCAAGGTAAAGTCAAAATTCCATGATGAGTGGAACAGATTGTATTATTGTTCTACGATTAGTGGCCTGTGGAGACCTGAAGATTCCTCAGTGAGAGTAGAAAGTCATAAATCGGTGCGAGACACTTCATATAAGTGTCAAAAGTTCATTGTTCTCTAAATGGAGTTTGTTGGAAGATGTGATATCCCCAAATGCCCTTTCATTTTTTGTAAAAACTCATGAATCCATGTGAGATATTTAATCCTGTCTTGAATGTGTCAAAGGTTGTTATCAATTTGTATTCCCAAATTCTTCTCTCTCTCTGAGATTTGAAGTTGCTTTTTAAATGAGGACTAATATCGGTTTCACTGTGGTCAGGGCTGCAAAAATGCTTGGCTACAGGTAGATTCATACGCCTTTCTTTTATTGAGTGACGATGAGAATTCATTGTTATTCTGAATTTTTGCCCGGTCTCACCTATGTACATGCCACCTGTTGGACATTTGATGCATATAATTAAATAAACCACATTGCTTGTGATGTAACTGAAGTTACCTTGGATTTTGTAGTCCTGATTTATTCCAGGAATCTTTATCTTGTCTGTTATCATTATAGATGGGCAGGTTTTGCACCTGTTCTGGTTGCAGGGAATGGTATGAGTCTTCAGAATTTGTGTCATTATCAGCCTGATGAAGGGGCCATATTATCCCAAAAGCTTGCTTTGCTTACCATCTTTTCAGTTAGCCATTAAAAGGTATCAGCCACTGAGGACTCTCAGATTCTAATATTTATCTACTGGCTAACACGGTAGAAGCACTCTTTATTGGTATTATTACCAGAGTATGTTCAACTATTTTGAACTTTAAGTTTATTAAAATATATTTAAAAAAATTAAGAAAATAAAAACAATACCATAAATCAGAAAATAGCTGTTTATAGTCTTGCAATTCTTTGAATACAAAGTACCACATTTTTCGATTTATAAGACGCACTGGATTATAAGATGCACCCCCAAATTTGGTGAAGGAAAAGAGATGAAAAATAATTTTTAATGTCAAATGGGGTCCATCTTATAATGCCAGTGTCCGTCTTACAATCACTATATATATCCCTCATCCTGGTATATGACCCCCTCATCCTAGTATATATGTCTACTATCCATGTATATACAGCCCTCATCCTGGTATATAGGTCCCTATCTTGGTACATAGCACCCCCGTCATGGTACATGGTCCCCCATCCTGGGATATAGCCCCCCATTCTGGATATAGCCTCCTTATCTTGGATATGGCCCCCTTGTTCTGACACATATAGCCTCCCTGTGCTGGCACATAGTCCGCCTGTGCTGGCACACAGCCCCCCTATTCTGTATATTGCCCCCAATCACTCTATATGCCCCACCCTGCTGGCGCACACACAGTAAAATAGCAAATGCTGTTACCCTCCGTAGCTCACTCTGTGCTCCCAGCTTAGTGTCTTTCTGCGTCTATTCCGGGCATCGGATCATGCGACCGGGGTGAATAGTGATGTCATCACTGTGCGACCCAGATCACATGATTGGATGCCAGGTGCAGAGATGGGAAGACTCTGAGCTCGGAGCACAGAGCGAGCTACAGAGGGTAAGTAACAGTGTTTATTATTTTACTGTGTGCACTCCAGCAGGGGGCATAAAGAGTGATGGGGGCCATATCCAGGATGGGGGGTGGTGAGTGCAGGCACATGTGATATGTGTTGCTCTCCTGTCCACTTCTCGGCGCTGGCTTCAGCACCGAGTTGGTGGAAAGCGGGTGCAGTGAATATTACATAATCATAATGAGCGGGAGCAGTGTGACCATGGGCTGCCTATGCAGCCTGATCCGGCCCGCTCCAGCCCCTGGACTCCGCTCTAAAGTGGCCCTCCCCTACAGTACAAAACAGTACATTCAGATTATAAGATTTACCTCCCACTTTCCCCTAAGATTTTGGGAAACAAAAATGCATTTTATAATCCGAAAAATTAATCAATTCCTTTGTCCCTCCATTAAACATCAAGAAATAATATTTAAAAAAAAAAAGCATACTTGGTATTGCCCATGTCAGTAAAAGCCCAGTTCTATCAGAACTTTAAAATTAACTACCCCAATGCGGGAATTTCCCATAAAAAGGAAAAAGAAAAAACCCAGAAATGTGGGGGGGAGGGGGTTGGTCACCAATCTCCCTTTAAAAAAAGTATTAAAAAGCCATTTAAAAAGCCATAAAAAGGGTATCAAGATATCATCAGCTCTCCAAGTTTAAGCCCAAAACCCTCACACAGCTTAATTGATAGAAAAATAATAACAATAAAGTTTTGGGAAAAAAGGGAGACAATTTAGAATTTAAATAAACAGAGAAAACCCTGAAAGTTTAGTATCTCTCTAACCATACGGGGCCTGGAGAAGTATGCTACAATGCCCAATTTTTATTAAATAATAAAGGGGCTGTAAAAAACAAAACCCCCCTAAAAATTGGCAAAAATTGCTTTTTTTACTACTATTTCATCCCGGGAAAAACATCCCCACCCCTTTTTTCCTGAAAAAATTTAAACGTTTGGGAAGTAATATAAAACTACAACTCACCCCATAAAAAACCCCCCCAAAATGTATGTTAAATGGGAAAAAATTTTTAAAAAAAAAAAAGTTTTGGATTTTAAAAAGAAGGGATGAAAAAAAAAAAAAATGAAAAATATAAAAAAAAAAATTTGGGTTTTGCGGTTGCAGAGGGAAGGGGTTAAAGTGCAAAACAATTAATCTATATGTATATTTAATTTTTTTCCTTTAAAACGAGACACTAGACCAATGGCTTTTTTTTTTCCCTGTTAAAATATACCAAAAATACGGGGGCCTGAAAAAAAAGGCCAGAAAAACCCCAAAAAAGCAAGACAAGTGAAAAAAACATTAATCAGTGTAATGTTTTTATAGCCATGAAAGCTTCTCTGTTGTCTTGTAGCCAGACCTCATAAAATGCAAAAAAAAAATACAAAAACAAAACATGCTTCCCCATAAAAATGCTGTGTCTGAAACTAACCTCAAACTAGTTTTCCAAATTTAAAAAACCTTTAAGGAAACCCTTTACACAGGGACATATCTCCGGCCCATGTTGCCCCGGGGAATTTGCGGGAGCGCGCACCCTGACAAAAATCCCG
>JARQOC010000008.1:125641156-125758933 GCA_033576535.1 Allobates femoralis | reverse complement strand
CTCATGAATCCATGTGAAATATTTAATGCTGTTTTAAATGTGTCAAAGGCCGTTATCAATTTGTATTTCCAAATTCTTCTCTCTCTCTGAGATTTGAAGCTGCTTTTTAAATGAGCAGACTAATATTGGTTTCACTGTGGTAAGGGCTGCAAAAATGCTTTGCTACAGGTAGATTCATATGCTTTTCTTATATTGAGAGGCGATGAGAATTCATTCTTGTCCTGAATTTTTGCCTGGTCTCCCCTTCGTACATGCCACCTGCTGGACATTTCGTACATATAAATAAATACACTACATTGCTTGTGGTGCAGCTGAAGTTACCTGGGATCTTGTACTCCTGATCTATTCCAGGAATCTTTATCTTGTCTGTTGTCATTATAGATGGACAGGTTTTGCACCTGTTCTGGGATATAGCTCCCCCATACTGGATAAGGCCTCCTCATTTTGGATATAGCCCCCTTGTTCTGACACATATAGTCTCCCTGTGCTGGCACATAGCCCCCACCCCCATTTGGTATATTGCCCCTAATCACTCTATATGCCCCCCCTGCTGGAGCCCACACAGTAAAATAATAAACACTGTTACATACCCTCCGTAGCTCACTTTGTGCTCCCAGCTTAGTGTCTTCCTGCGTCTATTCCGGGCATCGGATCATGTGACCGGGGTGAACAGTGATGTCATCACTGTTCACCCCAGATCACATGATTGGATGCCAGGTACAGAGACGGGAAGACTCTGAGCTGGGAGCACAGAGCGAGCTACAGAGGGTAAGTAACAGTGTTTATTATTTTACTGTGTGCGCTCCAGCAGGGGGTATAAAGAGTGATGGGGGACCATATCAGGATGGGGGGTGGTGAGTGCAGGCACATGTGATATGCGTTGCTCTCCTGTCCAAATCTCGGTGCTGGCTTAAGCACCGAGTTGATGGAAAGCGGGTGCAGTGAATATTACATGATCATAATGAGCGAGAGCAATGAGACCATGGGCTGCCTATGCAGATTATAAGATTTAACCCCACATTCCCCTAAAAGTTTGAGAAACAAAAATGCATTTTATTATCCCAAAAATATGGTACTGCTGCCTTCACTAGCTACTATGTTCTTTGGCAGTTGAATTTGTGTACTGCTTTCCTCTTCTTATACATCATTGCGTGAAATCCTTACTGCTGTCACAGGCGCTACTGTTGTGTGATTATTCTACACAACCTCCTTAAAAATGAGTTTATGTTTCTCTCTTCACTGTCTGTGTATTATTTCTTTAAAATTCCTATTATTTAAGAAGCAGCAGAACAGTCAACTATACAAAGTAGTTTTACAGTCTCAACATCAATAAAATAAGTGGAAAATTATAATAAAGACTATGTAAAAATTTGATTAAGCCATGTGCTTTAAAAATAAGAGGAAAAAAATGTTAAAGTTGTACCAAGTATTTAATAAGTAATAACTTTTATAAGTTATTACTACTTCTTCAGTCAGGACTCAGAAAGTATAACGCCACCTACACTTTGTCATGTTGTCAATCAGTGTTTTAAAAGGAATCAGCCAGTAGGACTATTCCCTCTAAATTGTCTATATGAGCATGTAGATAATAGAAAGTTAATTAAAATGATACCTTGATATCTATGATCTGATGACTTATTTCAGAGAAATCCTCATTTTTCTTATATGTAAATGAGCTGTTAAGGTTTATAGGCTGAACATATATCTACATAAGAATCTGCCTCCACAGCTTATTTTAAATAATGGAGGTGTTACCGGTGTGAGCCATGTAATGACTGACACTGCTTTCATAATTACACACAGCTCTACATTGAGATCACAACTAACAAATGATGACAGAAGTAAACTTTGTCTCATTGTAAACATTTGCAGAAGCAGTTGTCCTCTCATAGTGCTGGCAGCTTATGCTTCATTCTAACCAACACAGGACAGCAGAGTTGAGCCTTGTCTCATTACAATCACATTTCCATTTGTCATCTCACAGTGCTGCCACCTCTACTGTACTGCCCCTCCCCCAAAAATGGCTGCCTGTAAAATGGAAACTGAAGCGCTGTGAGAGGACAAGGGCAGCTGTACATGTTTTTGTAATAAGACAAATAAGTATCAGTCATTACATATCTAGTTTCTGCTAACGCCCCCTATCATTTACAATAAGTTTTAGAGGCCGAGTCTTAGGAAGAGCTTTGTTTGGCTCACAGATATTAACAGCTCATTTACATATTAAGTATAATCTGGATTTCGAGGGAATAAGATATCGGATTGCAGATATCAAGATCTCATTTTATTCAGCTTCCTATGACATACATACCTATATAGATGGGTTAGGAGGGTTGATCCTACCGACAGATACCCTTAATGGCATGGACAACCTAAGCTTTACCTCTGCTTACCTATATGTTTTAAACAAAACTTTTTTGTTATTGACAATTTGCAAGAATAATTTATTAAGGGCATTTACCTTTAGAAGAACACATGTTAGGGCCGCTTTACACGTCTCGATATCGCAATGCAACATCGATAAAAAGTCACGTGGTGTGGCCGTTGCAGTTGATATCGTTCGTGTGTTGTGTCATGTAAATGGGCAATGCGGCGCGAAAACAACCTAACTACGATATTGCAAGAAGATTGTGCAAGCCCTTCAACCGTGCAATATTGCATATGCGATCTGGCATGATCATGCTGTGTGATGGCGCAACTACGATTTGGAGCGCAACTTCCCCTATTCACTACAATGTTAAATGGTGGTTCCCTGGATTGCTCACACTCAGCGTGGGCAAGGGGCGTGCCACATCATAGCTGCGTTGCCTGCCGATATCTCCCTGTGTGACATCTACTATGCGATCTTGGACAAGTGCCAAAAACGTGCACGCTCCCGTGAAATTGTATACAATATCGGAACTATATTGCGACATGTAAAGCGGCCCTAAGAGAGTGCAATGTACTGCATACCTGTGCGTAGTACGAGAACGCCGTGTCCCATATATAGATTATGCATGTAACAGCGTCATGTACATGGACTTTTACATTAACAAAATAAGAACAACTCTATGTAGATGATAATAGACAGCATCTTAGAATAAGTTGTGCATAAAATGTAACATTTCTTTGCTATACTTTACAGAATAATTTTTCTCCCAAATGACACAATCACAAAGAACAGAACACCTACTGGAACCCTGGAATCTCTCAAAATAAATCATCCCCGCCAGTGATTTTAGTGGTGCATTTTCAAGCCTAAATGAATGAACTTCCCAGCCCAATCAGTGTTATAAAAACACTGTGCCAAAGTCTGATGATGATTAACCGTGTGGCGGGGTCCTTTACATATAACATTTAGAAGACAGAAGATTAGCCTATTAATGAAGAAAAATAAAGGACATTTAAATTTAAAGTACATTCCCGTGGAAGCAGGAAAATACATTGTGAGAATGTGGCTGCTGCCACTGGAAACATACAGGAATTATACTCCTTATGGAAATCTCTTTAAACATGTGAATTCTTGATTATATAGGTTAAATAAATTTAGACCCCCAGAACGGAAAATATATACATATTGTACACAGGGTGGTGGAGTCTATAAGCCAAACATCCGAATCTGACTCTTCAATTTCCCTGAATCTGACTCAGACTCCACCAAAATGGACACCGAGTTCTACTCCAACTCCACGACTCTGACTCCAATTCCACAGCCCTGATGTCCATGCATACTTTTTAATTTACCTCATTAAGCAAAATGACATACAAGTTTGTCATCACTTGGATACTTTCATGATAAAGAGGGTCTGGTTCTTTAGTGGTTCCACACGTGGTACATGTCGGCTATGTTACATAGCTGGTATCTGTTTCTAGCAGCAGTAATGAAGGCTGAACTACAGTTCCTGTTATTAACCATTTACATGCTGCTGCCAATGTTTGAAAGCAACAGATAAGTAGAGCTGTTGCTGATTCTCGCATCCATCAGCCTCCTGGTGACATAATTCCTGAGTACTGATGAATTATCATGGTAGCATACTGAAGGCAGCAGGTAGTGCCATTTTTGGAACTCTTGTGAAGCTCAGTCACCAGCTGAGCTTCACAGGGGATCATGATTTTCACTATACACGGCAATACTTTAGTATTGCAGTATATAGTATAAATGCTCACACAATTAGTCCCTTAGTGGACTAAAAATTAAGTAAAAAAATAAAAAATGTAATAATTTATAAAAAAAAATGTAATCAATTCCCTTGTGCTCCATTAAACATCAAGAAATAATATTTAAAATAAAAAACATACTTGGTATTGCCATGTCAGTAAAAGTCAGTTATATCAGAACATTAAATTAACTATCCAATGCAGTGAACTCCATAAAAAGAAAAAATCAAAAACCCAGAAAGGTGGGGGGAGGGGGTTGGTCACCATTCTGCCTTAAAAATGTATTAAAAAGAAATTTAAAAAGCCATATACTGGTATCAATGATATCATCAGCTCTCCAACCTAAGACCAAACCCTCACACAGCTTAATTGATAGAAAAATAATAACATTATAAGTCTTGGAAAAAGGAGACAATTTAGAACTTAAATAAACAAAGAAAACCCTGAAGGTTTAGTATCTCCCTAACCATACTGGCCTGGAGAAGTATGCTACAATGTCATTTTTATTAAATAATGAAGGCTGTAATAACAAAACTCCCCTCAAAATTGGCAGAATTTCATTTTTTACTACTATTTCATACCGATTAGCATCCCCACCCTTTTTTCCTGTATAATTTAAGACGATTGGAGTAATATAAAACTACAACTCACCCCATAAACAATTCCCATACTGTATGTTGATGGAAAAATAAAAAAAAATTTAAAAGTTTTGGATTTTGAAAGAAGGGATGAAAAAGAAAAAAATGCAAACATAAAAATAAAAATTGGTTGCGGTTGCAGAGGGAAGGGGTTAAAGTGCACATCAATTAATCGTATATGTATATGAATTTTTCCTAAATCGAGACACTAGACCAATGGCTTTTTTTTCCTCTGTTAAAATATACCGAAACTACGGTGCTTGAAAAAAGGCCACAAACCCAAGAAAGCAAGACAAAGAAAAAAAAATTAATCAGTGTAATGTTTTTATAGCCATGAATGCTTCTCTGTTGTCTTGTAGCCAGACCTCATAAAATGCAAAAAAAAAGTACAAAAAGAAAACAAGCTTTCCCGTAAAAATACTGTGTCTGAAACTAACCTCAAGCTAGTCTTCAATTAACAAACCTTTAGGGTATGTGCACATGAGCTCTTCTACAGGAGGATGGGCTTTGTAACCTGCCTAAAAACACCATAGAGATGCTAAAAAGAATTAACATATATACTGCAATGCAATAGCGACCTTTTTCTCATATGTTGAGTCTTTTGAGAGTCATTTAACATCTTCAGGTCTTGAAAGTCATGAAGGGGCTAAAAGAAGCGACCTGACCATTTTCCAGGCAGCTTTTTCTTGGAAGCCACTCACTATTTTATATATAAATGTAAAAAATAAGGATGTAGGTGATGCAAAATCATCTGAAAAGACACCAAAAATTATGTTTCAAGAAAAACAACAGCAACCGTTCCTGAAGAATCTTCTGCTTTCGAAACTTGGTGGGTACCAGCCTTTAAAATATGTTGTGAACATGTGGCACCCCAAGGCCTAGTTGACACAGTGGAATTACCTTCCTCCCAGGGGGTGATGTCATGCCTGGAAGCAAGAAGGGGTTGCCACGCTAGGTACTCAGCATCCAACACTTTTCCTGCTCTGAGTCAGAAGGGGGAGCTGTAATCCGGATTCAGGGGAGCAGCAGGAAGCGCACAGTAGAAAGACAGTTGGACAAGTTATAAAAGAGGAGACAAACAGAAAGTGAGAGTTCAGTCAGTGTGAGGTAGCCGTTGGAGACGGTCTGAGAGCCAGAGAAAAGGACACCGGAGTCCTGAGTTGTGGGGTACTGAAGACCCAGCAGCTGAGACCGGAGGGCAGAAGAATGCAAGTCTTCTGGCCACACCAAATACCCGACGACACCGCAGCAGATTAGAGCCTGGAGCCACCAGCAGAGGAGCAACACTTGAAAAAAGCCCAAGCTGCCTGCCATACAGGTAGGAACAACTAAACACGCAGGAAGAGGGTCACAGTGCAGCTTTAGGCAGCAAGGACCAAAAGAGAGAACACAAAAGGGAGAACTCCAAATTCCCCTGGTGTGGTGGATCACCCAATTGCTTAGAGGCCATCTGTAATAAGTGCCCCGAACTGCATCTACAACCACCAAATAAAGGTGATGTAAATTACAACCCTGTGTCCTACGGTTCTTTGCATGCGTCTGTCACCCTGCATCCCAATGATCACCACAGCCCTGCTTGACTGTTTCATCTGCCCTGGGGCTCTGCTGCACCTCTGGGGAGCTGTGTCATCTTTGCTGCGTCATCAAAAGCCCCAGTGGTCCAGAACTGCAGAGTTGGCCCTTTATAGCCAAATATCACAGGTGGCGTCACATATTCCCATATAAACTTTTTCCACATTTAACAACACTGCCAAGTCATGGAACGGGTGACAGCCCTGTGACTTCCCCAGAAAAGGACCGACCCGGCCCGATTCCTAGTATCCCATGGCCCTGCTGGGCGTCTCATACACATACTTTTTGGGGTTTTGGCACAGAAAATAATTGGAAATTGGAGCATTTTGAGAAGTATAGAGTGTTTAACCCTTCACAACCAATGACGTAGATATACATCATCGGTCGTGTCTCTGCCTTAGGCCGGAGACACAGTATGCGAGTTGCATGCAAGATACTTGCACAAGTCTCGCATGACTCACCTGTGTCGGCTTCCATCTCTCTGGACAAGAGGGCGTCAGCTGCATAGAAACACATGCTTCGGTTCAGAGAGATGGCGGCCGTTCCCGGTGAGTCATGCAAGTATCTCTCATGCATCTTGCATAGTGCTTGTCCAGCCTTATATAGAATTTCACCTGCTGAGACTGCATCTTTTCCTGCACATTTCGACTCATTTGATCAGCCGACATGTGCTTGTAGCAGCACCTGCGCCTGTTAACTAGTTAAATCATGTTGTCAAATTCTGCCATTCCCTGCTCCCATCAGCAGCCCTGTGATATAACTGCCGGGCGCCGATGCGTTGTCGTGACAGAAAGGAGGCAGCTGAAGACTTGTCTCTGTCACGACATACATCCTGTGAATGATGTCTGAATATCAGCATTCACAGAAGATGATCATGTGTGCTGAGCAGAGACTTGCATTAGCACAGCTCTGTAGAGCACAAGGGATCGGGCAGTGGCAGTTTTAAGCCTCCTAAAGGGACTCCCAGAAGCAATAAAAGTCAACAAATAGGTTTTAAAGATATGAAAAAAAGTAAAAAACACAAAAGTTTAAAAAAAACCACACATATTTAGTATCAAAATATAAAATAAATTAATCTGGTTGGTGAAGTGGGTAACAGAAAAAATATAAAAAATGACAGAATGACAGCTTTTTGTTCGCCACAACATTGCAATAAAATACAATAAAAGACAATCAAAATATCAAATATATGCCAAAATTGTAAAATTAATGAAAAAAAAATATATATGTTTGGCATCTATGAAAATGTACAGAATTGAAGAATCATACTGACAGGTCAATTTTACCATATAGTGAACCTGGAAATTTTAATAAAACCTAAAACCATTGTGGAATTGCACTTGTTTTGCAATTTCATCGTACTTGGAATTATTTTCCCGTTTTCCAGTACATTATATGGTAAAATGAATGATGACATTCAAAAGTACAACTAGTCCTGCAAAAAACAAAACCCTCATATGTCAATATTGACAGAAAAATTAAAAAGTTATAGCTCTTTAAAGAAGGAAGGGTAAAACAAAAAATTTCCCGGGGTTTGAGAGTTTCCGCTCAGTTTCTAGCAGGGCTGTCAAGTTGGTAAGCCAAATATTTGACTCTGACTTTTCAATTTCCCTAAATCCGACTTCAACTCCAACTCCACCAAAATGGACACTGACTCTGAGTCATGGAGTCGGTGTCCATTTTGATGGAGTTGAAGACGCGTTCAGGGAAATTGAGGAGTTGGAGTCGGATGTTTGGCTTACTGACTTCACAGCCATGGATTTGGAGTCAGAGTCATGGAGTCGGAATTGGTGTCCATTTTGATGGAGTTGGAGACGGGTTCAGGGAAATTGAAGAGTTGGAGTCGGATGCTTGGCTTACTGACTTCACAGCCATGGATTTGGAGTCAAACATACAACTCCTCAATTTCCCTGAACCTGACTCCAACTCCACCAAAATGGACACCGACTCTGACTCCACAACTCCGACTCCATAACCATGGCTGTGAAGCCGGTAAGCCAAACATCCGACTCCAACCCCTCAATTTGCCTGACCCTGTCCCCAAGTCCACCCAAAATGGAAACCGACTCCAATTATATGACTCCAACTCCACAGCCCTGGTTTCTATTCCAAAAGCATAAAAAAAACCTCAGTGTGAACATACCCTTACAGGGAAATCAGAACTACAGGGAGAACACTGAGGCTGGAAACTAATTAAGAAGGGGAAATTAACTTTGTTCAAAAGATTCCTCCAGAGCTGTATAAATCTATGAGTGATCCAAAGAGGGCACATTATATATTATTACTAGGAGAGGCTATTAGTATTGGCCAATTAAATAGAACATGAGAAGACTTTACAAATGTCCAAACACAGGGAGCTTTGATTGCTTTCCCCAAAAGTTACTTTATCTTGAAGACGGAGAGCTCAGTTCAGTGCAATGTAAACCAATGGTACGTTCAATAATACTGTCATAAAACTGTAAAATCTGCACAGTGCATGACTTAATAATGCAGGAAATCCCACGTGAAATGTTAAACAGATGCGTGCTCGCTATAATGAACCTGCCCTATAAATATCCTTTGTGATGGTCAGCATGATTCGCAGAGAAAAAAAAAATCATTGAAATATTGCAGGCTGCTGATAACTCCAAACTTAAAAGACAGTTATTAAATAAAAAATGTCAATACTCATGTCTGTGCAAAAACATTTGAGACTGATTATGTTGTTTATATTGAAAGAAAGGTATGAAGTCTATATCTTTAGATCTTTTATTGAGCTGTGAGCCCGGCATCAATAGCTGCTGCTCAACTGTAAATGAAAATTGATTCCAGATCTAACCCCTCACTTACAGTGCTCCTCTAATCCAAACTAACCCTATTAAACAGTAAAGGAAAGCATATTTAATGGAAAGCTTGGCACAGCCATAAATATCCCCAATGTGACAGAGACGCAAGCAATGCAGCCCACATAAAACCTCGCTGACATTAAACAGGTTGGGACCGATTGGTAACGGCAAACAGGAAATGTTAACTGGTTCTGGAGCATCGGTAATAGCAGGGAAAAGGATAAAGAACAGTACAGCAGATTTCTGGGATAAAAAATAACTATCACATTTAGTATTGCCATTGGGCATTTTTGTATTTATCAAATAAAACATTTTACCCATGGTAAAAATGTCTTACATAGAGGGTGTACTGTCACAGGTATGTCCCATTGCCGTGATTTCCTCTCGCGAAATGATAAAAGCATTTAAACATTAGAACTCAGCTTCTGAGTGTAAACTAGATTGCTTCAATTCATTGACAGTATGCAGAGATACAAAAAATGATGAGTGATTTAAACAAAGTTTTAAAGGGAACCTGTGCCCAGTTTTTTGCTTGTAAACAGTGTCCATCACCATGTGAATGTGGTTACTGTAACCCCTTTATGTCCCTAGTTGTGCCACTACATACCTGAGAAAAAGAGTTTTATACTTGTCCCACCCCACGTGTAATTTGTGTAGTCTCCTCCCATGGGTGTTTCCAAATTGTGATCAGCGCTGCTTCCTTCGAACGCCAACTCTAATTACAAAAAAGGGGATGATGATATTGTAGCGACCGGTGGTAAGGCCGCGGGTGTGTGTGTATGATCTTTCTCAACAGAATCCCCATACTCAGGTTTAACCGATAATAACGTTTCTTTACTGTAAAACATATTTATATCACAGTCAACCGAATTATATGCGCACTTGTATGTATTAGAGTCTCTGAATCTTCACTTCTGCCGGGTACGCAGCAAGAAAAAAGCACAACAATGAAGGTATCTTTCCCTAACTTTCCCTAAAATCACGTACCAGTCTATTACAGAAGAAGATGTCGCTCCCACGTAGCAGGCCTGGGGATCTCCTCAGTCTTCTTCTTTGGTCTCCTTCTGCAGATAACAGTCTGTCTCTCCCAGTCTCAGGGCACACAGAGCAACAGCAGAAGGGAGACCACAGCAGCACAAATGGCTCCCTTATGTCGGTCACGGCCCCTGCACAAGCACTCTGGGTGCTCGGCGGGCAAGGTTTTGCAGAGCGGCCAGAGTCACAGCACCAAAGTCCAGTGGCCCAGGATCAGTCACAAGGGCTTCTGTGGGGTGATTTTTCCGGCAAGGTGTAGCAAAGTAGTCCACTTTCAGCAGACATCCACAGGGAGATCTTCTCTGGTTCAGGTCTGTGTCTGTACTGACTTCCTGAGTAAACACATTTGCTGAAAAAGGGACTTTCCCAGTTTGTTTTAGCACTTGTCCACAAGGGCAGTAGAGGACTGTGCACAGTTCATTTCTATATCCATTTCTATTATACAGTCTGAATTGCACACCTCATTACATACCCCCCCACTTAAAGGTTGACAGTCCCTGTCAACAACCATCGGCTCCAAGGCAGTGATGGCCGTTGAAATCACAGGGATTGATCTCCGGCGGAGTAGGGACCTCTGTTGGGGAAAACCGTCATCCCCCCGTTCACCTTCGCTCCCTTGTTCAGGGTTCACAATATCTCCAATAAACTCAGTCACGTTTTCTACCCGGGGAGAGTAGGATCGCCGGCGGTAGCGGCGCCGGTTGGGGGCAAATCTGCTTCCTTTAACGGGAACACCCCCAGGACCGGTGACGTCGGCGGCCTCTGTACCTTCTCTCTCCCTTCACAACATCAAACTGTACCACCTCCCCATCACCAACGCTGCGGAGGCACTTACGAGGATTGTTACGCTTTATGGCAGTCTGATGTACAAACACGTCATCCTTTGTGTCATTCCTGTTGATGAAGCCATACCCATCGCGGACATTAAACCACTTCACCGTCCCCTGGACCCGAGTGGCCAGCACTTGCTTATCGGTCTGGCTCTGTCTCTTCACACCCTTTTCCCTGATCTCCCCTGCCGAGCGAACCGCTTTGGCTGGGGCGTCTAGTTTAAAGGTGGCTGCTGTTGTGGGACATGACTTGCTGGTTCTGGTATATCGGACCACGGGTGGAGGATGCGGACAACGGTTTTTGCCCTATGGCGGGGGTCGCCGCATGTCCAGCACCTTCCCATAGGCCGACTGGGTTGCTGTCTCGCTTGCCTGTCCGCCTGTTGGTCTAGCATGAGCTGTAGCTGTAGTATCTGTTTCTGCAACTCTGCTACTATCTGCTTCAATTCTTCCGTGTCACTGCTCGGACTGCTGGCACCGGATATGGACCTGCAGGCCGTAGTATAAGTCTGGTTATAAGCTACTACCGGGAGGAGATTCTGTTGATCACACATCCTGCCGACTACGCCAGATGTAGCGACCGGTGGTAAGGCCGCGGGTGTGTGTGTGTGTATGATCTTTCTCAACAGAATCCCCATACTCAGGTTTAACCGATAATAACGTTTCTTTACTGTAAAACATATTTATATCACAGTCAACCGAATTATATGCGCACTTGTATGTATTAGAGTCTCTGAATCTTCACTTCTGCCGGGTACGCAGCAAGAAAAAAAGCACAACAATGAAGGTATCTTTCCCTAACTTTCCCTAAAATCACGTACCAGTCTATTACAGAAGAAGATGTCGCTCCCACGTAGCAGGCCTGGGGATCTCCTCAGTCTTCTTCTTTGGTCTCCTTCTGCAGATAACAGTCTGTCTCTCCCAGTCTCAGGGCACACAGAGCAACAGCAGAAGGGAGACCACAGCAGCACAAATGGCTCCCTTATGTCGGTCACGGCCCCTGCACAAGCACTCTGGGTGCTCGGCGGGCAAGGTTTTGCAGAGCGGCCAGAGTCACAGCACCAAAGTCCAGTGGCCCAGGATCAGTCACAAGGGCTTCTGTGGGGTGATTTTTCCGGCAAGGTGTAGCAAAGTAGTCCACTTTCAGCAGACATCCACAGGGAGATCTTCTCTGGTTCAGGTCTGTGTCTGTACTGACTTCCTGAGTAAACACATTTGCTGAAAAAGGGACTTTCCCAGTTTGTTTTAGCACTTGTCCACAAGGGGCAGTAGCGGACTGTGCACAGTTCATTTCTATATCCATTTCTATTATACAGTCTGAATTGCACACCTCATTACAATATCTCTACATCATAGACACAGTGCCTGAATGTCACCCACCTGTGCAGTGGAATCACTGGCTATTTAATAGGGCATAGTGAGGCGCACCTACGCAGGTCTCCAATTCCAATGCACTGATGCGAGTCTTCTGTCTCTACATCATCCACATAGTCTCCAAAGTCTTGTACTTGTGCAGTGAAACTGCGCAGGCGCAAACATGGGCGTACCCAGCGTGGGGCAGGGGGGGCAGCTGCCCCCCCCAAGAGAAAGGGTGAGCGGCACTGAGTGCGCCGACCCCTGTGACTGCTGGGCCGCCCGCTCTCCCTGCGGCTGTGCAGGGCCGTCGGCTATCCCATCTAGTGTGCAGGGCCGCTTGCTCCCCAGCGGCTGTGCAGGGCGGCTCGCTCTCCATCCTATTATCTCCTCTCCATCCTCCATTACTGTGCAGACCTCTCCTATTATCTCCTCCATCGGCCGTATGCTGCATGATGGCCGCACACAGCAAACTGCTTAGCTTCCAGCTCTCTGCTGTACAGACAGTGATCCGGCCGGCCACACTACATATTGTGCAGTGAAGGTCCGCCCCTCCACTGCATCACAGGTCAGCAGAGAGCAACGAACAGAGGGCCAAGAGCAGTTGCTGTGTGCGGCCATGTGTGATAGGAGGTCACAGTGCACACACCTATTGAAGAGGACATACAGCTGCGTGTGGACAGGAGATAGAAGATGTGCCAGAAGAATCATCTAAAGTAAAAAGAGCCCCAATGTGTGTATGTCTGCAAGTGATTGTAACTTGTGAGTATATATGATTGTGTGTGTATGTCTATGATTGATTGTGAGTATATATGATTGTGCATGTTGTATGATTGTATATGTCTGTGTATATGACTGTGTATGTGTGTATATAATTGTAAATGTCTGCATATGATTGTATATATCTGTGTGTATGATTGTGCATGTATGTATATGATTGATTGTGAGTATATGTGATTCTGCATGTGTGTATATGATTGATTGTGAGTATATGTGATTCTGCACTTGTGTATATGATTGATTGTGAGTATATGTGATTGTACATGTGTGTATATGATTGATTGTGAGTATATGTGATTCTGCACTTGTGTATATGATTGATTGTGAGTATATGTGATTGTACATGTGTGTATATGATTGATTGTGAGTATATGTGATTCTGCACTTGTGTATATGATTGATTGTGAGTATATGTGATTGTACATGTGTGTATATGATTGATTGTGAATATATGTGATTCTGCACTTGTGTATATGATTGATTGTGAGTATATGTGATTCTGCACTTGTGTATATGATTGATTGTGAGTATATGTGATTCTGCACTTGTGTATATGATTGATTGTGAGTATATGTGATTCTGCAATTGTGTATATGATTGATTGTGAGTATATGTGATTGTACATGTGTGTATATGATTGATTGTGAGTATATGTGATTCTGCACTTGTGTATATGATTGATTGTGAGTATATGTGATTGTACATGTGTGTATATGATTGATTGTGAGTATATGTGATTCTGCACTTGTGTATATGATTGATTGTGAGTATATGTGATTCTGCACTTGTGTATATGATTGATTGTGAGTATATGTGATTCTGCAATTGTGTATATGATTGATTGTGAGTATATGTGATTGTACATGTGTGTATATGATTGATTGTGAGTATATGTGATTCTGCACTTGTGTATATGATTGATTGTGAGTATATGTGATTGTGCATGTATGTATATGATTGATTGTGAGTATATGTGATTGTGCATGTATGTATATGATTGATTGTGAGTATATGTGATTGTACATGTGTGTATATGATTGATTGTGAGTATATGTGATTCTGCACTTGTGTATATGATTGATTGTGAGTATATGTGATTGTGCTTGTATGTATATGATTGATTGTGAGTATATATGATTCTGCATGTGTGTATATGATTGATTGTGAGTATATATGATTCTGCACTTGTGTATATGATTGATTGTGAGTATATGTGATTGTGCATGTATGTATATGATTGATTGTGAGTATATATGATTCTGCATGTGTGTATATGATTGATTGTGAATAATATGATTCTGCATGTGTGTATATGATTGTATATGCCTGTGTATATGACTGATTGTGTATGTGTGTATATGATAGTGCACATGTGTATATCATTGTAAATGTCTGCATATGATTGTATATGTCTGTGTATGATTCTGCATGTGTGTATACAATTGTGTATGTCTGTGTATATGATTGTGTCATATACACACATGCATAATCGTATACACAGTCATATACACACAATCATATACTCATACACACATACCATCGTATTGGGTAATTATATACACACATACACAATAATACACAGTCATATACACAAACATACATGATCATATACACAATCATATACACAATGATAAATATGCACAATCATATCTACACATACATAGTGATATACACACATACATGATCATAAACACATACACAATCATATACACACAATCACACACATACAGTCATATACACAAATATTCATGGGCGTACCCAGAGTGGGGCAGGGAGGGACAGCCTATATATGATATAGGAGCCCTATGGGGGGCTGTTGTATATAATATGAGGACTGTATGGGGTATTGGGGGGGCTGTATATGAGATGGAACTCCAATATCATATACAGCCTCCCATATCCTATACAGCCCACCCCATAGGGCTCCCGTATCATATACAACCCCCATAGGGCTCTCTTGATGGGAGCTCTATGGAGGGGCTGTATATGATACAGGAGCCCTATGAGGGGCTGAATATGATTTGGGTGCCCTATGACAGGGTTATATATAATATGGGAGCCCTATAAGGGGGCTGTATATGATATGGGAGCTCTATGGGGGTCTGGACATTAGATGGGAGCCCTATGGAGGGCTGTATATGAGATGTGAGCCCTATGGGACATTGGGGGGGCTGTATATGAGATGGAACTTCCATCTCATATACAGCCCCCCATAGGGATCACATTTAATATACAGCCCTCTATAGGGCTCCACAGTGGCGTAACAAGTCTGATGGGCCCCGATGCACAATTTTACAACCTGAACGACCATGGCTTGCCCCCCCCTAGTTTTGATCCTGGGTACGCCCATGGGCGCAAATACTGTACCCTACTGAAGAGCAATGACTCCACTGTGCAGGCTGGAGATTTCAGGCATTGTGTGGCTGATGTAGAGACCAAAGTCTCACACATGCGCAGTGGAATCAGAGAACTGCACAGGTGCACCTAACTATGCTCTATTGAACAACCAGTGATTCCAGTGTGCATGTACGAGAGTTCCGGCATTGCGTGAATGATATAGAAACCAAAGTCTTGCACATATGCAGTGGAATCAGAGACCTGCACTGGCGCGTCTCTCTGTGCCCTATTGAACAGCCAGTGATTACACTGCACAGACATGAGACTTAGGACACTGTGTAGATGATGTAGAGACCAAAGTCTAACACCAGTGCAGTGAAATCCGAGCCCAGCACAGGCGCACCTCACTGTGCCCTATTGAAAAGCAAAGGATTATACTGTGCAGGAAGGAGACTTTGGGCACTACAGGGGTTGGACAAGATAATGGAAACGCCTGGAAAAATCAACAAATGTTAGTTTAATATGGTGCAGGTCCACCTTTTGTGGCGATTACAGCCTCAATTCTTCGAGGTATGGATTCATACAAGGTGATATCATTGGCTCGGAGGATCTCCACGAAATAGCACCCCAGATCATCACAGAACCTCCGCCATGTTTTACGGTTGGGAGAAGGCAGTCTGGATGGAATGCTTCTTTCGGCTGTCTCCAAACATACACTCGGCCGGAGGTTGGAAAATGGGGTAAACGATGATTCGTCTGAAAATATCACATGTTTCCACTGCTCGAGGGACCAATTCTGAAGGTGTGCATGTATGTATGAGCATGTGTATGTATGTGTATGCATATGTGTGCATGTATGCATGTATGTGTATCTGTGTGCATGTAAGTATGTGTTTGTATGTGTGTGAATGCACATGTATTTAAGTATGCAAGTATGTGTGTGTGCATGCGTGTGTACGCATGTGTGTATGTCAGTGTGTTTCTGTTCGTGCATTTGTGCACATGTATGGATGTGAGTGCATGTATGTATGCATACGTGTGTATGCATGTATGTGGGTGTGAATATGCATGTGTGTGTGAATGTGTGTGTATATGCATGTATATGTGCATGTGTGTGTATGTGCATGTGTGTGCATATGTGCATGTGCACGTACATTTGCGTATTCATGTGCATTGGTGCAATTGTGTATGTATGTACGTGTAGGTGTATGTGCATATGTATGTGTATGTGCGTGCATATATATGTGCATACGTGTGTGTATGCATATACTTATGCGTGTGGTGTGTATGTGCATTTATGTGTTTATATATGTGTGGGGACATTATACTGTGCATGTATATTTGTGTTTATGTATGTGTATATGTATGTGTACAAGTATGTGTGGATATACAGGGTTGGACAAAATAATGGAAACACCTAACGTTTTGGCATCATAATTTTCGGACATGTTATAAACATGCAAACCGTGACATATGTTAATGTTTTGTAGTTGATTATTTGTGGTAAGGGATATGTGTATGTAAATTAACTATTTGGTTAGCCGAATTGTAAGAACATTGATGAGAACCTGATACCAATGGCAGACCTTTCGGATTTTCAAAAAGGCCAAATTGTTGGTGCTCGTATGGCAGGCACTAGTGTAACAGAAAGTGGCCGAATGCTTGGCGTGTCAAGAGGTACTGTCTCCAAAGTAATGACTGCGTTTGAAAGAGTAGGAAAAACGTCCGCAGCAAAGCACAGGTCCGGCCGAAAGTCGAAGTTGACTAAGAGAGACCGTCAGACTCTAAAGCGAATTGTGAGAGAGGATCGCAAGACCACGGCTCCGAAAATCACTGCTGAGCTCAATGAACACCTACAGAACCCAGTTTCCATGAAAACTGTTCATCGGGAGCTGCACAAATCTGGATTCCACGGAGGAGCTGTAATTAGAAAACCGCTGCTTTCAATGACAAATGCTTCCAAGTGTTTAGAGTGGTGTAGAAACCTCCAGAATTGGTCCCTCGAGCAGTGGAAACATGTGATATTCTCAGATGAATCATCATTTACCCCATTTTCCGACCTCCGGTCGGGTGTACGTTTGGAGACAGCCGAAAGAAGCATTCCATCCAGACTGCCTTCTTCCAACCGTAAAACATGGCGGAGGGTCTGTGATGATCTGGGGTGCTATTTCGTGGAGATCTGCCGGGCTAATGATATCACCTTGTATGAATCCATACCTCGGAGAATTGAGGCTGTAATCGCCGCAAAAGGTGAACCTGCACCATATTAAACTAACTTTTGTTGATTTTTCCAGGTGTTTCCATTATTTTGTCCAACCCCTGTATCTATATGCATGTGCATGTATATGTGTGTGTACATGCATGTGTGAGTATATGCATGTTTGTGCACATGTATGTGTGTGTACATATGTGTGTGTATATATGTATGTGTGTATATTTGTGAGTGGCAGTAGTGTGTGTAGCACCACGTGCACCCACCGGCACCCAGCCACAGCCAGCAGGAAAGTTCATGGCTTGCTGCCAGCGATGAATGAGATAGGGCGCAGCGCACTCTGTAGCCACCAGAGGGTGCATGCACCCCATATCCTTCACAGGCCTTAAGCCAAGTAATTTCCTGCCGGCTGTTGTTGGGCGCCGGTGGGTGCAGCGTGTCACGATGTTCGGCGGGGCGGGAGGGTGGACGCTACGGCAGGGTCCCCACAGGGGTGGTCCGGTGGGGGGTCTGGCGATGTCCCTCTGGTGGTACCACACAAGGGGCTGAAACCACCAGTGGGTGCCATATTGAGATAGCCATCACATGGGTGTCCCAATATGGTGTTCGGTGTACTTCTATTCGGCGATGTGGATTATGGGATTCGACATTTTCAGATGGAAGTGGATGACAGACGATTAGGTGAGTATACTTTAGATTACCCGCACTGGTGATGATTCCAACCCCCGTGCAATGCTAATGAATTCCTGAAAGCATGACCTGTTGGTGGCCTTCAAGGCCTGGAGTGCCCCACCCCTTCACGACAATGGCCATCCAACAACATAAACACAATAGTGACTAAAACTGAGAATTGTTTTATCGGACATATCAACCAAAATCTACAGCAATTTCCTATATGTTGATGATTAGGAGACTAAAGTTAAAAAATATTAAATTAATTCAATTAATCAAAGCTTCCACGCAATAATTTTTTGCAAAAGCTTTGGAAAGTCGCAAAATGTAGGTGCAACAGTTGCAATAAAATTTGCAACTTTTGGTATTTTCACGCTAGTTTCTCCCAGTTCTGACAAAATAGGTGAAACGGGGGCTGGAAATAGGCCCAGCGGGGGCGGGATGAACATCATGACTGGCTCAGTTGTTCCCTACGTGAGAAATCGCACTGTTGTACCTGACTGGAGTGAGTGTCTGAAGAGAAAAGGCGGTCAGGCGGAGCGCTGGGCACACAGAAGAGGGCAAAAAGTTAATGTAAATATACAGACCTTTACTTTGAATGCTACCACACAAGTGTGTCGCGTTGGTATAGAAGGTGGTATTCTGCGCCGAAAAGTGTTGTGTGTGTAGCAATCAAAATAAAGGTGTGTATATTAATTAACCTTTTGCCCTCTTCTGTGTGCCCAGCCTCCGCCTGACCCACTCTTCATTTATCACTACCCCTCTCTGAGGGCTGTGGTTGGAGCAGCACAGGCATCAATACTAGGAGACCTGCAGGACTTTGGTGATGTTTTTCCAGTCACATGACAGCTAGGAATCCACGCCCCACAGCCCGATGGCGGCTCCTCACTAATCACAGGCTTCTCCTGACGTTGTGCAAGGGTCACAACCGGATAGGTGAGTGGGTCCCCGCTCTATAGAAACCCCACTAGACCACCAGGTATAACTCTATGAGCGCCCCCCTGCTCTGTTTATTCTCTGGAGTGAGATGTTTGTCACACACCACTCGTCAGATACTCTACAATCATGAAGAGTCATGAATCAGGAGCATCGAGCTCCAGCCCGCTCCTTCATCAAGAGCAGTGCGCACAACGCTGGGCTTGATTAATCTCTTCCATTATATAAATAAATGGTAAGAGACTGAAAAAGATACATTTCATTGAAAAAAATATCGGATTTACTTTTGGACTCATTTTATTTTTCATGATAGAACTTTATACAATGTTTAAACCTCAGAGGTAAGAAATGTTTTCAAGCAAATGCAATGAAATGGTAAAAGTGACCATACAGATGATAAAAAAAACACGGCCCGTTAATGTTTTATACATGACTTATGGTCCTTTTCATGTACATCTGAGGAACATTTATCAATAAAAAATCCATGTTGTCCTAACCATTTGTAAGTTGATCAAACTAAACATTAGGGGCCTCAATGCTATTTTCAAGGGATTTGTGGCCTTAGAAATGGTATTGTTTAATGACTCGGATGATATACACAAAGCTATTATAGGTATTATTACTAATTACCCGCTGAGTGTCTTATTGATTCGAGGTCTTTAAGGTCAGACATTGTAGTTTACTTGATTTGTAGCCAATGAATTCCAATTAGTATAACTATGGGAAGGAGAACTTATACGGTACCTGCTCACTGTCCTCCTCGTCACTGCTCAGCTTCAGATCATCTTCAAGCATACTATATAATGAAAGGAGACAAAAAATATTCATAAAATATCCAAGGTTTAGATAGTAGCAATACAATTTTAATTTATACTTAAAAGATAAAAAAAAACAAATGCAGCCTCAACTATTACTGCAGATTTATTGACAGTGAATGGAGTGGAGGATGATCAATCGCGCCTCTACTTCATTTGGATGGAGCTGTACTAATCTCCATTTTTGGACACCTCAACAGTCGGGACTCCCAGGAATGAACATAATATCCCCTATCCAATGACAATGAAATGCAATGAAATGAACTTTTGCAATTTTGCAAAAACCTATTTTAGTATGTTCTGTGTACATTGTGCAAAGTCAGCAATAAATTATCATGAAGATAACAATTTTTATTTAAATAGTGTCAAGCATGTTCCGCAATTAGGACCCTGCTCGCAGGCTACAATTTATGAGGAGATAAGGGAGGCACAAAGTGTATGATCAGACCATGTCCCTGTACGGTCAGACACAGCAATTACACTGTACATAGCAGGGACACATATATAAGATTATCTCAGCACAGGAGATGTGGTATGATCAGACCATGTCCCTGTACGGTCAGACACATCCATTACACAGTACATAGCAGGGACACATATATAAGATTGTCTCAGCACAGGAGATGTGGTATGATCAGACCATGTCCCTTACGGTCAGACACATCCATTACACAGTACATAGCAGGACACATATATAAGATTATCTCAGTACAGGAGATGTAGTATGATCAGACCATGTCCCTGTATAGTCAGACATAGCCATTACACAGTACATAGCAGGGACACATATATAAGATTATCTCAGCACAGGAGATGTGGTATGATCAGACCATGTCCCTGTACGGTCAGACACATCCATTACACAGTACACAGCAGGACACATATATAAGATTATCTCAGCACAGGAGATGCATTTGGTGTATGAAATCATACACTATACGGGCTCCCAAATGTGGTATGATCAACCATTCCTTGTTGGTCAGACACATCCATTACACAGTACATAGCAGGACACATATATAAGATTATCTCAGCACAGGAGATGTGGTATGATCAGACCATGTCCCTGTACGGTCAGACACATCCATTACACAGTACACTAGCAGGTACACATATATAAGATTATCTCAGCACAGGAGATGTGGTATGATCAGACCATGTCCCTGTACGGTAGACACAGCATTACACAGTACATAGCAGACACTTTGATACTAGCACAAAATATGGATTAACTTCATCCTTATTCAGCTATTACACAGTAATCAGGACAATATATAGTTATTGCACAGGAGATTGGTTGTCAGACCATGTCCTGTAGGTCAGACACAGCCATTACCAGTACATAGCAGAGACACATATAGAAAATTATCTCAGCACTGGAACATTTTTTTTTAAACACATCCAAATGTGGAAATTATTATTATTCAGGATCTATTGCCTAAATTTACCTTTGTCTGTGGGAAAACCCCTTTAACTATATAAAATAGCCACTCAAAAATGCACTTCACCATTACAGAGGAACTGTAAAAAAACACATAGGCTTCGGTACACATTTCTTTACAATGGATCCCTATGTTGGACACGTCTCTTCATCCATCCTGACATTAGGCACCGATGGGTACGTCTCTACTCAGCACATGCACCTGACACTAGGCACAATCGCAGTCCGGACATAGACTAATACTGGCTCAACACATGCCACTAATTCTATTTATTTGCCTTTCTTATTACAGATGTCAGTTTCCTTCTCAGATACAGGAGCTTATATCCTTATAATTGATAAATAAGTACAAAATGTGATCTCTACATTATATTCAGTTTACAAATGACCTTTGCCATAGGCAGACAATCAATTACATGTTAAAACCTCTATCTAATTATTTCCCATCATGAATGTTTGCAGACAAAACAGAGGCCGCGAAACGTCTGAAACTTTCTTACAAACATTGTATTCTGCAGATGCCGTGAGATCTATCACCAGCTAACGCTAGTCTGATCTGAAGTGACAAGCAGGCAGAGATATGCTGTATGTCAGTACACTGGCGGAGTACAGATGTATCACCCTTTTAAATGTGATTGCTGTAAAAGTTGAGTGAGTTAACTAAGGCTCCTCTTGTTTGAAGGAATCCCTGGCAGTGCATTAAATCTAGTTTTATTTCTATCACACAATAAAGTTACAGCCTTCACAATACATCTGTACTGATCCATCTGTATGTCAATTGTAAGCAAATGTTACCAGGCACGCGAGAAACAATGGAAGCCACAGCTCTGCAACACTTCATTACACAACAGGGAACAATTAAGCTTTTTGACTCATATTAATCTGGAAAATGAACTCCTCAGGTAGGAAACACTTTAACACCGAAGGTTCTTTTTATAAATTATTTTATTTGAAATTGATAACAAAGAAAAGTAATCTTTAACTTTTGGGTATTATAGTTACAAGTAAACGGAGGATCAATACTCAATGTCAGGCAGCAGCTGCAAAAGCAAACAAGATTTTAGGGTGCATAAAAGAGATAAAATCCCAGGATTCCAATGTATCTTTACGAGAGATGAGCGGACCCGTAGAAGTCCAGGTCCCTGGATTTCACCCAGACTTTTTAAAAAGTTCTGTTCTAGACCCAATCTTAACATGAACCTTATTGGAAGTCACTGATTGTGCAGTTCTGTTCTCCACCCACATACAGCCAGCCATAAGCAAAGCACTTCCTGGGGAGGGAGAGATTAGGGTTTTGTTATTATTATTTTTTCAACACGTTACATCCGATAACGCTAGTTTTACCCTCGGTGCAGCCATTCAGAAACTGCAAGCGGCTCACACTAGGCCGAGCACTGAGGGTACCTGAGCAAAGCGATGCTCGCTACTGTGGTTTGTGTACATAAAGCACCAGAACTCCAAATACAAACACTCAAAATTTGGAAAAGCCTGTGTCCGCTCATCCCAAATTGTTACCCCTCTGTAAATCACTTGTAAGGCCACTATCATGCAGGGGGATGTCCGGCTACCACGCGTGACAGTGGCACACAGATCAACGAGGTCCAGCGCACTGCACCAAACAACAGATGGGGAGACACCGGGGGGACAAATACAGTGGAGGGCCCTGTCATAGGGAACGGGGAAGAGGTCACCTCCTGCACTCACCTGCAGCTGTGCCCTGATCTCTCTACCGTCCCTATACAGGTTCTTTCAACCCATTGACAAGCAGGATACCTAGTTACTCGCTGGCCCTGATGTTATCCCTCAATAGGGAATGGCCCGCAGAAGCACTAGTGCCAAACACTGAAATAATAACAACAAGAGAAAAAGGAGACAGACTGGGAAACAACACAGGCAACTTCACACCTGCTGCCAGGCTTCTTGACAGCAGGCAACTTATCAGTTGTCAGCTCTCCAGAAAACTTCCTTGTCCTCAGCAAGGTGAGTTAGGAATGGGTTCACCAGCAAAGCATGAGACCATATAAAGGGGATGGGGGTAATCACAGAGTAGCCACACCTGGACAAGAACTAGCTAGCTTGGTAGCAACGAGAAACTGACATTAACTCCTCAACTGCCAAGGGAAAGAAACACTTTTAATATGAAATCCCAATACAGACATAAGACAGAGGTCCCAAATCAGTCACAAGTCTCCCAGGTAAGAGAGACCATCGTGACAGCCACATCTAGAATATGGGATCCAGTTTTGGGCTCCACATTTTAGACAGGATATTCCGAAGTTAGACAGTTGATATGTGGGCAACTATATTATTACAAGGGTTGGAAGGCTCCCCACATGATGAGAGGTTGGAAAAGTTGGGTTTGTTTAGCTTAGAAAAAAGATGTCTTAGATGAGATATAATTTTATGTATAAATACATGAGTGTTCAATACAAAGGATGGCACATGACTTATTTCTTCCAAAGACAATAATAAGGACCAGAGGGCCCTCACTGCGGGTGGAAGAAAGGAGATTCCGGCAGCTACATAATAAAGGGTTCTTTACAGTTAGAGCAGTCAGATTGTGAAATGCTGACCACAAAAGGTAGTAATGGCAGTTAAATAGCAGCATTGAGAAAAGAGCTGGAGCTTCTTATTGCTTCTAGTCTTTCCTTGCGCTGATCCCACTACAGTGTGACAGCCCTTGAGATATTTGTAGACAGCTATTAAGTCTCCTCTCGTTCTTCTTTTTTGCAAGCGAAACATTCCCAAATCCTGTAGCCATTCCTCCTAGGACATGGTTTGCAGACCGGTCTATATTCTGCTCGCTCTTCTCTGAACATGCTCCAGTTTGTTGTGCCCAGAACTTGACACAGTATTCCAGATGAGGTCTAACCAAAGAGGAGTAGAGGGCAATAATAACTTCACGTGATCTAGACTGTATGCTTCTGTTAATAAATCCCAGAATTATGCCTAGTGCTATCTCCAACCATGTAAAATAGAGAAGAGACCCTCTCAGCTTTCAAGTCCACTACTCTGGCCAAGACTTGGAGTATCTATGCTGTGGTTAGGTTTTTATGGTTTTTCTTAGGAAATCATATTAATTGGTCACTTGGCTTCCAAAGTTTTATTAAAGAGTAGAGGAGGAATGGGCAAAATTTGGCTTTGAGCCCCGCTGTATATACTGTAATGACTAAAATGTTTGCATAAAGAATTATGCTGGTTCTATATAAAAAAAGGAAACTGGACAATAATAAATATTGAGCGGGTAAAAGACACAATAAGTATGAAGAAAACAGAATTATACAAGGATTGACCAATTTCCAATCCCAGTTCTCTAAACCCTGGAACATCGCTCGTACAATCACCCTTCTTTATTTACCTCTTGTTAATACATTTAATTCACTGTCTTTCTGGTCTACGCACCTTCATTCCTCAGCCTTACAAGATTACTCTGCATAAAATGTAGGAAATATATTTGATTCTTTATAGCAAACACGATGCCTGGAGGGAGCAGTGAATTTATATTACATTAAATAGAGCCTTTACCATAAATGTCACACATCTATATACAGGAGGGATGCTGTGTACATAAGAGCTTTTCCTCGTTTTCTTTTTAAGGTAGAAGGAAGGTAAGCAGCAGAAATATATTGGATTCTGTTTCAGTGAATGTATCTTTATTATAAAGTGAATTGTGCGCTTTATTAATATTACAGAATTATAATTACATCATATTCTCTTTCTGGTAATATAACTAAGTATTGTGTTCAGGTGACAGATAGATAGATAGATAGATAGATAGATAGATAGATAGATAGATAGATAGATAGATAGATAGATAGATTCTGGCTTAAAAATCAGGGCGGCAATTCTATTCAGTGAGTGTCTGCTTTCTCTGCATATTGTTCACACAGCAATAGTTGTATATCACTAACTAGGACTACCATTATGAATTTGCCAAAAAAAATGAGCTGCCATCTAATATATAATATATAATCACCAATAATGGTTGTCACAGACTTCCGGGGCTTATATCGATATTCCAGAATGCACTGCACCACCCCGGAAGCAGCGCCATATTAGCACACCCAAGTGATAGGTATGCTAATATGGCGCAAGCTGGCGGCGGCACAAGCTACACATACAATCCACCCGGTGTCCCTCACTCACACGCCACCCGATCATCCCCGCCAGGTCCCTGCACCCCCCATACCCCCACAAATCTGTTGCAAAAGCTGGAGGACCCGTGGTGATGTCACAGTTGTGGGCGGAGTCACAGATCACATGACTTTGACATCACCAAAGGCCCTTTAGCACTGCAGACACGGAGTAGAGAGCAGAGAACAGTACAGACAGCAGCACCCCCTGCTCTCCCAGTATCCACTGCTCACCCACCGCTTTGCCCCTCCCCCTGCTCTACTGCCTCCCTGCCCTGCTGCTCTGCCCCCCAATGCTCCATTGTTGCCCTGCTGCACTGCCCTCACAATGCTCCATTGCTGCCTCCACTGCCCCTGCCCTGCTGCCCCCCACAATGTTCCACTGCCACTCCACTGTCCCCCTGCCCTGCTGTGCTGCCCCTCACAATGCTCCACTCTTCTGCTCCACTGCCCCCTGCCCTGCTGCGCCACCCCCCACAATGCACACTGCCACCCTGCCCTGCTGCCCCCCACAATGCTCCATTGCCGCTCCACTGCCCCTCTTCCCTGCTGCGCTGCCCCCACAATGCTCCACTGCCCCCTTGCCCTGCTGCGCTGCCCCCCACAATGCTCCAATGTCCCCCAGCCCTGCTGTGCTGCCCCCCCCACAATGCTCTATTGCCGCTCCACTGTCCCCTTGCCCAGCTGCGCTGCCCCCCCACAATGCTCCACTGCCCCCCTGCCCCTGCCCCCCACAATGCTCCATTGCCGCTACAATGCTTCATTGCCCCCTGCCCTGCTGCGCTGCCCCCCCACAATGCTCCACTTTCTCCCTGCTTTGCTCCACTGTCTTCCTGCTCTGCGGCGCTGCCCCCCTCTCTGCTCACTGCCTCCACTCTCTCCCCCTTGTGCTGCTCCCTCTCTGCTCCACTGCACCCGACTCTGCTCCACTGCCCCTCCACTGTCCCTCCCCCTCTGACCGCTTACCCCTGCTCTTCTCTCTCCTACTCCACTGTCCCCGCTCTGTCCCGCCTCACCCCTGCTCTGCCACTCTCTCCACTCCGCTCTGCTGCCCCCCACGATGCTCCAGTGTCCCCCCACTCTGCTCCACTGTTCCTTCCCCTCTGCCCCGCTTACCCCTGCTCTTACTCACTCTCCCCCGGTAGGCTCCACTGCCCCCCCACTTCACTCACCCCTGTTCTGCTCCACTTCACTGTCCCCCCACTCTCCGACGCTCTCCCACTCTGCTGCGCTGTCCTTCCGCTCACCCCCACTATTTCTCGCTTTCCCCCGGTCTGCTCCACTGCCCCCCCCCTCTGCTCGCTCCTCCCCTGCTCTGCTCCTTTGTCTCCCCGCTGTGCCCCGCTAACACCTGCTCTTCTCCACTCTCCCTTGCTCTGCTTTTCTTGCTCTGCTGCGCTGTCCCCCCTCTCTGCTGCGCTGTCCCCCTCTCTGCTGCGCTTTCCCCTCTCTCAACTCTGCTTCTCCCACGCTCTGCCCCATTGTCCCCTCGCTCTACTGCAGATGTCCCTCCGCCCTGCTCTGCTCTCCCCTGCTCTGCTCCACTCTCCCCTGCTCTGCCCCTCGCGCTGTCCACACGCTTACCCCTGCTTTGCTCTCCCCCGCTCTGCTAAATTGTCTCCCCGCTCTACTGCAGCTGTCTCCCTGCTCTGCCCCACTCACCCCCATTCTGTTCTTCTTGCTGTCACCCCACTCTGCACTGCGCTGTCACCCCGCTCTGCGCTGTGCTGTTACCCCGCTCTGCGCTGTCACCCCTGATGCTTTAATGGGCCAATGAGCGGCGCTGGATTCAAATCCTCCACCAAACTAGCGCGGTAGATTTGAATCCTGCGCCGCTTATTGGCTCAGCCAGCGGCAGCTCAGCCATTGAGCGGTGCTGCGCGGCTTTGGCGGGGGATTTGAATCCTGCGCTGCTCAAATCCCCCGCCAAAGCCAAGCGGCACCGCTCATTGGCTCAGCCGGCGGCAGCTCAGCCAATGAGCGGTGCCACGTGGCTTTGGCGGGGGATTTGAATCCCGCACCGCTCATTGGCTCAGCCGGTGGCCAATGAGCGGCGCGGGACTCAAATCCCCCGACACCATACAGTGCTTATCACTGAGCCACCATATACTGTCCTAACCACTGAGCCACAGCATACTGTCCTAGCCTCTGAGCCACAGTATACAGTGCTATCCACTGATCCACCATCTAAAGTGCTAACCACTGAGCCACCATCTACAGTGCTAACCACCAAGCCACCATATACAGTGCTAACCAGTGAGCCACCGTATACAGTGCTAACCACTGAACCATCGCATACAGTGCTAACCACTGAGCCATCAAACAGTGCTAACCATTGAGCCACCATATACAGTGCTAACCACTGATCCACCATACAGTGCTAACCACATAGCCACCATATACAATGCTAACCACTCAGCCACCATACAGTGCTAACCACTGAGCCACCATACAGTGCTAACCACTGAGCCACCGTATACAGTGCTAACCACCGAGCCACCGTATACAGTGCTAACCACCGAGCCACCGTATACAGTGCTAACCACCGAGCCACTGTATACAGTGCTAACCACTGAGTCACCGTATACAGTACTAACTACTGAGACACCATATACAGTGCTAACCACTGAGACATATACTGTGCGATGACATAGAATGGGAATATGAGGATGAGGAAAAAGCCAATATGCTAAATGACTTTTTTTCAACAGTATTTACACAAGAAAATCCCATGACAGACAATATGATCAGTGATAACAAAAACTCTCAATTAAATGTCACCTGCTTAACCAAGCAGGAAGTACGGCATCGTCTAAAAATCACTAAAATTGACAAATCCCAGGGCCCGGATTTATACATCCCAGAGTGCTGCTGGAATTAAGTACTGTCATAGATAGACCATTATTTTTAATATTTAAAGATTCCATAATAACAGGGTCTGTACCACAGGACTGGTGTATAGCAAATGTGGTGTCAATATTCAAAAAGGGACAAAAACTGAACTTGGAAATTATAGGCCAGTAAGCTTAACCTCTACTGTGGGTAAAATCCTAGAGGGTTTTCTAAGAGATGCTATACTGGAGTATCTGAAGAAAAATAACCTCATGACCCAATATCAACATGGGTTAACGAGGGATCGTTCCTGTCAAACTAATCTGATAAGCTTCTATGAAGAAGTAAGTTCTGGACTGGACCAAAAAAATGCGGTGGACGTGGTGTATATGGACTTTCAAACGCTTTTGATAAGGTGCCACAAAAAAGGTTCATGCATAAAATGAGAGCAATGGGGGGGGGGGGGAATATGTGTAAGTGGGTTAAGAATTGGCTTAGTGATTGGAAACAAAGGGTGGTCATTAATGGAACACACTCAGAATGGGTCCCAGTTAACAGTGGGATACCACAGGGGTCAGTGTTGGGCCCGCTTCTTTTTTATTCATTTATTAATGACCTTGTAGGGGGCATACAGAGGAGAATCTCAATATTTGCAGATGACACTAAACTCTGTAGGGTAATCAATACAGAGGAGGACAACTTTATATTACAGGAGGATTTATGTAAACTAGAAGCTTGGGCTGATAAATGGCAAATGAGCTTTAATAGGGATAAATGTAAGGTCATACACTTGGGCAGAGGAAACAAAAGATATAATTATGTGCTTAATTGTAAAACACTGGGCAAAACTATCACTGAAAAAGACCTGGGTGTATGGGTAGATGACAAACTCACATTTAGTGGCCAGTGTCAGGCAGCTGCTGCAAAGGCAAATAAAATAATGGGATGCATTAAAAGAGGCATAGATGCTCATGAGGAGAACATAATTTTACCTCTATACAAGTCACTAGTGCGACCACACTTAGAATACTGTGTACAGTTCTGGTCTCCGGTGTATAAGAAAGACATAGCTGAACTAGAGCGGGTCCAGGGAAGAGCAACCAAAATCATTAGAGGACTGAGGGGTCTGCAATACCAAGACAGGTTATTAAACTTGGGGTTATTTAGCTTGAAAAAATGAAGGCTTTGGGGTGATCTTATAATAATGTATAAATATATGAGGGGACAGTACAGAGACCTTTCTAATGATCTCTTTACTCTTAGGCCTGAGACGGGGAGAAGGGGGCATCCTCTATGTCTAGAGGAAAGAAGGTTTAATCATAATCACAGACGTGGATTCTTTGCTGTAAGAGCAGTGAGACTATGGAACTCTCTGCCACATGATGTTGTAATGAGTGACTCACTACTAACATTTAAGAAGGGACTAGATGCCTTTCTTGAAAACTATAATATTACCAGTTATATATACTAGATTCTTTGATAGGGCGTTGATCCAGGGAATTAGTCAGATTGCCATATCTAGAGTCAGGAATGAATTTTTTTCCCCAATGTGGAGCTAGTGTTGCCACATGGGTTTTTTTTGCTTTCCTCTGGATCAACATGTTAGGCTATGGGTTGAACTAGATGGACTTAAAGTCTTCCTTCAACCTTAAAAACTATGTTACTATGTTGGAAAGCGCAAATTGTGTGACACATGTCCACTGCTCCTGCTAGCACCACTAATGATACACAGATGTTCATTTCACCACACTCCCCGATGCAATAGCATCGAGCCTATTTCTAGTTTCAATTAAAGATAATCTGTCAGCAGTTTTTTTCTATATAATCAGAAGACAGAATGCTGTAGGAGTTAATACACACGTTTCAGCAAAGCATCTCTTATCTCATAGTGTGCTGTTGTTTACCTGCAATGCTTGTTTTAGTTTCAGGAGATTATCATTGCCAGACTAGGTCAGCCTCTGGAATGCCCATTGCTGTGATTAGTAGCTCACTGTCTATAGATATGAACATAGAGAGCCTGCTGTAGGTGGGGGCAGCTTTCTTAGATCTACTGCACTGCTAAATCTAAAAATTCTAATTGTGTCAAAACCGCTACACCCAATACACTAAGTGATACATCGTTGGATCCAGGGCCTCTTTGTCTACATCATGATGATATCAGATGGGTTAGTAAAATCTTGTTGACACATTACCTTTAATAAAATACATGGGTTATTGAAGTTCTACAGCTTTTTTTGCTCTATATCATGCCGCTTGTATTTTATTCACAGAGATCCTTAGTGTTTCTATACATGAGTCTAGGAAAAGATATTATTCAAGGTTTGCTAGACTTCCTTGTACGATTGCCCATGTAGAGATAGCTGTAACTCACTGAGTAGGAACAGCCCATTGGACTCATGCATTCAAAAACAGGGATTTCAATCAATAAAATACAATTTATACTGAATCTTTTACCGCAGTCCCATATATCATCCTGTCCAGCTTCTCCTCTATCAGAGGTGTAACTAGGTTTTCTGGCACCCGGGGCAAGGATTTATTTTGGCGCCCCCCCCCCCCCCCAATCCACCCGCCACCGCCAATTTTTATTTGATGAGGCACAGTGTATATATACCTCAGGTATATATATGTATACATCAGGCAGGCACACTATGAGGTATATATATGTATACATCACCAGGCCGGCACACAAACTATGAGGTGTATATATGATATACACACCTCATAGTGTGTGTGCCTGCCTGATGTATACATATATACACCTCATAGTGTGTGTGCCTGCCTGATGTATACATATATACACCTCATAGTGTGTGTGGCCTGCCTGATGTATACATATATACACCTCATAGTGTGTGTGCCTGCCTGATGTACCGTATATATATATATACAATCATCCAAAATAGAAAACACCGGGCACTAAACGCTTATAGTTAGGGCGGGCTGTGACACTTCTGCAGCTGTACCTGGTGGTGCTGGCTCTTGATAGCGGGAATCAGCAATACAAAAGAAAACAATGTCCGCACTCACCGGTAGTTGATCTTGAGACTTTTTAATTCCTGTTCACATCAATGAACAAAGTAAATCAGCAAGGGAGGGGTGCAGGGGTGAAGGACGACGGCACGCCGTTTCGTGGTTGTGTACCGCTTAGAGGACCCGTGGAAGCGGTACACAACCGCGAAACGGCGTGCCGTCGTCCTTCGCCCCTGCACCCCCTCCCTTGCTGATTTACTTTGTTCATTGATGTGAACAGGAATTAAAAAGTCTCAAGATCAACTACCGGTGAGTGCGGACATTGTTTTCTTTTGTATTGCTATATATATATATATATATATATATATAATATATATATATACACACTTCAGGTATATATATGTATACATCAGGCAGGCACACTATGAGGTGTATATATGTATACATCACCAGGCAGGCACACAAACTATGAGGTATAATATTATACCTCATAGTGTGTGCCTGCGCCTGATGTATACATATATACACCTCATAACCCCAGCTGGGCCAGCCCAGGACAGGCACCCACCCACAAACCCCCCCAATCCCAACCCCCGCCTGTTTAGGTTACTTTATTACCGGAACGGAAGACTCAGTCTGAGTCAGGAGGAGGCAGGCACAGCAGCTCCTCGGCACTTCTTCTCCTCTCCGTCCCAGACTGTGCGGCGCGCCGGGTGACGTCAGCCGCAGCGCGACGTGACCGGGGGGCGGGTTTGTGTACATACAGCTCCGCGGCCGCCCGTGCACTATATGCGGCGAGGGAGATTAGTTCCGGCGGCGGCGCTGCAGTGCCACCGCCGACGTCTGGTCACCTGATGATGGCACCGGCGCCCCCCACTGAGTGGCGCCCGGTGCAAGAGGTCCGGCTGCACCCCCCTGGATACGCACCTGTCCTCTATACTGTGCTGTCCACAGATAGAACTGAATGTACAACAGAACAAGTTCCCTGTAAGTTGGCGCTCTATCCATTCCACATCCTTTACACAGCAGCTCTGTGCCTTTGGTCAATTGTTTAAAAGATTTCCTTGTAGAGATGAGTTGGTTGCCATTTTGCTAGACATTTAGGGCTAAAATAGAGTTAAAACCCCCCAAAAAACTATTTAACACACCTCTCATTGGCCCGCCCCATTCCCATTCCACCTCCACAGCTCCTTGCCCCAATTTGCAGATCAGTAATTTATAGTCTTTTCCATAGACAAGGTTTTCCAACACTTCTGCTGAATAGAACCCATGCAGATTCGTGAAGGATGGGGTACATCACTGACATTAATGGCATGCATTGTAACCTACTTGGGGCTTTGTCAATGAAAGAGACAAAAAAATCTGAATTGAGAAGGAGGCTGAAGAGGAGCAATCAGTGGACTGAGTGGCAAGTGGCGGCTGTGGGCCACAAATAGCAAAGGTCAACGGGTGGTAAGTATATTAGTCATTTCTTATCCATTCCGGGCAGATTCTATATGGGCCTTGTTTATTTGATACAAATCAAATTCTCTACAGGCAAATGGAGAGAATCGAATTCACTCAACTCAATTTCTACATAATCTTATCAAAATAATATGATATCCATTATAGTAAGTGCCGTTATTTAGTATTTTCATTGCAATAAATTAATTTGAATGTTATTAGTAAGCTCCTCTACAGAATAAAATGATTATTTCTTAAAGGGTATATCCGGGATTTTTTTTTTTAATGTACCTAAGCACAAACAGGCAGGTAGTTGCTACCTACCTACCTTTTGTGCCCGATGCCGTTCTTCACCAACACGGAGTGGTAACTTAAGACTGTGCAGCTTCTGTTGATGTCACATCGACACAGAGGCTGCTTCTCTGCTCTGTTGACGGGCGTCACAGCCAACGTCATTCTTATTGACAGTTCAGTAGCTGGGAGCCAGCTGTCAATCGGGATGATGTTGGCTGTCCCATTTGGTCTACAGAGCACAGTGGAAAAGATGTCTCTACTCTGCCATTGAATCCCTGGCATAAGTGGTCCGATCTGTGTCGGTGGTAAATGGCACCAAGCACAATATACTCAACAGGGAGGTATTAAAAATCTGCGTATATCACTTAGTGTAAGGCAACTCATGTAGGGGGTTTATGGAACAGTTATGATATCTAAGATATGGCTGAGGTATAGTCTATTACATCAGAAAATCAGAGATTACGGTTAGGCAGGAAAGCATTGAGTCCTCTTAAGGCACATACCTCCCTGTTCCTCTAGGGATCACCTTGATTACATCTTCAGGGTATTCTTAATTATGTCAAATGTGACCTGTTCAATGTACATTTCCCATCAAAATCTAATTATGAGATTATAGTTTTATGTTATCACAGTTTTTTATGATGTCTGATCGAATGCTTTGTCTTCATAATTTCAGACTAAATAATGAGTAAAACTATTAATTTAATTTACATTTTATAGATAAACATGCCTAGCATCACAGTACAGATAAATGGCCAGCAGGAATGTTTTATAGCTTTCAGAATTGGTAATAAGACATTGTTTCAGCAGGATGGGAGCCAAGACGCCATATGACAATACAATTCCACTGTGGGCCTTTTACAGTTCTAAACACTTTCTGGGAATCTACATGTGAAGGTTAATTAGACTCAGCAAAAGAAATTTACTGCACTCAGCAAAAGGAAGAAAATGCAGATTAATTGGAAATTTGCATAGGTAGAAAACATTTTATTCCAGGATACCTAAGGAACTGTTTAAGGCAGTTGACAGTATATGCTGGAAAGGAATTAATCAGCATGATTTATCACTATGTGCCAGGTTAAACCACGTTTGCTTATTCTTAGTACATCCCACAAGCCAAGATTAGCTTGGAGAATTTGAAATATAGTTAAAGCATAATTCCAATTTAAAAATAAAAATCGATCATAGCGTAGGACTCTGCTGTATAATCACTTTTCTAAATCAGTCTATTAGAGGATTTTCCTGTTCACCTGCAGCACCAGCGGCCATGGTCCGTGCTGCGAGCAGCATCCTGCTGTGGAAGTGTCGTAGGGTCTTATAGCACTCGCCTCTGCACTGCAGACAGAGCTAAGAACAGCAAGAAGGACACTGTCTAGTTTAGTACACGATAAAATAATTCCAACCAAGAATCCACAATCTATAACATGACAGAATCATATGCATATCATATGCTCAAATCAGGTATTGCAAGACAGCAAGTGTGACACACGGTGACATCAGTGAGGTTACTGCAGTTCACACTCTTACACGCTGGGTGACCCCACGAGTCTGAACTGCAGCAACCTTTGTGACATCACAGCTCCTCACACTGCAGGGAGTCAGGTTATGCCTGCTCTCCTAGCATATGGACAATGTGTTTTCAGTACATGCCCCGATATGAAGGGAGGAGACTTTGAGGGACTTCCATGGCACTGATTTAGACCACCATGGTTTTTATTAGGGTATATACTGGTTAACAAGGGAGTCTCCTGACTTTATTTGATCACTAATTCTCTATTTTATGCATTGCAAGTTCGCTTTTTTTCAACTATGGTGGAAATCCTGGACTTCTGCAGGATTTTTTTATCTTGTGTTTTTTCTCTCGATAAATTGGTGAAAGAGGGAATATTCTGAAGAGTGTTTTTTCCAATAAAATATGTTTTGTTGTCTTTATTTTTATTATTACGGACTGGGTTAGTAATGCTGAGTATCTAATAGATGTCTCGACATTACTAACCAATGGGCTTGATGCCAGATGATATTACACAGGTGGTATCAACCCCAAATACCATTACCCTTTTTCCCAACACACCAGGGCAGTGGGCAGAGCTGGCACAAAGCACAAGGACTGGTGCATGTAATGGAGGCACCAGTTCTGGTGCAGCTACAATCTGCTATTTTTAGGCTGCAGAGGACCTATGAACCATAGCCCTTCAAACCCTGAGAATACCAGACCCCAGCTGTCTGCTTTACCTTGGCTGGATATTCAAAATGGGAGGGGACCCCAAATCATTTTTTCAAATTATTTATTTATAAATAATTTGCAAAAATAGCAAGAGACTACATCTGTTTTGGATTACCAGTCAAGGTTAAGCTGCCAGCTGCAGCTGCAGCTGCAGCTGCAGCTGTCTGTTTTAACCTATCTGGCTAACAAAATAGGGGGAGAAGCACATAATTTTTATTCAAATAATTTTTCGTCTAAATACGTGGCTAAACACCAGTTAATGCCACATGAATGACAAAAGGGTGCCAGATTGCAATATATAGGAGGTGGACATTATATAGCTATTTGACATGTATACACAAGTGGTCAAAATTGTTGGTACCCCTCGTTTAATGAAAGAAAAACTCACAATGGTCACAGAAATAACTTGAATCTGACAAAAGTAATAATAAATAAAAAATCGATGACAATGAATAAATGAAAGTCAGACATTGCTTTCCAACCCTGCTTACACAGAATTGAAAAAAAAAATGAAACTCATGAAATAGACCTGAACCGAAATGATTATGCAAATGGAGTCCATGGAACCTCGATTAAGAGTCTCAAACACGGGACTAGCCAGATATCCCTTCAGGGAAGGACCTAGCCCTGGGGTGGAATCCTTGCAGAGACCACCATAACCACCTTCCCTGGAGGGATATCTGGCTAGTCCCTTGTTTGAGACTCTTAATCGAGGCTCCATGGACTCCATTTGCATATTCAAATTCCCAGGGGGCAATGTATCATGGATTTCACTGTGTTTGAGCGCTTTAGTCGGCTGCTCACAGTGTTTTCCTTGACTGGTCTCCCTGAGATCAGTGAGTGCTTTGTGATGTTGGTCTACCAGGCATTGCTCCCACCTAGCCAGAATCCTACTCCACACTGATGAGGGGCAATACCCCGAAACAGCTGTCTGTGGATGGATACCTGGCTCTGTTAATTCCCTTGTCATATCCTTAACTCGTAACTGAGTGGGATAGTGACTAAAACGGCCACTTAATATGGTGGTTATGGTGGTCTCGCAAAGATTCCACCTCAGGCCTAGGTCCTTCCCTGGAGGGATATCTGGCTAGTTCCGTGTTTGAGACTCTGAATTGAGGCTGCATGGACTCCATTTGCATATTCAAATTCCCAGGGGGCAATGCATCATGGATTTCACTGTGTTTGAGCGCTACCCGCAGTGTTTTCCTTGACTGGTCTCCCTGAGATCAGTGAGTGCTTTGTGATGTTGGACCGAAATGATGGTACCCCTGAAAATAATGTGACAAAAGGGACATGTTAAATCAAGTTGTGTCAACTACCGTATATACTCGCGTGTAAGCCGAATTTTTCAGCCCAAAAATTGGGCTGAAAAGTCCCCCCCTCGTCTTATACGCGAGTCACTGTATACTGTATACACTGTATACAGTATACAGGCCCGCCCCCATCAGTATACAGGCCACCCTGCCTTGTGCACAAACCTGTAAAGGAAGAGATTAGTATACTTATCACTGTCCGCTGCCGCTGTCCCGCCGCCGTCATCGCGGTCCTCCATCTTCTTCCGTCTGCTTCCGGCTTCCTCCGTCATTGTCTGCGCGACCGAGGAGGAAACCGGAAGAAGATGGAGGAGCGCGATGGCGGCGGTGGGACAGCAGCAGCGGGACAGTGATAAGTATACTAATCTCTTCCTTTACAGGTTTGTGCACAAGGCGGGGGGGCCTGTATACTACCACTGGGGCTGTATATACCACTGGGGCTGCGTGTATACTACCACTGGGGCTGTATATACCTCTGGGGCTGCTGTATACTAATGGGGGGGCTGTATACTACCACTGGGGCTGCGTGTATACTACCACTGGGGCTGTATATATCTCTGGGGCTGCTGTATACTGATGGGGGGGCTGTATACTACCACTGGGGCTGTATATACCACTGGGGCTGCGTGTATACTACCACTGGCGCTGTATATACCTCTGGGGCTGCTGTATACTGATTGGGGGGCTGTATACTACCACTGGGGCTGTATATACCACTGGGGCTGCTTTATACTGATGGGAGGGCTGTATACTACCACTGGGGCTGTATATACCACTGGGGCTGCTGTATACTACCACTGGGGCTGCTGTATATACCTCTGGGGCTGCTCTATACCACACTGCTGGGGGCTGTATACCTGTGCTGGGGTCCACCCTCGGCTTATACACGAGTCAATAGGTTTTCCCAGGTTTTGGGGGCAAAAGTAGGGGGGTCGGCTTATACACGAGTATATATGGTAATTAGCATCTTAGGTGTCTACAATCTTGTAATCAGTCAGAGGGTCTGCATATAGGACTATGGATACTCACTGTGTTGATTGGTTACATGGTGTCTACCACACTCTACATGGACCAGAGGAAGCAAAGGAAAATGTCTCGGGAGATTAGAAAAAAATGATAGACAAACACGTGAAAGGCAAAGGTTATAAGATCATATTCAAGCAGTTTGATGTTCCTGTTACTACAGTTTCACATATTATTCAGAAATTCAAAATCCATGGGACTGCAGCCAACCTCTCTGGACGTGACCGCAGGAAGAAAATTGATGACAAATCAAAGAGATGGATAATACGAATGGAACAAAAGAGCCCAGAAAAACTGCTAAAGAGATTAAAGGTGAACTTGAAGCTCAAGGGACATGAGTGTCAGATCGCACTATCCATTGTGGTTTGAGCCAAAGTGGACTTGATGGCAAACGACCAAGGAGGATACCATTGTTGAAAAAAAATCATAAAAAAGCCAGACTGGAATTTGCAAAACCATATGTTGACAAGCCACAAAGCTTCTGAGAGAATGTCCTATGGACAGATGAGACAAAAATTGATCTTTTGGCAAGGCACATCAGCTCTATGCTCACAGATGGAAAAATGAAGCACATCAAGAAAAGAACACTGTCCCTACTATGAAACATGGAGGAGACTCTGTTACGTACTGGGGCTGCTCTGCTGCATCTGGCACAGGGTGTCTTGTATCTGCGCAGGATACAATTTAATCTCAAGACTATCAAGGGATCCTAGAGAGAAATGTGCTGCCCAGTGTCAGAAAGCTTGGTCTCAGTTGAAGGTCATGGGTCTTGCAACAGGACAATAACCCAACTCACAGCTAAAAACACCCAACAATGGCTAAAAGGAAAACATTGAACTATTCTGAAGTGGCCTTCTATGAACCCTGACCTAAATCCTATTGAGGATCTTTGGAAAGAGCTAAAACATGCCGTCTGGAAAAGGCCACCTTCAAACACGAGACAACTGGAGCAGTTTCCTCTTGAGGAGTGGGCCAAAATACCTGTTGAGAGATGCAGAATTCTTATTGACAGTTACATGAATCGTTTGATTGCAGTGATTGCCTCAAAAGGTTGTGCAACAAAATATTAAGTTAAGGGTGCCATCATTTATGTCAGGGCCGACTTCATGAGTTTAATTTTTTTAAAAGTTCTATGGAAACAGGGTTAAAAAGCAATGTCTGACTTTCATTTGTTAATTAAACAGTACACGGATGTCAAATGGACACCAGGTGAGGGGAAAAAATAGCACTAGCATAGCACTTGCATGACATACAGAATACATTCACATGTCAATCACATCTCACTCAAAATATTTTTCAAGAGCAACAAAGGAGCCGCTTTTCACACGCAGATGTGAGTGAACCCTAATGCTGAGCCAGCTATAAGTCAGTACGTGGGGTGCAGTCACGGCTGCTGCTTACTATGCTCATAGCATTGACTGAAGCTATGCCAGTGCCACCCCTGTTACCCAAACTGGGGCTGCCGGTAGGTATAAAGTTAATATCCTGGCAGCGAGGCTCTAACTGCAGGCGCTGGGTCGCTTCACAACACTATTAACCTGCAAATAAACCCCATGTCTGCAGGGTAATGTAATTTCTTTTAACATGACGAGTTCCATTTGAGATTGTGAGATCACCTTTAAGAGATGTGGAACTACCAGGCACAGATCTATTTTAAGGCTTTATCCTCATACATATACATCAGGCAGGGTACCACAGCTCATGAGTTTAGCTAAAAAAGAAAAAGTAAAAAATGGGAAAAGCACTGGTGAAGGAGAGAACCAATCCAGGATATTCTTAGTCCCTTTGACTGCATCAACAAAAAAACTTCAAAAGGCTATGTGTTTCAGCATTGTACCACACCCTCCAGTCTTTGATGCTGAAAGGCATGGTTTTGTACCCTGATTACTTTGATCTAGTAAAACTGGTGAACAATGCCCTGGACTGGTTCTGTACTTAAGCACCACTTATTTTCTACTATTTTTTTCTCTTTCCTTTTTTAACCACATTTCGTTAAAAAGGGCCATTACAGAGCCCCATGTTGGAACTCGATGGAGATTCCAGCAGAGGGACCACAGTGATCTCCAAATTACCACACCTACCCAACTAACTTGTTAAAATGACAATTTCCATTTACCAAAGGAGGGGATCTGGTGGTGGTTGACCATTGATCTTGAAAGTGTATTCTTCTGTCTAATCTGGGAACTGAAATTCCCCTATCACCTGCTATATCACTACATTTGTTCACATCTTAATTATATTTCTCACACTTCTCTGTCAGTCATCAAAGAAGAAAACAAGGTCTGTAGTAAGTTAATTTGTCTCAAAGTTCAGTTAATAGAGTCGGCAAATATTGGTGATACCACCAGTCCTTAATTGGAACATATTGGATAAGTGTCTAAGTGTCTCATTTCAGCCCAATTTAAGTGTTAGTCTTAAAAAAAAATAACATCTTTATTTTTCAGACAGAAATAATGGTTTGTTTACAAAGATTCTTGAGCTCAGATTTACTTTTAATTAGACTTTCAGTAAAGTCATTATGCAAGCTTATGTGTTATTTCAAACCATTAGCATAAATTAAATCAGAAACCAGATATATTTGTACCCATCTTATTTGCAACAAGGCGCATAAATGTTACCAATGTACATCTCAATTAATAAAAATATAAAACGATTAGACATCTAATGGTTTGAGAAGTAGGCTGCCTATTATACAAGTAATATGGCATCCTCTGTGATATTGAAAAGTTATTAAAAGGGCGGATGACTTCAGAAAACCTCAATCTTCTGAATGTTCCTTAGGCAGTACTGGGAATTCCTGGAGTCAGGACAGAAATGTAACAATTTTCCCAGTCACAAATTGGTAACCATGTAATAAGATATAAAAAGGCAGAACTCTATAATATTTAGATATTCTGGATCCCATTTTTTATTATTATTATTATTATTATTTATTTATTTATAGCACACCATTCATTCCATGGTGCTGTACATGAGAAAGGGTTACATACAGACAATTTAAAAAAAACAATGAACAAACTAACAATGACAGACTGATACAGAGGGGAGAGAGGACCCTGCCCTTGCGGGCTTACATTCTACAGGGCAATGGGAGGGAGACATAGGTTGGGTCTGCTCGGGTGGTGGTGGAGCTCCGAGTCTAGTGGTGCTGGAGTGCCAGGTCTGATGGTGGTGGAAACGCCGGGTCCAGTGGTGGTGAGGTGGCACTGTGGTCATTATAAGTTGTAGGCTGTTCTGAAGAGATGGGTCTTCAGGTTCCGCTTGAAGGTTCCAACTGTAGGGGACAGTCGGACGTGATGGGGTGCAGAGTTCCAGAGAATGGGGGCTGCTCGGGCGAAGTCTTGCAGTTGGTTAGATGAGGAACATACAAGTGTGGAGGAAAGAAGGAAGTCTTGGGAGGATCGAAGATTACGAGTTGGATGAAATCGGGAGATTAATTCAGAGATATATGGGGGGACAGATTGTGGACGGCTTTGTAAGTGAAAGTGATTTGAATTGGATACGCTGGTGAATTGGGAGCCAGTGGAGGGATTTGCATAGGGGAGAAGAAGTGGAATAGCGAGGAGAGAGGTGGATTAGTCGGGCAGCAGAGTTAAGGACAGATTGAAGTGGTGCAAGAGTGTTAGCAGGAAGGCCACAGAGAAGTAGGTTGCAGTAATCGAGGCGGGAGATGATGAGGGCATGCATTAGTAGTTTAGCAGATTGGGGGTTGAGGAAGGGACGGATTCTGGAAATAATTTTGAGTTGGAGGTGGCAGGAGGTGGCAAGGGCTTGGATGTGCAGTTTGAAGGACAAGGCAGAGTCAAGGGTTACTCTGAGGCAGCGGACTTCAGGTACAGGAACAAAGTGTGATGTCATTTATTGTAATAGATAGGTCTGGTAAAGAAGGTGTGTGAGATGGAGGAAAGATGATGAGTTCGGTTTTGTATACATTGAGTTTTAGGAAGCGGAAGGAGAAGAAGGAGGCTATGGCTGAAAGACACTCCGGGAATTCTGGACAGCACAGAGGTGACGTCTGAGCCAGAAGGGTAGATCTTGGTGTCATCAACGTACAGGTGATACTGGAAGCCATGGGACTTTATGAGTTGTCCCAGACCAAGAGTATAGATTGAAAAAAGTAGGGGCCCGAGGACAGAGCCTTGAGGGACCCCAACTGAGAGGGGATGTGTGGGAGTGGGAGACTAAATATGGGGTTGGAAAGGTAGGAGGAGATCCAGGATAGGGCAAGTCCGTGATACCAATGGAAGAGAGGATACGTAATAAGAGGCAATGGTCGACTGTGTTGAATGCAGAGGACAGGTCTAAAAGGAGGAGGACAGAGAATTGTCTGTTAGATTTGGCCATAAGTCATTAGTAATTTTGGTCAGGGACAGTTTCAGTGGAGTGATGAGGGCGGAAGCCGGATTGAAGGTCGTCAAAGAGAGAGTTGGATGAGAGATGGGATGAGAGTACGGTGTGGAAATGCTTTTCGAGCAGTTTGGAAGCAAATGGGAACAGAGATATGGGCGGTAGCTGGATGTAGAAGTGGGGTAAGGGATAGCTTCTTTAAGATAGGTGTAATTGTTGCATGTTTGAAAGCAGAAGGAAAGGTACCAGAAGTTAGTGATAGGTTGAAGAGATGGGTTAGGGCTGGGATAAGTGTAGTGGTGAGGTTGGGGAGGAGGTGTGAAAGTTCTCCTTCAGTGATGGATGGGAGGAGGGTTAGTGGGGGAGAGGAGTGATCCGGTATACATGGGGGTTGTGGTGGTTGGGTAGGGAAGACTTGTCTGATCTGGTCGATCTTGTTGGTGAAGTATGTTGCAAAGTCTTCTGAAGAGATACGAGAAGTAGGAGGGGGCAGTGGGGGACAAAGGAGGAAGTTAAATATGTTAAATAACTGCCTGGGGTTGTGGGACAAAGAGGATATCAGGGTAATGAAGTAATTCTGCTTAGTGGTGGTGAGTGCTGGCTTGAGTTTGAGAAGTGCTTGTTTGAATGCTGTGTAGTCTTCTTGTGAGTGTGTTTTATTCCAGCGCCTCTCTGCAACCCTAGCCGCTCGCCGCAGATTTTTAGTGGTGCCTGTGTGCCCTTCAAACTAATACGACAATTTAATCATAGAGAAAGTCAGTGAAGACTGAAATCCCCCACCAATGGAAAAAATATTGCCTCTATCAGACGGTGAGCTGATTACCTATTCTTCCTCCATGTGACAACTTAATGTCTATTGCATAAGATCAATTTTGTGGGATTATGTAAAAATGTGTTTTTAATTGGTTAAGAGATAATCAGTTTCATATATTGTGTGTCCCAATATGGTCGTTGTGGCTACGGAGTAGAATTTCCTTTTCAGTTAATATATATGACTTTCAGCTTATCTTGTCTTCTATTTGAAGAATAGGAAGCAATTGTACTCATTATTTTAAATACCATTTCTTTTCTTAGATAGCACACAATTATTATTAAAAATGATACAACTGAAGAAAAAAAGGGATGGACACACATCCAAAACTCATATGATGATCTGTTGCTGCTAAAGAAAAATTTACAAAACTGAACACAAAGTTCTTAATTTTCAATATATGAAACCCACTGCAAGTTATGATGAACCTCTTAGCTGTGCCTGTGGTGTGGTGTAACCTCGCGCTGTGGGAGGTTTGCCTGGCAGCTTGGGTGCGTCCCCATCTGATGCAGTATCACTTTGGTGCTAGACGAAGGGGAATACATGTGGTTCCTCTGCGCTGTGGTAAATGACCAGGTGAGATGAGCCAAGAGTGATGAAATATTCTAAATGGGTTGTTTATTACTGTTTTTCAAGGCAAACATGCCTCTTTATTATAAAAATAATAATTACGCATATACATGCAGTAAAAATTCCTTATATAGAGGTCTTGCATTAGAGAAAAGGCACCATCACCACATGCTATGTCAAAGTTCAACATATAACTTCAAAGATACAGATAGCAAACTGGAAGAAAAAAAACACAAAACGAGAGTCTTATCCAAATACAATTGTCATGGAAATGATCCAGGAGACCGCTCACCTGGTTGGGTTGGGTGAGACAAAACCACTATAAGCAAATCATTGGCTTCTGCAAAAACCTTACTGTTTTGATCATCAAAAGTTCCTATGATCCTCACCGCATTGTCTGGCTTCATCTTTTCTGTTGGTGCCAGAGTGTAAGTGTGTCTTTATTTAGAGCATTCGTGAAGGCCTCATTCAATGTGTACTCTGGATACTCTCTATCTCTAAATCTATTCCTTAGACTCAGAGTTTCTTTTCTAAAGGAGACATCATCAGAACAATTCTGACGTGCTCGCAGATATTGCCCCCTAGGTATGCCTTTTAGAAGGTATGCTGTCCCACAGTTTTCTGTGTCACTGTCACCTATATCCTCCTCTGTTTTAGAGCAGGGTGCACCAATGGGATACCTGCTCAGAAAACAACCCCAAAAGTAAAATGGAGTGTAGGACAGATCATCAATCTGAGTTCCCATATTCTAACAAGGAATGAGACCTCTGTCTTATCAAGAGGCCTATCATTTGTACCAACAACTTCCTTCAGAGCATTTCAATGGGTAAAAGACATCAATCTCTTTTGCCGGTAACTAAGATGGCGGAAATGCTTTAAACTGAATGATAGAGAACATTGTCTGAAATTGGGCATTCAGGAAGAGGATCTTGAAGGTATAAAGGAATTGCCAGACCTATCAGAGGAAAATGATAGGGCGAGAGGCCTAAGCCCCTTCACGGACCAAAAAATAAAAAACCTGAGAATGCCACCACATGGTGATTACGACAATATAGACATGTTCCTACAATTAGTTGAAAGGGACCTTAAAAGGATTGATGGACATAGCAGGCATACCCATTCTAATCTGCACAGGAAAGAATGGGAAGCTCTTGAACAGCTTGAGAGAAAGGAGAGCATTATAGTGAAACCCTCTGACAAAGGGGTAAACATTGTGGTATTGGCTCATACCCAATACCTGACGCTGTGTATGCTAATCCTTGACAACTCAGAGACCTATGGACTACTCCCAGTAGATCCCACAGATGCTTTCTATAATGTTCTTATTGACATCTTAGATGAGGGATTGGATAACGGTATTATCTCAAAGAACAAGCATAAATTTATGGTACCCCAATCAGCCACTGTATCTACTTTCTACGCACTGCCCAAGGTTCACAATGGCCTTGTCCCTTTGACGGGGAGACCAATAGTGCTTGGTATGGGTTCCCAAGTCAAAATGTAGGAACCTATATAGACAAGGTACTTAGACACTTTGTGACATCACCACCCTCCTATCTAAGGGACACGTCTGACTTGCTACTTAAGCTACACGGAGTGACGGTAGGAAGGCAGGCCTTGTTGGCGTCAATTGACGTTTAGGCTCTTTATAGCTCCACTGTACATAAAAGGGTCTACAGGTGGTGGAACACTACCTATCCAGCCATGCCATACATTTTGAGATGCATTACCTTCTGCAAAAACCCACGAGTCACAGAGTTTCAAATGTAGAAAAGGGTATAAAAGTCTAAGATTTTTCCTGAAAAATTAGATGCATAGCCACTAAACGCATTGAGAACTAAAAATCTTTCATATAACTATGGACTTTCACTGGATTTACTTATTGGATCGGCAGCACGAAGTTTAATACCCTTTTCTACCTTTGAATTGAAATATAAAACTTCAAAATACATATATGAGCCAATAAATTAGCAAACAACAAGGAGAATAATAAATAAATTGGGCAATAGTGCTGAAAAAATAAATTAAAAAAATTAAAATTGTATTCAATGTGCATAATACAAACACCCTATTACAGGATTAAAAGTTTTTACACATTTCGAGTGAACACTGTTTTAATAGTTATAGACTAAGAGTGCAGTTTGCGCTCGAAAGGCATAAGACCTTGTAGTTGGGTGCTTTTATTATGGACACTGAATAAATTTGTTTTTTTTTTATTTATTTTTCATTTTTTCAGCACTATTGCCCAATATTTTCTCCCCTTTTGTCTTTTCTTTTGCTATGTATTTTCTATTGGTCAGCAGATGGAAGATGGCATGGGTGCACCTTTTATACGGAGTGATGTGTACTAGTACGGAAAAAGATGAATGTTCTTTGTTTTGTGCCTAACCAATAAACTATATTATAGTATTTCTTCTACTCTAGAAATAAGATAATATAATTTATTGATTTATATACGTTTTTCTAAGTTAGATATTGAACTTTGACACCGCATGGTGAGATGGTTGCACCTTTTTTATAAGGTCAGACTGTATATATGCAATCCTCACTGCATTTAATGTTTTATGATTTTTTTACTGATCAAGAGGCGTTTATGCCTTTAAACGCGTTGATCAATACACCACACAGAATCTTTTGTGATCCTGGGCTCATCACAGAGTAAATTCATTTATTCCCGTCCATTGTTCTCCGATACTTTCACCTGTGGGTCTACAGGAGCCGCTATATATCTTGAAGTAGTTATATCACACACAACCACAAAGTAAACTTTTAAATTTAATAAGTTAGTAATCCTGATCATTGTGATAAGTTTTAGAACCCCATGTTCAAACTTTTGCTTCATCAAAATAGATCTCTGGATTAAATGTTTTTCTACAGTTGTTAAATTATTAAAAATGACCAGTATTTTTAAAACTTATTAAACATTACAATTTGAATATAAATCTATTTACAGAGAACGTATTTTCATAGCAGCTGCTAATTAATTCTTTCCAATTATGTAACAATTTATTTGACAAATCGGGTGGCAGGCTAAATTCCCAAGTTCACAGTGGAAACAAGCGTTGGCATGAAAGTCAATTAATATGCACAGTGTCATAACATCTAAGTTTAGCATGACGTGGGTAGACATTCATTATTTAGTAACCTGTTGAGATGGGGATCCAAGGGAAGAATAAATTCTCTTACATTTCCAAAGTTCTGTTAATCCACTAGGGCAGATTGCCAGGTTTTCAATGACATTATGTCCTGAGCCGTTCTCTAAAATCCCAAGAATGCTGCTCCTATTAACAGTCTCCGCAGTCTCCAATATGAAAACACTTAAACACATACCTAGTTATATAATGTCTTGCACACTGAGGTTATTATTGTCCTAAGAACTCCACACAGAGCTTACTCATCACGATATATTTGCTTCTGAGGATCTGACCTCTCCTTACTACACAAACCCAGCATCTGGGAATGATGACTCAGGTTAACCCTGCCGAGGGAAATCTCTTATCAGCAATGAAAGGAATATGTATCACAGCAGGAAATGTACTTAGGAATCTATAACACTAGTGAATTCTAGTATCAATGCATGTCAAGGACAAGCCAAGGACAATGATTAAAATGGAATACATAGGTGTATGTCTAAATTTTACACAGTGTAAACTTGTGCCAGCTCTACTACATGTGTATTTCCTCAGTAAATCTGTAACGTAATAACAGCTTTGCAGCACCCATTGAGTCGTGGGTTCCAAAAATTAAAATTCTAAAAATACTAATGTGTTTATAACCAAAGATTCAGAGGTGAAAAATTGGCCTTTCTTTGGAACAAATATGCAGCAAATCCAAGACCCATAACTGTTAATATATTCCCTAATCACATGAATTGTTTTGTGAACAATCTACAATTTATTTTTAACATGACATACGGAGGATTGAACCTGATTTATTTTTACAGAGTTTCATTAAACACACACAACACCAAAAACATCAATCCTAAAATATAGGTGTAATCATATTCCGGCTTATCAAAGTAACAGAGCACCAGGCACAGTTCCAGGAGTCCATAAAAGTTCTAAATATACTGTAGTAGAGGTTTCTTGAAGAGAGTGCTATGTCTACACTGTCTTAATGGTGAATGGACCATAAATGGTTACTGGAATGTAATGAACAAAATCACAAGAAGAAGCAATACATGGCACACATACTGTTTGAAATAAGGTGGAATAACTGACCCAACCCTCACTAACTTCACTAATAGGCTACACAAAAGGTACATTAAAACTAAAAGGAAGAAGATAGAGATTAGACATTAGGAGACACTTTCTGACAGAGAGGGCGATCAGAGAGTGGAACAGGATTGTGAGCTCTCCATAAATGGAAATCATCAAGAAGTTGGATAAACAGGGGGGCGTGTCCTGGCAGCAATGGAGCTGGCTGTGTAACTCAGGAGCTCTGCACAGCCTGAGCACAGAAGCAGCCATAACAAGAAAGTGAAGGAACCTGGGCACTTCAAATTCGGCACGGAGCTTCCTGAACTGCCTGTGCAACTGATGGGCAAAACAAAACCTCCTGTGAGGCAATCCCCTAAGAGGGTCACCGACTATTTCCTAGCCAGTAACAGCTCTCTCAAGATGGTGCCTCCCTCCTCTCCTCGTGCACAGAGAGCTGCGCGCCGCACCACAGTGCAGGCTGAAGACCTGGGGGACGCTGAACTAATGAATGCCCCACTCACCAGAGGTATGATGGCGGATCTCCTGGCGAGCCTCCGATCCTCCCTGCAGCAGGATATGAGGGCTATGGTGGCGAGGTGCGGGGGGAGATTGCGGAGCTGGGCGCACGAGTTGACAAATTGGAGCAGAAAATGGCGGAGGTGGTTCGCTCACACAATGAGCTACTGGACTCCTATGACCGGCTCCAGAGCAGAACAGACAGAATATCCGCAAAGACCTTAGATTTAGAAGATAGATCGCGCCGCAACAACATTAGGCTCAGAGGCATACCAGAGCAGGTGGCGGCGGCTGATCTAAGGTCATACCTCAAAGACTTCATCAAAACAGTGATGCCTGAAACCCCTCAGGAGCTCCTGGTTGTGGATAGAATTCACAGGGTCCCTAAGCCTCCCTCGGTCCCTGAAGACAGTCCTAGAGATGTGCTAGCCAGGCTCCATTACTTCGAACTAAAGGAGGACTTCCTCCGTGTCCTCAGGCAGAGCCCGCACCTCCAGGATCAATATGCCTCTCTTGAAGTCTACCCGGACCTTTCTCCAGGCACCCTGGCTTTGAGGAGGGCATTCAGGCCTTACACCAAAATCCTGAGAGATCATGGAATACAGTATCGCTGGGGGTTCCCCACCAAGCTATTGATCCGTCGTAATGGCTCCCTGATTCCATGTCTCATTCCTCCGCACGCAGAGAAGAATCTAATTCGATGGGGACTGTGGCCGCCTGAATCTACATCACAATCCACTGCTCCTGCCGCCTCTCCAAGACCCAGGCCAGGAGGCCGCATCGATCCGGAGTGGTCTACAGTTTGATAACTCGACAAATACAGGTTCCTTTCTCTCCACACTGCACCTATGTGCTCTAGGCTGTGTTTTCCTGGCCGTCTCTCTGTTCTCGCCCTTTTCTCTTCCTTTCTGCCTTCTTTTCTCTCTTATCCTCTCTCCCTTTTTCTTTCTGCCTTTAAATAGGTAGGTGAATTTCTCATTCTCATTCCCTCCTAGCACTGAACAATTCCCCCTTTCTCCCCCCCTATCTCCCCCCTTTGACATACACTCCACCCCCTGTTAACCCTCTACTCCCTCTACTACTCTACTTTGCTCCCCTTCTTCCCCCCCTTAGTCTGAAGTCACCTCCTTTTCACCCTTTTTTCCCTTCTTCTCCTCCCCTATTCCCCTTCTCCTTTTCTGCTCGCTCTCTTCCTGCTCCTTTCCTCTGACTACTCTTCCCTTCCCATTATCTATATCTCCCCCTTCCCCTTCCATTCTTGGCGCTCTTGCCACTTTTCCTAATTTCTCTGTTTGGACGAGAACTGAGTAACCCCCGTTGGGTGCTGCTCTTGCCGTGCACTCAGATCAGGAAAAATTTTTTTTTTCCTTTTTTTCCTCCCTTATTGGGATGACATGCCTGTTCTGGACATTGGACTGTTGATATGTTCTTTTATCTTTCCATTCCCCTTTTTCTCCTTCTCCATCCTCTGCCCTGTAGCTGCAGATATCCTCACGGGGTGCTCCATGGACTTTGTCCTGCCTTTTACTAGCACACTGGTTTCTTATAGATTCTGTTGGATCCCACCATGACTCTCACACTTTCTTCAATTAACGTAAATGGCCTGAACTCCCCTGGTAAAAGAAGCGTGGTGTGGCGTCAGCTGAAGAAATCCAGGAGTGATGTGCTGTTTTTGCAAGAAACGCACCTGCTGCTTGAGGACTGCCGCCAGAATGGCGTCTCGTGATTTCCCTACCCAGTTTTTTGCCTCTGCTGACTGTAAACGTGCAGGAGTGGCCATTTTTATTCACAAAAATGTTGACTTTTCTCTCATCACTGAGATTGCTGACCCTGAGGGCCGTTACATAATTGTCATTGGTCTTCTTAATAATGTATACTACACTTTATCTTCTGTGTATGGCCCGAATAAGGGGCAAAGTGCCTTTCTTAGAGACTTCCTCTCGGTCTTGGCCTCTCATGCTAGGGGATGTAGGTTGGTGGCTGGGGACCTCAACGCGCCCATGGAGAGACGCTTGGACTGTTCCAATCCCTCGACTTTCCGGGGTGATTTGGGGGCCCTTGTTGCCCAGTCCCATTTGCACGACATTTGGCGCTGTCTCCATCCCACTGACCGAGAATACACATTCATGTCTTCACGCCATGGCACATTAAGCAGGCTCGACTATTTCCTAGTAGACGACTCCTTGATAACCCACTGTGTAGCCGCAGAAATTGCGACAATCTCTTGGTCTGATCATGCACAGATCTCACTGGAGATTGCTGACCCTGCTTCCATTCGGCCCCCCACTCGTTGGAGACTGAATGAATATCTCTTAACTAACTCCTCTCATACTCAGCATATAGGGACGCAGATAGAGCAATACTTCTTATCCAATAATAATGATGAGGTTGGGCCCGAGACTCTCTGGTTGGCCCACAAATCGGTCCTCAGGGGGGTGCTAATCCAATTGGCCTCCCGAGTTAAATGGGAACGTGAGGCAAAGGTTACGGCTCTCCTGGCTAGGATTAAGCTCCTTGACCTTGCTTATAGAACCTCTCCTCAGAAATCCACGCAGGATGAGTTAACGGAGGCTAGACGGTCACTGAGGGCATGCTTATTGGTAACGGCAGAGAAATACCTAAGGAAAACTAACTCCAAATACCACAGCATGGGGGACAGGGCCGGGGCCCTCCTGGCCAGGAGAATCAAAAAAAGGGAATTACAGGCCAAAATTACTAGTATACATGATAATTCAGGTTCCATTATTCGTAATCCTGTCCAGATAGCGGAGGAATTTGGCAACTATTACAGCACCTTGTACAATCTGAGGGAGTCGGTGGACACTGTCCAGCCTTCCACTGAGTCTATACAATAATTCCTTTCTAAAGCTAACCTTCCCACTCTCTCCACTGATCAGTTGGCCTTTCTTAATGCCCCTATCACTGAAAAAGAGATTGTCTCGGTCATCAAGTCCATTAAGAAGTTGGATAAACATATAGCTGGGATTGATTTAGGAAAACCTGCACTCAGAGAGTTGGACGCGATGGCCCTTGATGTCCTTTCCAACTCTACCATTCTGTGATTCGACCTCTGTGGGTGGCCTAATATATAACACAACTTTGTACTTTACATTTAAAGGGAGTCTGACATCAGGATATTAGACCTTTAAATTAAAGCATGTTTGTAAAAGGCCTTTAATACTTATTAAGTGTATACTTTACTTGAAGGACTTAGTTTGGAAATTGTATAACAATCTATCTCTGAAGTTTTAATTGCAAGTGCAGTCGGTGGACACTGTACTTATAGCTCTCATTCCGGTTTCATTATTTCCCCACCAACCAGTGGCCTTCAGTCTTTGACTGACAGATCACCCCTCTCTTCCCTTGCCCAAGATTCTGAGCTGGTGCCAAATCATTACCCAGCTGCGTCTCATCAGATGGGAGTGGTGCTTGGCGCAGTAGGGTGCTGATGACGTTTATGGAAGCTGGCCTAATGTGCCAGTCTCTCTATTAAAAAAATAATTCCAGAAGATGATATGGTGCTTGTGCAAAAGCACTGCCTGTAGTTATCTCATTGGAGAGAAGCACATGTGCAGTTCATCTTTGATCATCCTTGCTCTGCACAATGATTGAAAGCACTGGCATGGGGTCATTAGAGCACCTGTACCTGGACAACTGGCTCATAGCCCAATTTCGAGAAAACAACTTTTGATGGTCTGTGAAAACACTGTTTGATGATGTCTTTGGCTTGGTATGTGACAACTAATTTCGCTTGAAAAACAAAATGCATCACTACCACCCCATAGTTTGAATTTGATGAGACCACAAGGGCAATGCTATGAAGTGGCTTTCATAAGGGAATGTCACACCAGCCTAGTTTTGGGATTATGGTGTGGGTGACATAATGTAGGGTACCGAAACCCCTCTAGTCTACATTAACTGCTCAGTGTTACATTGATTTGATTGTGGAACCAGTGTTACAGCCATTTCTCCAATCTATCCCAGCAGTTATTTTTATTAGGGGATTTTACAGTATAGGGAATAACGGGAAACACCATGACAAAATTATAAAATAAAGAAACTATGAGAATAAGGGGTCAGGACCAGCAGATGTTTTTCAATGCATCAACGCCGCATGTTGTTTGTGCTACTGTAAACTGCCGGCATGGTCTAAATATGCTACTATGGCTCAGTGTTAAGAAATGAATATAAGTAACTAGTGTGAATAGATGTTTCCTTGACATCTCTAAAAATAATTCGAAAGATTGGAATAGTTTTCAATTTTGACCGGCTGTAGGTACCGTCACACGCAGCAATTTTGCAAGCAATTTCACTGGCAATTTGCTGGTTGCAGTGAAATCATGGATACATGGTTCCATTTCTACATGTCAACAAAACAGAACCATGTATCCATGGTTTCACTGCAACCAGCAAATTGCCAATGAAATTGCTTGCAAAATTGCCGCGTGTGACGGTACCTTCAGACGCGTACATGTTATTTTCCTAAAAAGTTCAAGCCCTACAATACATTTATGCAAAAATATCCATAAAAAGTAAAACCAGTCAAAAAAAGAGTACTTGAATGATTTCCTTTCATTTGCACACTAGTTTCATTGGCTGGATTACAGACCTGCTGCTTGCCTTCAAGAGGAAATCTGATTTATCTGCAGCATTAAAGAGCAGATTTAGAAAATTTGCTAGGAATTAAGCAAGTAAAGTCAGTTAGCCTGAACTCTGTCAATAATCACTCAATAATGCGTGTAAAACTCTTAAGACTCCTTGCCGGAGGGGTACACGAGACGGCAACCTTTTAAAATTAAATAGGCCCAATTTACTGAAGAAAGTCTCTAGAGAAAAAGTTTAGCCCCAAAAAAGGATCTTTTTTTCTAATGATTCTCTTAACAAATCGGCTCAGGATTAAGCCTCCAGCAGGACTGTTTTATTCCTCCTCTGAGTATGAATGCTGTTTGCCCATAGCTTGCTTAGTACACATTAATGCTAGTTTTCTAGTGCAGTTACTGACTTGCAGATCCCCAAAATCTCTTTAATATTTTGTTAAATTATTTTTACTTTAGTTTATTTTTCCAAATCCTTTTAAAGTATGTTATAAATAAAACTTTATTAAATAAATGTGCTCATTCATAGGTCACAATGAGCAGTTGTCAAGTTCTGTTTTAGAATTAATAGTTTTGATTAATAAAATTATAGGTATATATTTTAGGGATTAATTGAATTCTTCTTGAATTTTACAAGAATTTGTATTATCCATAAAGTTAATTATGATGTAATTTGATCAGCTCAAATTCAGGAAAAATGGCGGCCGGCTGCTGCTATTTATACAAATCCCAAATTCACAAGATTAATGTAAACTTATTTCACAAAGAACATTCCATTCCATTATTGATCTTTACCTTTCCCATAGAGATTACTTTAACTTACTCTTTTTTGTTGCTTGACAAAATCCTATAAATAGCCACTGAGATAGAAAAGGTTCTATTCTAAAATTGAGCACCTAAATACATAAAGGAGCATGAAACTAAAAGATGATGAAATAATGGAAAATTGCATAAAAAACACACATTTTATTGAGATATATTTAAAAAATTCAGAAGAGAGATTACTTCAATTAGTCCACAACGAAGGTCCCACAACGCTCGATCGCCTCCGACGTAGTCCTAAACGATGGTCCTAGGACGCTCGATCGCCTCTGCTACATCCAGAGACTGCAGCAAGGGATCAAGTGTCCTCTTCCTACAGCCTCTGGGGTTACACTGATGGTGCACTGTATGGCAATAATCTGTTACATAGTGTAACATGACTCTAACTCCAGAAACTACAATAAGAGGACACTTGATCCATTTTTTTTGTAGTCTCTGGGGTCAGTCATGGTGCACTGTATGGCAATGATCTGCAGTACCGTGCACCATGACTCTGACCCCAGAGACTACAAGTGGACACTTGATCCCTTGTTGTAATCTCTGAGGTCACAGTCGTGATGCACGGTACGGAAGATCATTGCCATAAAGTGCACCATGACTGTGACCCCAGAGACTACAAGAGGATACCTGATCCCTTGTCTATAGGGTCAGAGTCATGGTGCACAGTACATCAGATCATTGCCGTACAGTGCACCATGACTCCCATGCACCTGTCCACCCACCCATGCACCATCCATCCATCCATGCACCCATCCATGCACCATTCATCCATGCATGCACTCATCCATGCACGCACCCATGCATGCACCATCCATCTGTCCATGCACCCATCCATCCATGCACCATACATACATACATACATCCATGCATGCAACATCCATGCACCCATTCATACAGCACCCATTCATCCATGCATGCATGCAACACCCATGCATGCACCTATGCATGCACCATCCATCCATGCACCTATGCATGCACCATCCATGCACCATCCAACCATGCACGCACCCATCCATCCATGCACCCATGCATGCAACATCCATGCATGCACCATCCATCATGCATACTCCATCCATCCATGCATGCACCACCCATGCATGTTCCATCCATGCACCCATGCATGCACCAACCATCCATCCATGCACCCCTATCCATGCACCCATGCATGCACCATCCATCCATGCACCCATACATGCACCATCCATCCAACCATCCATCCATTCACTCATACTCACCTAGGTGCGGAGGAGCAGCCCAGGAGAGGAGGAGGGGCGCCACAGCGAGGAGGCTGACTGGCGGGAATGGAGGAGCAGTGAGAGGGGACACGGGGGGCGGATGGAAGGGTGGGAGGGTTATCTGGAGTGTGGGGGGGGGGATGGGGAGAGAACCTGCGCACCCGCCGGGAGGAGAGGAGGATGACCGGTGGGTGCAGTGGCAGGAGAGACGAACGGTGAGGGGGGACATGCGGATTGGTGGAGGGAAGGGGCGGGGGGTGATCTGGAGTGGGGGGGCTGGAGAGAGCAGGGGCAGCAGGGAAGCAGTGCAAGAGCAGGGGGATGAAATCGGGGACGCAGGGGAAGAGAGCAGGGGCAGTGGGATGAGATCGGGGGGCAGAGCAGAAGCAGGGGGATGAGAGCACGGGCAGGGAGAGAGATCGGGGGGCAGTGGGATGAGATGGGGGGCTGGGGGAGAGCACAGGAGCAGCATCAGGCCGCTGAAATGTAAGTTTCATTGGTGAGACATTACAATCATTCCAATTTTCAGTTTCACTATTAGTGAAAGTGAAACTGCCAATTGGAGCAGTCCTAGCCACGGGGGGGCAAAGCCACCCCCACTGGGCTTTGGTACAAGTCCTCTTGTGCCTGCAGCTCAAGTGAGAGGTCAGTGACATCTCTCACTCAAGCTGCAGGAGCGCGATTACTCTATGACACAGCATATGCGTCATAGGTCGGGAACAAACCTGTTTCCATGGCGCATATGCTTTGTCACGGGTCGGGAAGGGGTTAATGAAAGAAAAACCCATAACTTAAATCTGACAGGAGTAATAATAAATAAAAAAATTATGAAAATGAACAAATAAAGGTCAGACATTGCTTTTTAACCCACAGAATTTAAAAAAAAATGTAACTCATAAAATAGGCCTGGACAGAAATGATGGTACCTCTGAAAATAATGTGACAAAAGGGACATGTAAAATCAAGGTGTGTCCACTAATTAGCATCACAGGTGTCTACAATCTTGTAATCAGTCAGTGGGCCTTTATGTACTAATTAAAGATGGACTAAAGATACTCACTGTGCTGTTTGGTGACATGGTGTGTACCACACTCAACATGAACCAAAGGAAGCAAAGGAAAGAGTTGTTTTAGGAGATTAGAAAGAAAATTATAGACAGCATGTTAAAGGTAAAGGTTATAAGACCATCTCAAAGCAGCGTGATGTTCCTGTCACTATAGTTGAACATATTATTCAGAAATTTAAGATCCATGGGACTATAGCCAACCTCCCTGGACGTGGCCACAGGAGGAAAATTGATGACGAATCAAAGAGACAAATGGTAACAAAAGAGCCAAGAAAAACTTCTAAAGAGATTAACCTTCGTCCGGCTGAGTAGGTACAATTGTAACTATTCCATTTTAAAATTGCAATAACTTTTTTTTTTTGAAAAGCCGTAGAGGGCTGAAATTTCGTGACATCTCTGCAGTTTTGGTCCAGAATATATTGGCCAAATTTCAATAAAATATCTTCACCCCCTTCCGAGATAAGGGGTCGAGATATTTCATGTAAAATTATGCAGCCTGACAAAGGTTAAAGATGAACCTCAAGCTCAAGGAACATCAGTGTCAGATCGTACCATCCGTTGTTGTTTGAGCCAGAGTGGACATCATGGGAGACGACCAAGGAGAACACCATTATTGAAAAAAATCATGAAAAAAACAGATTGGAATTTGCCAAACTACATGTTGACAAGCCACAAAGCTTCTGGGAAAATGTTGTATCGACAGATGAGACAAAAACGTTTTGGCAAGGCACATCAGCTCGATGTTCACAGATGAAAAAATGAAGCATATCAAGAAAAGAACACTGTCCCTACTGTGAAACATGAAGGAGGCTTTGTTACGTTCTTGGGCTGCTTTGCTGAATCTGGCAAAGGTTGTCTTGAATCTGTGCAGGGTACAAAGAAATCTCAAGACTATCAAGGGATTCTAGAGAAATGTGCTGCCCAGAGTCAGAAAGCTTGGTCTCAGTCACAGGTCATGGGTCTTGCAACAGGATGATGACCCAAAATACAGCTAAAAACACCAAAGAATGGCTAAAAGGGAAACATTGGACTATTTCGAAGTGGCCTTTATGAGCTCTGACCTAAATACAATTCAGCATTTTTGGAAAGAGCTGAAATATGCCGTCTGGAAAAGGCAACCTTCAAACAGATGCAGAAGTTTCACTGTCAATTACAGGAATTGTTTGATTGCAGTGATTGCCTCAAAGGGTTGTGAAACAAAATATTAAGTTAAGGGTACCATCATTTCTGTCCAGGCCCATTTCATGAGTCACATTTTTTTCAAATTCTGAGGAAGCAGGGTTGAAAAGTAATGTCTGACTTTCATTTGTTCATTGTCATAGATTTTTTATTCATTATTACTTTTGTCAGATTCAAGTTATTTCTGTGACTCTTGTGGATTTTTCTTTCATTAAACAAGGGGCACCAACAATTTTAACCATGTGTGTACCAGTAAAGGCAACAGGAGATATGGGACACAATCTGGATCTAAAAAGTACCCCAATGAGCATTTCTCCTCAACTTTTACAAAAATGTGTATCCTCCGGAATATTCTTTTTTTTGTAATTCGACCAGCAGGAATACAGGAATAATGGCTGCTATTTATGCAAATCCCAAATACACAAATTAATGTAAACTTATTTCACAGAAAACATTACGTTCCATTATTGCGCTTTACCTTCACTGTAGAGATTACTGTAACCTACTCTTTTGTTTCTTGATATAATAAATGGAATAACATAGCAAATGAACACAATTTCACCAGCTTTCTATATTCTTCTTTTAATTTAATCTGTGACTTTTTAACTAATACAAAAAATACTGTTTATTTTCTTAGTGGAGCACATCATCAAAACTGGAGGAAAATTCAGATCATAATCATAAGATCCTAAATCCGAAAAGGACATTAACAATGTAAATGGCTGATTGGTGTAATTTTCTCACTTCATTCAAATTAGAAATTTAGACTTAACCTTCGTTTTAATTTCAGATGGGAAAATGTAATCAATTAAGTTTGTGGCGAAAGTGATGGAATCTTTTATGGTTTTAAAAGAAGATAAAAAAAAAAGATGCCAGCCCTTCGGGAAGAGAAGATTATGGGTAGATTTGAATGATTGCTACTTGAAATACGATTTCCTAATTAGGAACAAGCTTTAACGGAGCAGGATTTCAAAAAGACTGTGACTTAGTCATCTAGTTCTCTGAAAAGGTCATGGATCTGAAATTACTATAATTAATGGTGCCAGGAAAATGCATGCAACAGTGGAGAACAAACACACATATAAAGCACAACAATTTGGGGGAATTATTATATATGAGGGGATATTTTTCCTAACATGCTATATAGTTGTTTTCTCCTTTAATTAACGGTTTAATGCTCGGCACCAATAGTTCTATCCACATAAATTAGGGTCAGATATTTTCATTCATTACGAAAATAGGCCACTAATTTTGATTGGCACCATATTTGTTTTATTTAAAGGGGTTGTCCGGTCTAAAATGATAATTCTGCAGTCACTCTATGTGTAAGCAGAATTATCAATCCTCCCAGATTACGCACCGTTGCTGTGAGGATTTGCAGTTTCAAGACCGGGAACAGACTGCAGTTATGCAGTATGTATGTTCCCAACCAATTGGCCAGAGCCCCTGATTAGGGGGTGCGGCCTCAGTCAATACAAATGTAAATGGAGCAAGGCTGCGACCACTTGACAGCCACTCCCACTAGTCGTGTTGTTGCTGGGAACAAGTATATTTCATAATTGAGATCCGCTCCTGGCTTAGAAACTGGCGAATCCTCTTAGTGCACAGGAGGATTGATAATTCCAGACTCCAGAATTATCAGTTTAGACGGACAACCCTTTTAAAGAGAACCTGTCATTGGATTGTATACTCCAAAATAATGGCATATATGTAACTGTGCAGTAATTCTGAGTAAATCCTGACCTTTCTTGCAGAAATCCTTTTGCAGTTTTAGAGAAATCCATAGTAGAAGTTGTATGTTGAGCTACAAGTGCAGTGGGCGGGCCCTGCACCTTACATGTTTCGTGCCTCCTCCCTTTTAATGCCTGCTGCCTGCCTCATGTCTTTGACTGGCAGATGACTCATGTGTCAGTGCCCTGTAATTCAGTGACAGAAGGCAGGCAGTAGGCAGGTAAAAGGCAGAGAGATAGGACAACAGTAAGTGCACTGTCCACCCAATGCACTTGCAACTCATTAGTATACAATTTCAACTATTTCTCGAAAACAGATTTCTGCAGGAAAGATCTGGATTTAGTCAGCGTTACTGCACCGTTTACATACATGCAGTTAGTTTGGTACAAATTGAATGTAAACTAAATCATCACAGAACAATCACACCCAGAAATCTATATGAGAAAAGCCTCATTTCAGACAATATGTTCACAACAACACAAAGAAGTTCCAAAGATTTCCAAGAACAATTATGGTTAATGAAAAAAAAATTATGCTAGTCAAGTAAAAAAAATAAATTCTGTTTAGCAAACAGTCAATCCCAATTCATTAGCCCAAAGCAAAGAGACAAATACAAAGATGTGAAATATAGATGAAGTTACAATATTTTCCCTTTAAGTAACCACAATAAATATCCCTGTTTAGGAAAAACATAATTGGATCCTGAAGTCATATGAACTGCATACGGTATATTTCTCAACATGTGTAACAAGTTCAATAAGTGTTGTCTCTTTTGTAATGTGATTGGCAACAATTTTGGTGTTTGTTTCATCCACATGAGCATCTGACATCACAATATTCCAGCATCAGTCATAAGGCCCAATATTCACTAGCAATCAATGAATATATTTTAATAAGGTTGACATCTCCTTTTCCACATTGACCCCCTGAGATTCTGGTTAACCAGGATTACTGCACTATTGGGATTTGTGGTTCTGTGAGTTGTGTGCAACAGAACGATTAGGAGACTAAATAAAATAACCAGGACACAGATAGGACATATATTAAACCTTCATGTCCTGGTTGTCTCCACTCATTTTTGTTTATGAGAGCAAGAATTCACACTTACAATTATTCTTATTAATATATTTTCATTAAGAGGGCAGAATGTTGGCTCAGTTTTGCAGCGCTGGGGTCCAGACAGGGCCGTATTTATGATTAGGCACCTGAGGGCACGTGCCTAGGGCACCAGCTTGGGGGAGGGGTGGCGCCAGGAACGAGTTGTGAAAAACGTTTTCTTTTTTTTTTACTGGTCTTCCCCCTACCTCAGACTCTATAGCAAAACTGAAGTCTTTGCGGGGGAGGGGGGTGTCACAGCGGGGGAGCCGAGGCAGCACATCAGGCTCTATATCATTTCATCAGCATCTTTAAAACGCTGATGAAATAATACTCTGTGCCCTCTGCACTTCCGGTTCGGAGGGAGCTCCAGCTGCTCTCTGACCCTGCGTATGACTGCGTGCACACGTTCTCCTGACGTCTCGGCAGCAGGGTAAGTTTACTCCTTCACTGCCGGTGTCAGTACAGTGTACAGTGTGCATGTGTACATTGCGCGCCGCAGAGAAGGAGAGAGTCTGCTGTAGCTGGGAACAGCTGAAGGGGGACAGTGGAGCAGATGGGGTGCAGGGATATGGATGGGGCACAGGGGGTGCAGGGGCTTTCTTATTTTATGTATAATAATGAAGTGTTGTATTTTTCTAAATAATATGTCATGACGAATGCATTAGTAGACTTAGGGACATGATGTTGTCTAAAGGTACTAGAGATGGAAAAGAACAGTGACATTTTTCCTTCTGTAAATTTTTGTACAACTAGGATGTTGGTTTCTTTTTTGTTGTTTGTCTACTCTCCCCTCCCCCCCATATTTATGGGGCACGGTGATGATTTTTGTTCCCTTAAAGTAAAGACTTATAGTATAGTTCCCTTATAGCAAAGACTTGAATACCAATCAATAAAAGAACTCCTCTGGTTCATTAAATCTAAAATTAAGTTTTGCGGTATTGCTTCTGATGTGGAGGATTGGGGATCTTTTGATCTTATCCCGTTCTTGTTCATGTAGAGTCAGGGGTTAGCCTAAGTATTTGATGGTGGAGAGGTAATCTCATGACTATTAGGTGAAACCTGGGTTGAGAGGGAGTTTGAGTCCTGGGTAAATTGTTTAATGAAAACATTTTTAAAATAAAGTTGGCTGATAGGGAATTCAGATTAAAAGTGGTAAATAGTCGAGGTGGCGGTAGTTTAGGGATAAGACACAGGACTCATAATGTGAAATCAACTTTTGAGTTCGAACCAAATGAAAAAACCTTTTATATATATAAAAAAATAATATTTTTTTTTATTGCCTTTGAAGTTTGTGTTTTACGTGTGGGGCTTTTTGTTCTTTTTTATGCAATGTAAATTTTGATTATACATTTTTATGAGTGATTTTAGCTGTTTGTAACACAAAGAGGGCGTTTCCACAGGAAATTACGTCATGATGACATGTTTGTGTATATAAAGTCCTTTCTATGTAAACCAGGTGTTTACCTAAGTAATAGTGGCACATGGTCTGGGATGGCAGTAGTTTAGCGGCAAGACGCAGGCTTATAATGTGAGATCAACTTTTGAGTGAGTTCGTATCCAATGGAAAACTTTTTAAAGAAAAATTATTTTTTGCCTTGAAATTTGTGTTTTATATGTAGGGCTCTTTCTTCTTCTTTTTTATGCAATGTAAATTTTGATTATACACCTTTATGAGTGATTTTACCTGTTTATAACACAAAGGGGGCGTTTCCAAAGGAAATTACATCATGATGCTATTTTTTTTTTTGGAAGATATGTTTGTGTATGTAAAGTCCTTTCTATGTAACTCTGTAACTAATGCCCTGATGAAGTGGCCATATGGCTACGAAACGCGTCGGCTTCCTTTTGTTTGGTGTGTGGACGAATAAAGAATAAAATCTAAATTGTCTCCTGAGGTCAGCGCGGAGGAATCCCGGTAACACAAAAAGCTACAGGAGAGAACACTGCACTCCATGGGGGCAGGAGAATGTAAGAAGTTTGTTTCTTTTTAAAATATACTGGAGAAGAACAGGGAACATTATTACCGGAAGGGGCCCAGAATGGGAGCAATTATATCTGGAAAGGGCTCAGAATAAGAAACATACCAGGAAAGGGCTAAGGATGAAGGACACTATAGCAGGATGGGGAATATTATACAAGGAAGGGGCCTGGCATGGGGGGGCACCATATCAGAAAGGGGCCCAGAATGGGGAAATCTTTATAGGATTTGGCCCAGGGTGGACAAGATAGGGACATTATTACTGGAAGGGGCCCAGAGTCGAGGACATTATTATAAGAGAGGGCCAAGAATGGTTGAGATTATTACTGGATGGAGCAAGGATAGGGGACACTATATACAGTACAAGTCTTTATAAGATCGAGAATGTTCCAAAGGCCCATACATCTAAACAACAAACAAGTGGAGGCCCAGGTCCACATTCTGCAATGATGCCGATGATACTCTAGTAACCACACAGCGCCATCTTACCATAAGTAGTAGAAGTGGTGCAGTTATATGTACACTTTATATAATTGCTGTATCTATTGATGCAATCCATTCATCCATATATAGATTACAGATATTCCAGTTACATTTATTGAAAACATTGTCAGTGGCCATTATACTTTCCAAATACTGAGCAGGTAGTTGAATTACTGCAGATTGGTGTAAATCTCTAAGTTGCAAAGGAGTGTGCTGTTCATCTTTATAGATGCAGACCATGACATCTCTTTTGGTAAATACTCCTACCTGTTTTAATAAGACGTGATGCCCCCTGGCTACAACAGCTTGTCATATTATTCTTAGTACAGATTGTCACGCTGTGTTATTTCATTCATTATCTTTATTACATTTAAACATAAAAATATATTTATTTCTACTTTCCTAGAGTTAGTGATACTGATTGTCTCATTACACTAACCAATTACTTGACTATTGTCATTTAGCAAAAATGTTAAAGGAACAAGCTCCTGCAAGGATCAATGGAATTTCTTTAGTCAATGGGAAAAGTATGGTAAATATAATTAGCTGACATGCAGTGAATTCTCTTAGAGTTGTCAATATCTAAATTAGCATCCAAGTCACCATTCCAGCTCTATCTTTAAGAATTAGAGATAAGCGAGCACTACTATGCTCGGGTGCTTGGTACTCGTAATGTGCAGTTAATGTTAGGATGAGTGCGACTTGAGCACTAAGTATAATGGAAGTCAACGAGGAACTCGAGCATTGTTGTGGAAGATCTTCCGAAAAACGCTTGAGTTCCCATTGACTTCCATTATACGCGGTACTCAAGCTGTGCTTATCTGAGCAACAACTGCTCGTTACGAGTACAGAGCACCCGAGCATGGTAGTGCTCACTCATCTCTAGTGAAGATATAGTCATCCTCAATTTGTCAGATGCAGCAGTACTGAGTTTGCTTCTTGTCTTAGTGTTGTAGCAATGTCCTGTCCGAGATTTTACTAAGACTATAGGTAGCCTCACTGATGTGGCTTATGCGGAAAATGACAATAACCCATGCCTCTAGCGTTGTTATGTTTTGGTTCATGGTCAATGTACAATTGCATCAAATGTTTGACTTTTTGACAGACTCACAATGATGTAGTTTTAATCTTTAACTATGATTTAATGTCAAATGTCAGCAAAATCCACATTATTCAATCACTATTTCAGTCTAGTCAAAGAAATACTGATATAAACATCATAAAATATATTTTTCTATTATCTGCAGTACAGGAAACAATAGGTGACATTTATTAATATACTAATCAAATGCTCAATTTTATCACTCAGTGGGATGACATGTATAGCTTCCATTTTATAATTTTATAGTATCTGTGTTTTTGTATGTGGCATGATAAAGTTGCTATAACTGACTATGTATGTTCAGTGGCGCACCCAAGGGGGGGGACCTACGTGTCTGGACCCCCCCCCTGGACGGCCCTGAGAAGCTGGGGGGGGCCCACCGCCGCCCGGTCCCTGACACTGCCGCCACTTCCGCCGCCTGCGCTGCAGCCGAAAATACTTGCATCAGGCTAGGGTCACATTGCAAGTGTGACCCTAGCCTCAGGGGGGCCCCTGAGCACTGCCCCCACAGCCAAGGCCATATCCAGGGGGCAGCTGGGGGGTCATTTTCGGCCTCCTGCAGCACCGGAGGTCTCCCTCCTCCCCCCTCCATGGGAGCCGACAGAGCTGCACAGTGCACACTCTGTGCTTACAGGACCTGTGATGATGTCACATGGAGGGGAGGAGTCAGGGGTCTCATGATCAGCTCAGTTTATGCAGGACTCTGCTGTTTTGCCCATCATCATGCTCAATTAGGTGGGTGAAGTTTGTGTGGGGTCAGGAGGGATTTGCAGTGTGAATGTAGCAGAGGCGAGTGTGTACTAGGTGTATGGCAAATAGGTGAAGGTTATGTGTGGGGTCAGGAGGGATTTACAGTGTGAATGTAGCAGAGCCCAGTGGGTACTAGGTGTATGGAGCGGAGCCGCGTGCGTACGAGGTGTATGGAGCAGAGCCGCGTGCGTACGAGGTGTATGGAGTGGAGCCGAGCGTGTACGAGGTGTTCGGAGAGCAGAGCCGAGTGAGTAAGAGGTGTGTGTATGAGGTGTATGGAGCAGAGCCGCGTGCGTACGAGGTGTACGGAGCAGAGCCGCGTGCGTACGAGGTGTACGGAGCAGAGCCGCGTGCGTACGAGGTGTACGGAGCAGAGCCGCGTGCGTACGTGGTGTACGGAGCAGAGCCGCGTGCGTACGAGGTGTATGGAGCAGAGCCGCGTGCGTACGAGGTGTATGGAGCAGAGCCGCGTGCGTACGAGGTGTACGGAGCAGAGCCGCGTGCGTACGAGGTGTACGGAGCAGAGCCGCGTGCGTACGTGGTGTACGGAGCAGAGCCGCGTGCGTACGAGGTGTATGGAGCGGAGCCGCGTGCGTACGAGGTGTATGGAGCGGAGCCGAGCGTGTACGAGGTGTATGGAGCAGAGCCGCGTGCGTACGAGGTGTATGGAGCAGAGCCGCGTGCGTACGAGGTGTATGGAGCAGAGCCGCGTGCGTACGAGGTGTATGGAGCAGAGCCGCGTGCGTACGAGGTGTATGGAGCAGAGCCGCGTGCGTACGAGGTGTATGGAGCAGAGCCGCGTGCGTACGAGGTGTATGGAGCAGAGCCGCGTGCGTACGAGGTGTATGGAGCAGAGCCGCGTGCGTACGAGGTGTATGGAGCAGAGCCGCGTGCGTACGAGGTGTATGGAGCAGAGCCGCGTGCGTACGACGTGTATGGAGCAGAGCCGCGTGCGTACGACGTGTATGGAGCAGAGCCGCGTGCGTACGACGTGTATGGAGCAGAGCCGCGTGCGTACGACGTGTATGGAGCAGAGCCGCGTGCGTACGACGTGTAGGGAGCAGAGCCGCGTGCGTACGACGTGTACAGAGCAGAGCCGCGTGCGTACGAGGTGTACGGAGCAGAGCCGCGTGCGTACGAGGTGTACGGAGCAGAGCCGCGTGCGTACGAGGTGTACGGAGCAGAGCCGCGTGCGTACGAGGTGTACGGAGCAGAGCCTCGTGCGTACGAGGTGTACGGAGCAGAGCCGCGTGCGTACCAGGTGTACGGAGCAGAGCCGCGTGTTTACGAGGTGTACGGAGCAGAGCCGCGTGTGTATGAGGTGTACGGAGCAGAGCCGCGTGGGTACGAGGTGTACGGAGCAGAGCTGCGTGTGTATGAGGTGTACGGAGCAGAGCCGCGTGCGTACGAGGTGTACAAAGCGGAGCTGCATGTGTACGAGGTGTACGGAGCAGAGCCGTGTGTGTACGAGGTGTACGGAGCTGAGCCGTGTGTGTACGAGGTGTACGGAGCTGAGCCGTGTGTGTACGAGGTGTATGGAGCAGAGCCGCGTGTGTACGACATGTACGGAGCAGAGCCGCGTGTGTACGAGGTATGTGTGCCAGTAATAGCCCCCCGCGGATTCCGCTCCTATAGTCCCAGCCACCTTTGCCAGCAGCATTCTTCTCCAGAGTCTCTTCTGCCGCTGTCTGCATTCTGCAGCTCAGCATGGAGGGGCACGATGTCATCACTGTGCTGTTATGTGCAGAGCGACCGGAGGAGACCGAAGCGGCGAGAAGAAAGGTGAGGAGAAAGAGAGATCTGGACGGCCAGACACTCCGCTTGGCTGCGGTGCCACCATATGGCAGTGCGGCTCCATTGAGCTGCTTGCATTATTTGTGCGCTTCAGGATGCTTGTGTATATACCAAGCATCCTCAGACGCACAAAAATGCAACATTTTGCATTTGAAGGGTATTTTTAAAAAGGGCAAGGGAATGCAAATGCATTTTAGCCCGCTCCTAACAACGTGTAATATGCTCACTGTCAGGAGCAGCTCTTGCTGGATTCGGCAGTCACTGTTCCTGTAAGGTTGATTTCACATAGGCGTTTTTTTTTAAATGTGGCAGTTGTGGTAAAAAAAAACAGCATCTGCCGCATTTTACGCCTAGCGGCTGCACTTGCTACCCATTTGCGGGCATATATAATATATATATATATATATATATATATATAGTCCGCGATATGTACTAAAGGGGGCCTGCTGAGACCTTTTCGCCCGGGGCCCACAGAAACCTGGAGCCGGCCCTGTATGTATTTGTGTGTGTGTGTGTGTGTGTGTTTATGTGTTTGTGTGTTTATGTGTGTGCTTGGGGGGTGTATAGAGTTCTTTACATCTCTGTTTCTCCATCCTGTACTTGCCCAGGGAGGGTGTGTGTGTGACTGCTTGTGAGAGGAGGGCTGGGGCTATTGGGCCGGTTTCACATTTGCGTACAGAACGCAGTGTAAGCAAACGCATGCACATTGCATTCCTATGTTTAATATGGGAACGCATAGTACCTGCGTATGGCTACGTTTGGTTACATTTGCGTTCAGATGCATTTTTTTAATAGCACCCTCCGAACACAACATGTTGCATTTTCTGTGCATTCACGGGGCTTATTTTATCAGCAAGTGACCGCAAGTGCACAAAGAATGCATGGAGCTCAATGGATCCGCAGTATCCTCCGCATGACAACGCAGGCAGATACTGCGGATCCATTGAAATCTTCACAGAAATCAGAGGCAGCCACCGGGAGATCAGTGGCGGCTGCCGCTGATCTCCTGGCGGCCACCTCTGATCTCCAGGCCACCGCCAAGACCAACCGCTGATTGGGTGACCGGGCACTATACTATGTGAACGCATGCGGAGAATCCCAGCTGCGTTGACATCAGTATGACTACGTTTGCACCTGCATGTCAGACGCATGCAGACACAAACGCTAGTGTGAAGCCAGCCTTAGGCCCCTTTCACATCAGCGTTTTTCGCTGATTGCAGCAAATGCGGCAGATTTACCGCATCTGCCGCCTAACGGCCGCACTTGCAGTACACTTGTGGCAGGCCCCATGCATTGTCTAAGGGGCTTGCGGCAGGTCCGGAATGTGCGGGATAGCCGCGGTTGTGGCAGATGCGGTTTTTGTCCGGATCCACTGGATCTGGACAAAAACACTGATGTGAAAAAGGCCTTACATTGACTGGGCCAGTGTCTGCTGGTTGTGCTGTAAGTGACACGTCCATCATATAGCCAAGGGAAGAAAGTGATAGCAGCAGAGAAGAGGATAAGAAAACTGTCTGCTGAGGGGAAGAAGCTCTATTCCTCAGCACCCAGCTTTCCCATGCTCCCCTATACTCTATTCCTCAGCTTTCCCATGTTCTGATTTCCATCAGCACCCAGCTTTCCCATGTTCTGATTTCCATCAGCCCCCAACTTGGGAAAGCTGGGTGCTGAGGGAAAGAAGGATAGAAGAGCATGAGAAAGCTGGGACTGAGGAAAGAGGATAGAAGAGCATGGAAAAGCTGGGTGCTGAGGGAAAGAGAATAGAGGAGCATGGGAAAGCTGGGACTGAGGAAAGAAGATAGAGGAGCATGGGAAAGCTGAGTGCTGAGGGAAAGCGGATAGAGGAGCATGGGAAAGCTGGATGCTGAGGGAAAGAAGATAGAGGAGCATGGGAAAGCTGAGTGCTGAGGGAAAGCGGATAGAGGAGCATGGGAAAGCTGGATGCTGAGGGAAAGAAGATAGAGGAGCATGGGAAAGCTGAGTGCTGAGGGAGAGGATAGAGGAGCATGGGAAAGCTGGATGCTGAGGGAGAGGATAGATGAGCCTGGGAAAGCTGAATGCTGAGGGATAGAAGAGCATGGGAAGCTGAATGCTGAGGGATAAAGGATACAAGAGCATAGGAAAGCTGAGTGCTGGGGAAAAGGTGTATAGCAGAGCAGGGGGTGGAAAAGGTGGGGGTGCTGAGGGAAACAAGCTCTTTCCCATCCCCTGCTGTGCTATACACCTTTTCCTCTGCACCCAGCTTTCCCATTATATCAGAACAAGTGTCAGCATCATTATCCTGTACCCCAGCGTCAGCGTCATTGTCCTGTACCCTCAGCGTCATTATCCTGTACCCCCAGCGTCATTGTCCTGTACCCCAGCATCATTGTCCTGTACCCCCAGCTTAATTGTCCTGTACCCCCCAGCGTCATTGTCCTGTACCCCCAGCGTCATTGTCCTGTACCCCCAGCGTCATTGTCCTGTACCCCCAGCGTCAGCGTCATTGTCCTGTACCCCCAGCGTCCGCGTCATTGTCCTGTAACCCCAGCGTCATTGTCCTGTACCCCCAGTGTCATTGTCCTGTAACCCCAGCGTCATTGTCCTGTACCCCAGTGTCATTGTCTTGTAACCCCAGCGTCATTGTCCTGTACCTCCAGTGTCATTGTCCTGTACCCCAGCGTCAATTTCCTGTACCCCCAGTGTCATTGTCCTGTACCCCAGTGTCATTGTCCTGTACCCCCAGTGTCATTATCCTGTACCCCAGTGTCAGTGTTACTGTTTGGCAAGGGGCCAGGATGGGGGAGATATTTACTGTATGCCATAACGAAAATAAAAAAGCGGAACTGCTGAGCAACCGAGACCGACTGCGCAGCGTCATTAGAAATAAGACCATTTTCGTGCAGTATTAAGCATTAATTAGGTATTCAGATTTACAAAAATCGCTTGGCTTTTAGGGGGGCTTTGCTCCCCCAAACCCCCCCACCGGGGGCTTTGCCCCTTGGAACCCCGCTGGGGGGTGACACCCCCCTTTCAGGGCCGGTGTGTGTTTCTTGGACCCCTACCTTGGGAAATTTCTGGGTGCGCCACTGTGTATGTTAGCTGGCTTACTCTTTCTTACTCCACCGCATGGTTGCTGTACCTTGAACATCATTAAAGGAAGATTTTACTACTTGGAGACTTCTACTACAGCTGGAAATATTTTAGTGTAACAATAAAAATGATACCTATTTTGTGGTAATCCAATGTGCCAGATCTGGGAAGTCAAGCTTTGAAGCCATATACAAAGCCCAAAGTGCATTGTGGTGTGTATTGATGTACTCTAAGTGTTTTGGTCCACCCCAATTCACTTTACAGCTAATTTGCATGGTATAGAAGCATAATTTAACAATGCTGGAACATCAGATTACTTCAAAACATGAATCCTTTAATTGTTGCCCTGGGACTTATAAAGCCTTACTGCTAATTTTAGTCGTAAAATCAACCTGTCGGATTCACTTTGGCTTATTTTATAACTCTTTTAAACCATGTGGGCAAAAAACCCATAAACTCACTTATTGTGATCATATTGTGTACTAATATTTATGTCCAATTTGTGAGAAAAAATATAATAAATATTGGTAAGTAATAGAGATGAGCATATCTTTCAAGGTTCGGGTCACCGAACTTTCCAGTGTTGAGCCAACTTGTTCATGTTCAGAGTTTGGGTGCTTTATGTTTCCAAAGCCCCTCAATGAACATCGCTATGGTCAGGTACAGTTGGTGCTTTGCCGAGTGCAAGCTGCATGCAGTGTTTGATTGGCTCACCCTGGGCTTAAAAGCATAGTTTTTGGGTGTAGTGCATGTCTTAAATTAATAAAAAAAGAAACCCACCTTTCCAACCCCTGTAAGTATTTTGTTAATGGCTGGCTGTATGTGGGTGGAAAGCTGAACTGTCAATCACTGAATTCCATTGAGGTTCAAGTCAACTTTGGGGTCACGAACAGTGCGCCAACAAGTTAAACTGCACCGCCTGAGCCAAACTTCAAAAGGTTCACTCACCGCTTCTAAGTAAATCTACCCCAAAGAGTTTTCTAGGTGGGAAACATGGAAATAGCATGTGATCTACATAGATACAGAGAAACTTATTAGGTATGACATTTTACTCCCTGGCTGTTGGCGTCTGTAGTTACCTTTGTGCAGACCTAGCACCAGGTAGGTTTTATGATTACAAGAACTTGTTACCAAGGTCAAAATCATGTCATTGGCATTAAGCAGTAGAGTAAAAGCCTTATACCTTGACCATACTTTTTATAATGACAATTAAATGGACCGTCGCAGCCAACAATGACATCAGAAAGACTAAAACATCCACCTTATATGTCAATGAATTGGATTTTCATGGGTTTGGAAACCCTAACTCAGGAGACAATGAATATAAAGTTTCTGCCACCTTTGAAAATTATTTTTCATTTTAACTGTACAAATGAGTAAAATCAATACCTACAATGGATTGGATTTATAATTCCATAATTTCAATAAAACAAAACACTCAGTTCCATTAAGTGAAATGACAGGTAAAGTTGTGTATAGTAAAACACATACTTTTTGTATTAGGCACTCCTCACTGGCTGACCTCACCGGGGAGTTCACTGCTGAGGACCAGTGTTACATTTCAGAAAGCTTCAATGAGAACTTCATTTTCCAAGTTCCAATTACTGTCCTGTACTGTGGTAACATGAAGACTGGACACAATTTAGCCAAAACCTGCCTGTTCCACTTAAAATTAATTGATTTTCAGAATACTTTGACATAAAACAGTTTCCTAAACTATATTACAAGACATTGTGTTGTAACTAATCATATGAAAGAATAAAGTAAAATCTAAAATCAAGAGATATGTGAAATTTAAACAATGATTGGCACTGGAAAAGCAGGTTTATATATTCATCATTTATTGTAGCCAATTGGCTTTAAACCAATAGGTCAAAAAACTTACACACTGCTATAAGTTCCTTATGTGTGATTTTATATGACAGCATAGAGATTTATGCTTAGTGATTCATAAAAAATCTCCATAAATTCATATTGTAATGCCTGGACAGTGACAAGTGTCCTGCGGCTTTAGCATCCCAGAGGTTATCATTTTTTAGCTAAACCCACACTCTTAGGACATTAGCACAAATAAAAATTAACAGGGAAGTAGTTAAACTATTAAGCAAAAGTAGAGAGACTATCCCAATCTGAACTATGGTCTTATAAATGATGCCATGTACATCAGGCTAAAGTCTACTAAACCCAAGATTATCGTTGGGTTCGGCCAACAGTTTAATGTGTTTGGTGGTCTCCTAACTTTTCCCCGACAGAGAAGTCAGGGAAGAGAATATTTCCACCAGTGGAATGGCAATAATAGGCCACCACCGGTAAGTAAAATTAAATAAAAAAAACTGATGGCACTTCATAATAAGTGTGAACAGGTGCAATGCTGAACATGAAACACACTAGTAAATAAACAGCTGCACTCTGAAATGCTAAGGTATGCAAACATTGAATGCAGGAATGTAGACAAGCAGTACTAAGGAAATAGATTTAAAAATTTAGACAGCGCATAAAAAGGCCAGTTTTCTGTGAGCCCAGCAGCCAGTGACAAGGAGTGTCCTTTTTCTGAGTCTCTATCTAATGTCTTTATCAGAGTTAAAAAAGCGTACAAATACAGGCATCCAAAATTATAAGTTTTTAAACCTGGTTAGAGGCCTTAGATAGGGACTGAAGAAAAGAGATATGCCTTGTCGTTGGTTGCTGGGCTCGCAAAAAAAATTGCTTTTATGCACTGTGTCTCAGTTTTTCAATGCACTTCCTTAGCAGTAATGCATGTCTAAATTACTGTATATAATTATTGTATACCTTAGTATTTCAGAATGAAGCTCAGTCAGTAAGTCACTGCCAGAGTGTGGCAGCAACTGTTTTATAGAAAATACAATATTCTGCTGAGCATTTATGCTATGGGTAAGTTTGAAGTGAAAGCCAAAAAAAATATTGACAGAAACTATCTAATATGTAAAATTAAAGTATAGAGGTATAGCAAGTGGCTTTCACCACTGGCTATTGAATGTGTATGGGATCAGAAACTTAAGGTGTTACTTGGCTTCAATTTAGTTGAAGAGGATGAAGCAAACTTTATGTGCAGGTCCTATAGTAAAAAGTTTCCTACATATTGTTTAAAGTCATAATCCGGTTTAAACGCATAGGGTGACTGCAGATTTATAAATCCTCACATTGCATGCATTGTGTGCTGTGAGAATTTGCTGGTTTCTGAGCCTGAACAGCAGTCTAGCTGGGTGCGACTATGTCATATGCATACTCCTGGTCACATGATGACTAGAGGTGTGTGGAGTTACTCAATACACATGCATTGAGTGAGGCCACACCTGTCTAGTAGGTATGTGTCCGGGAGTATGCATTTTGCATGCTTGTAGTGGGTGTGAATGCTGTTCCCATTTCTAAAACCAGAAAATCCTCACAGTGCAGATTGCGTGCAATGTGAGGACTTATGGATTTAGACCAGACAACACCCTTAAGTGCAATACAATTCATATAAATATCAAGATATATGGACCCTTTAAGAGACCTGTCGGGGTATGAATCATACCCTTTTACAGAAGGATGTGGTGGCTATCTCAATGAGATGTATTACACAAGTTTAGTGCTTTGAAGCTGTTTGACAACAGAGAGGATCACCTGGACACATTCCCTGGGTACAATATGCTCTGATGTAAGCAGAGTTCTGTTTTTTTTTTAAGTACTTCAAGGCCTGATGTTGCGGGTTTGCAAGGCCTGATGAACTTATTCTAAACAGAGGAGAACTGTGTAGGATAGACATACATAGCCTGTAGAGTGGAGCACAAGATTCACTGGACCCTGGTCTTGTTCGGGATGTGGACTAGGCTAATGAAAACTAGGACTAGGATCACACAATATTATGGTATGTGTTGTGCCAAAAATTCATTATATTACTGGTCTTAGTAATCACAAGAGGTTCCAAGATGCCGACATTCAAAGCCATCAAAGGAGGTTTTCACTGGCCTGGTCTGATAGCCACAGAGTATTGATGTGAATGCTGGCCTAGGGTCCTCCAAGTGTTTTTTTTTTTTTTTTGCTAAACTCTAGCCACATGTATTTTATTAAATTCCAAAATATGACCAATGAACACTAAAGATAGATTGAGGAAACAATTCGAACACGCCTCATGGTACTTACTTGAGAAACTTCATAATCAGGTTCAAATACCATAGTCATTGATGTTATGTGAAAGTTCAGATCGCACATTGTGGGGATGGGAGGGATTTTTTGGTTAAGTGTTAAATTCATGATATTTGTTGGATATCATTGCCTGTATGAACTACTACGCATTTAATAAACAGAGTTGATAAAACAAACTCCAAAATATGCATCAAAATCCACAGTAAATCAGAAACCTATAACAATAAATTTATAAGAATAGAAGTTACTAGGTGAAAATGTAGTCATATCATAAGCATAATGGGTGTTAATGTCTTAAAGATATAACCTGGTCTCGGCCTCTCTGAATAAAACACAATTTCAAAGTCCTCATGAAATGCCATTGCCCACTTTGCATAATTTGCATGTGAACACATGAAGCTCTTCCCTTGGAGACTTCACAAGAAGTACCAGAGAAGCATCTTGGGAACATCCTAAGGTTAGAAAACAGTTACTAGTTTGCATAATGAGCTGCGTATGCTCAGAGGAGTATGTGAAAATTAACATTTTAAAAGAAAACAGGCAGCAGTGATTCTATAAAGCAAAATTTAAGGTAAGGGATCAATGTGGTCTAATAGGCTAAGAAGAACTGTTTGTTGCTTAACACACACTCCTAAAAGGCTGAAAATCCGTCCAAGGCTGGTCCTTAGGCGTAATGTGAAAACATTTATGGAAGAGCAAAATAAAAGACTGTTCCTACTAGAGATAATTGGGCAAAGTTATAATTCTCAGTGCACCTCAACTTTGCCAGAAAACAAGCCAAATTGTGCAGAAATATGTCTCTACAGAAGGTTTTGGCCAAATTCATTCTGTGTTTGTAAGATGAGGTTTTCATATTCCTTCCTACAACTACTGGAATTGGCCATAAACCCTTGAAAATACTTTATTAAAGGCCAAAGAGACTATTATAGTATTAACATTATAATTCTTTACACCATGTATTATTATACCGTTGTGAAATAGGACAGGAAAAGTGTTCAGGAATTAGTACACTTCTCAAAGATCCCCATCATACTGGGCGCCAGGAAATATACATAGACTTCAGGAAAAGCTGGAGGTGTTTTAGATCATTCTGGAGTGTTGTAATGTTTTGGGGCATTGATTTTTATAGAATGATAGACAGGTTTAGATTACGGGCCTCTCACTCCCTTCCAGGCCTATAACCTTCAGCCAGTCCAAATGTTGGGCTGATTCATTGCTGGGTTTACAAAGGAGTGCAGAGCGTGCACTTGATATTGGAGGAAAGCTGTCTGAAGAGGCCAGAGGTGTCTGTTCATGAGACTGATACTAAGGACAGCTAGTCTCCAAATAATGCTATTGGTGTTATGTAACTTTTCATTTCTCTTTCGGGTGCTTGGTAGACAACCACCTGCATAGTCAGAGAAGTTAATGTCTAGTTAATGCTCAGCTGAGAGCTCAGGGGCAAAGTTACAATTTGTGCCTTGATATAAAGGCTTTGCATTTCTTTTGTACACCAATGATCCAGAACAGTACAAGCCCTGTTTGAACCAAGATTTGCAAAATATTTAACAATCTCAATGCTCACAAGGATAATCCTTTATTCCATAGCAGTATAAAATCACAATAGCAAAATAAGGCACTGTTTTGGTCATATCTGGCCTATTCTCAGCCTCAAAATCCAGCTGTATTCTCACCAGGAATATGTCAGCGTAGATAGGTTGAGAGAGCTTTCTTTGTGGTCTAAAATTGAAGAAAAAAAAATAGTTGTTCCGGAAATTGCATTCCTAGTATTCATTTTATCATTTTAAGATGGATCCCGGGAATGTAAAAGCCATAATGGATTAGATTCAACATAGTGACCTGAAAGAGTTGCAACGTTTTCTGGGATTCGACAATCATCGGGAATTCTTTAGAGGTTTTTCTCAGATTACTAAGGCTCTTACAGACCTCACACACACAACGGGCAGATCTCAAGCTTTGGTCACTGGATGTTATTAGGGCTTTTGAAACAATGAAATACTGGTTTATGTCTGCTCCTGTTCTAATCCAAAATGATCTCCACCAACCATTCATTGTTGGCGTGGATGCTTCAGAGATCGGGGTAGTGGCCTTTATTCCCCATGGTTACAAAACTCTGACCAATTTGCAATCATGTGCATTAGTTTTGAAAACATTTTCATCTTTTTAAAAAAATATGATATGGGGAATAGTGAATTACTTGCTCTTAAATTAGCCTTTGAAGAATGGAGGCATCATTTGGAGTGGGTAGTTCATCATGTTACTGTGGTCTCCAACCATAAAAATTTAGCTTATATTGAATCAGCTAAACAACTAACTCCTAGACAGTTTACCAAAAGAAAAACAGGAGTATAGGCCAAAATCACAAGCAACAATAGTTTTATTAATTGACACAAAGTATACACAATCATAAAAAGCGTAAAACATGAGAATGTCAGTACACCATCAACTGGTCATTCCAACCCTTATACAGAAATCCTTTTCAAATAAATTTCAATACATCGCTAATGAAGCTATACAACAGTGTCAATTAGCAGGCAAAATTATAGAAAGTTCCTTTCCACTCCTACAAGCATAATTTAAAACTAGACAGGTCGATGGTCCCTGTTTTTAGTTAGATTCAAATTCTTTATCAAATTTAGGTGATGGTTCTATAATGTGAAGACCAATCATCATGCAGTCTTAATTCAGTTTCTCCTCCAGAACCCCCAACCTCCATTATCCCTAAGGGCATTGTGATTCTCTGGTACCATCAGAGTTGGAAGCTGAGATCTGTAAAGTCCCGTCATTGGCCCTTTCTGTTACTCCTGGATCCACATTATAATTTACTGTTCTAGAGCGAAATTGGTTCTGAGACAAAAACAGTGCCAGCCAGAATGGAGCGTTAGCAGAACATGCACTGATGTTTTCATTGTATTCTACAAAAATTCCATTTCTTCTTGTGGAAGGTGGCACGCCAGTGTAAAGGGGGTTATAAGCCATGCAATGCTCCTCTGAGACATTGCCTCTTCAGACCGGGAGAGGATTTGAACTCTAGTGCCACTTATTGGAAGAAGCAATTCTAAAAGTCAAAATTGACCCTTTAACGAATCGTGCCATATGACTTAGGATAAAAGCCAATCCAGAATCTAAGTTTGTAAACAAGGTGTTTTGGGGTGTTGCCGCTCGTAAGTGCAAAGCATGAGATCTAATTTGGCTGTATGAAAGGCAGATGATCGCTGAATCTGCGTGGAAGCGATTTACTACAAATATGTATTTTGGCAATTGAATATTTTTTAAACTTATCTCTTGCGCAGTGAAGGCAAGAGCAGGACAGAGAAAGAATCAAACTAGATTTTGTGGGTGAGACCGATGGGACCATCGGCGATCAACTAATGAATGGGTTATGTCAATCACAGTTAAGATTGTGCACTTTGGACGAGACCTTTTACATTTTAACATTTTACTTTGATTGACAACTTCACAATTTATTCTAGCCTAATTTTTAATGACTATGTAAGGAAAATAAAGATGTAAAAAGCACAGTCTAGAAATATACATTATCAGCACATGGCATAATGAAAATTTCACAAATTCTACATGTGTAGAAATAAAGTGCATAAAGCAGCAGGAATAAATGGCAAGACTCTGCAAATGATACTGTAATCAGCTGTGGCGTAAATGTGTTCCCTCCTAATAATTAAGATTAGCAGACTAGATATATCAGTTGGTAATTATCTGGAACCACAACGTGTGTTTTCAAGGATTAGAGATTATTCGGCTAATGGTCACATCTTATTACACAGTGTATTCATTCCATATGTGTACCTTCTATGGATAAGAAACTCATGCACAGAAAAATATACAGTATTACAAAAAACAAAAAAACATTGTCAAAAGAGACAAAAACAATTACACAATTTTTATAAAATTTAGACAGTTCATAGTAAATTTGGTGTAACCTGCTAAACATGTTAGTTGTACTCCTTCAGCCCGTGGCTGGGAAATATCTGTTTGGCTAGGGTCAGACCTGTGTCAGCCCTTAGGCTCACGATTCCGATTAAACATAGTTTTTCTCAGCCTGAGCGCATAGCGTTAACGGCATGTAACACTATGCGCCGGCTGCCTATTCATCATTATGAATACCTGATACTTCGTGCAGCTTCCGGCTCCACACAAAATCCTGGATATGCGCTATTGCAGAGCGCACAGGAAAACGCTGCAAACCATGTTTCCTGAGCATTCATATATGGTCCTTGTGAGTGGAGCCAGCAGCTGCGTGAGGTGTCAAGTATTCATAATAATGAATAGGCAGCCGGCGCATAGTGTTACATGCCGTTAACGCTATGCGCTCAGGCTGAGAAAAACTTAATCGGAATCGTCAGCCTGAGGGCTGACGCAGGTTTGACCCTAGCCTTAATGTTTTAAGTTTGATAGATTTTATGCTTTTTTTTTAGAATGCTCATTTTTATTAAATCCTAAGAGCTTGTTTAGATGATTTATTATACAGTATGAGTGCTGTCCGTGCTGTCCAGACGACTGTTTTTTCTCAAGGACTGAGTGTGCATGTAATAAAAAAATCACATCTTACACTATTATCTCCCGAATTTCAGATGCTACTCCCCTATTCAAATGTATGGGTGCATCAAAATATCAGATTCCATATTAATCATCTATATAGCATCAGATTTTATGGATACATTGCAATTACTAATATAGGAAACAGTATTTGGCCTTGTAAATGTAAAACGGTTGGTGTATAACAACAGATGCAGCATGGATGATGTATGGATTATGTACAAAAATGTGTAAAGGTATGACATAAAGATGGCACAAGGGTGACAATTGCCCATTTTTCTAAACAAAATTGAACAATTCTTCTTAAACTACTATGAACCTGGCCTTAAAGGGGACCTGTCAGGTCCCTTATGACATCCAAGCCAGCAGCATTCCCATTTGCACATTAAAATTTGCTTTTAACCTATTCCTGTTGTTCTCTAAAATCAATGTGTAAAAAACATATTTATTACCTCTGTGTTTTGTACACTAATTAGGGTTTTGACTAGTAAAAGGGGTGTTTTTTTTCCAGACTAGTGGGCCTTCTTCCATGATATCAAACCCTGATGGCAATGCTAACATGTTTTCCATGAGCCAGCATCATGGCCACCTCCTGGAAATCTTGCGCATGCGCGTCACTAATTTCAGCAGTGTCAGTACAAACCTGAAGCCGGGTGTATGAATCCCAGCTTCAGAGAGACATACTGAGCATGACCAGAAGTGCAGAAGGTGTACATGCGCACCTTTCTGAAGCCGACACAAGTACACTCATCTTTAGGGGTGCACTAGTGCTGCGGAAATGAGCGGCACGTATGCGCAAGGTTTCCAGGAGGAGGTCATGATACTGGCTCATGGAAAAATGTTAGCACGCCCATTGAGGTGTGACAACATGGAAAGAGGCCGAGTAGTCTGGGGAAATAACGCCACTTTGACTATTCAAAGGCCTTATTTGAATGTGAAAAACAGAGATAATAAATTATTTTTTTACACATTGATTTTATAGACTGATGTTATATGGTGTTGTTAAAAGAAAAAACAGATATTGCGCCACACTGCAACTGGAGGAACTTATACACGGTTTTACTATGTTTTCACTAACCTTTACTGGTTGTGCAACACCCCGCACAACCAGACTGATGGCTTAATGTGGGTCACTGTAGTGACAGGGGCCAATATTCCCTCCTCCTCTGATACTCCGGGCCTGGTGGTCGGCTCCTTAGTTCCTCTGGAGATGGAGGTGGGCTCCTTCACTCCTCCACCCGAAGAGGCAGACTCGCTGCACTGGCTTCCATCCCAGCTCCACACTGTGTATCAGTTGATCATTCAAGGGTGGGTCTTTATGATGTACTGCCAGGTACTGTGGATCTTAGAGCAGCTCACACACCGCACTCCCAACAAGGGAGAAAGAGATTAGCAGATAGAAAACAAGCGGTGTCAGAGGTTTGGAGCGCTAAAGAAACCACGGGTTGGTGATTAAATTACCAATAATTTATTGCACGAACAGCAGGGGTCCAGTATGCCACAACACGTTTCGACGCACAGGTGCGTCTTTCTCAAGTGGACCTATGGTGTTGGTTAGTAAGGGAATTTTGACTTACAAATGTGACTGCCACTGGCTTGGATGTAATAAGGGAACCGACAGGTTCAGTTTACAATAAGTAAAAAATAAAAGTGTAAAAATGTGTTCACCAATTCATCAAAATATTTCTAGTACAATTATTCACAAAAGACTATCATTGTGATTGAGAAGGAGTGGGTTATATTATTGTCAACACATGCCAACATACTTTGATATGTTGGAAATGTGATCCATAAGAAAACAGACATAAAAATACTTGGATTAAACTTGTCAAAAAAAGCGACAACTTTGTTATATAAACAAGTCTGACTATGAAAATGTATTAGGTAACTTACGACTTTTGCGGGACGGATTTCACAGCAGGTTTGTTTGTGACTTCACATCGTTCTATGGAAAAAGAGACAAAAAATGTTAGAAATGTCTAGAATTCCCAACACTTCATTAAGCTGTGGCAATATAGTAAAGGCATGTTTTTTAACTGACAAATACTAGAGCATGACAGGCATAGGACATAGGGACATCTAACTCCTTAGTTCTGCCTTGTGATTATATAAATAGATTATAAGCTCCATTGTAGAATTTTATCAAACAACCAGGTCACATTTGATGTCATCCTGATTTCCAAGAGTGAAACCATGCAAGAATAAAGAGGGTCCTCTGGATTCTAGAGACAGGTGCACCAACTCCATGTAGATAGTCTTAATTGGAAAAATAGTATTGTATGAATGATGCACATGTTGTAATACAATTTAGTGGAATAGCTACTTTTAGGGGTGCAGAGAGTTAGTATTAAGAGAATGTGTATTTGGGTCTAAGAGCTATGCTTTTAATATAAATGTGGCCAAATATTTATGTATCAATTAGGCCCCTTTCACACTGGCATTTTTGCTTGGATCCAGCGGATCTGGACAAAAAAACGCGTTTCCCGAGGGTCCCACCTAACGGCCGAATTTGTGACACACCTGCGGCAAGCCCCATGCATTGTGTATGGGGCTTGCGGTAAGGAGCGGCAGGTGCGGAAAGTGCGGTTGCGACAGGTGCGGCCACGAAAAAAAACGCGGTCAGCAGCATTTTTTTTCACTGCCGCAACTTCCGGAACCACACTTGCCACACCTGCTGCACACTTACCGCAAGCCCCATACACAATGCACAATGGCTGTTAGGCGAAAATGCAGCATATGCGGGGGGTTTTGTCTGGATCTGCAGCATTATCATAAAAACACCAGTGTGAAAGCACCCTTAAAGAGGTTTTTTATGTTGTTTTTAGAGTGCACGGCTCCTCTGAGTAGCGGCTTCCTGGTTACTGGAGACAGTGCTTTCCTTAAGACTGACAGTTCAGTCCGTAAGCACAGTCATGCCATAGGTCTGAATTGAGTATTCTCCAGGCTACTAACAGGTACAGCATTACTTTTAGAACACCGGAGAAGCATAGGGGGACTGAAGCTGGTTGAATCTATTGATTCGGCCAGCTTCAGTACAGTGCAACAGGCTGCAAAGCATTGAGTCTAAAAGTGGGGTGTGCTTCTTGCCTAGGTAACTGGTCAACTTGAGACTGCAGTGTGGCCAATGACCAAGGCAATGAGATGTTCACTGTAAAACTAAAATCCCTCCTTTCTTGAGAATGGAGATTATTTTTAATAAGAGGATAATTATTCTAAAGTTGCTTGTTATCACCAGCACTCAGTTTTACCCACTCAAGAAATAATAAGGAAGGACTATTCACAAAATAATGCAATCTGCATATGTATATATATTATATATAGGTATATATACACTCTATATGGTTGTATATATGTATATACATACCAGCCAGTTCACATATGTACAGTCTTTTCACAGTCCATTGGATGCTTGCATTACCACCCTAAAGTGTTCCAGGTAAGCCTCACACAGACCTGCATACACAGAACCTACTGCTTAGCAACCTTAATTGCAACTGAAACCAATCTTGCCCTTTGCTGCAGGATTAAATAGGAATTGTGGCCATGGGCCATTTGCAAGACCCGGGCTGGAGGGAGAGATCCGTCCCACTACCAGTCTACACATCTCTCCAAAAATAAAAGCCCCAATCAGGTTTTTAAAGACAAAAAGCTTGACTGAGTGGTTCACATTTCTATTTTATGTGGTACTCACAGCAGTAGCTGTGAATATAACATACCCCAGCAGATTTAGTAAGTTTCCATACACATTCTGGTTGATGTGCAGCGACCTTTGCATATGACACCTGTCACTGCCTCACTATATGTATATATATATATATGTAGAGAGAGAGAGAGAATGAAAGAAAGATTGAAAGAAAGAAAATAAGAGAAAAGAGGGAATATAGGAGCAAATTCAGCTCATAATAGTTCATGGTTCAAAACAGAGTCTTATATAAAATCCATTGTGCGAGGTACAATATGATTATGTAGCTGAAGAAAAGACATACTTTGTATGCTGTATCCTGAGGTCAGATGTTGAGAGTCCTGTAAAAATAAACATAAATAAATCAAATCAGTAATCCACATATCATCTAGATATAAAGATTTAGGTCACATAGCCCATGGCTGGTTTTATTATCTCTCACTATCAATCACATATTTAACCTTATCTAAAATTCATAAAACAGGAACGGGGATTAACCACTAAGGACAAATTAAATATACAGTAAATGTGACGTTATCATTTAAAATGGTAAAAATACACTATTTTCCGCATATTTTGGTAACATTACCACATGTGATTATCTTCATTGGGCTCAATTTGAATTATTTTTGGATTATACTTTATACCTGTTTAATCCCAAATTCTTTCTTTCAAATGAAATGGCAATTAGAAAAAAATGAAAGTATAAGATTATATTATGGATATTTTTTTGCTTTGTTTGCTAAATTTTTTTACGGAGTTTCAAACTAATTCACATGGAGTATTTTTTTTATATATATATATATATATATATATAAAATACATAACCATATTGATGAAACAGTGATGCTGATTCTACCTTGGCTTAATAAGATTATTTCTTTAAAGTTCACAAGAGAAATGTTACAAATGCATCCCTTTCATGAGCCATAAAACATAATGTTATTAGATCTTGAATAAAAATATAGGTTAAAGTAAAATTGAATGCCCCAATACAGTATTATCCAGTTTAGTTATATCTAGAAGAAGCAGAGAGTCAACCTTAAAAAGAAGCCAACAATGGTAGCCATATTTTGACTTTTGGGTTCTAGAAGCCTGGACTACCGTATATACTCGTGTATAAGCTGACCCGTGTATAAGCCGACCCCCCTACTTTTGCCCCCAAAACCTGGGAAAATCTATTGACTCGCGTATAAGCCGAGGGTGGACCCCAGCACAGGTATACAGCCCCCAGCAGTGGTATACAGGCCCCAGCAGTATGATATACAGCAGCCCCCAGTGGTATATACAGCAGCCCCAGTGGTATTGCAGCCCCTATATACAGCAGCCCCAGTGGTATTGCAGCCCCAGTGGTGTATACAGCAGCCCCTATATACAGCAGCCCCAGTGGTATTGCAGCCCCAGTGGTATTGCAGCCCCTATATACAGCAGCCCCAGTGGTATTGCAGCCCCAGTGGTATTGCAGCCCCTATATACAGCAGCCCCAGTGGTATTGCAGCCCCAGTGGTGTATACAGCAGCCCCTATATACAGCAGCCCCAGTGGTATTGCAGCCCCAGTGGTATTGCAGCCCCTATATACAGCAGCCCCAGTGGTATTGCAGCCCCAGTGGTATTGCAGCCCCTATATACAGCAGCCCCAGTGGTATTGCAGCCCCAGTGGTAGTATACAGCCCCTGTATACAGCAGCCCCAGTGGTATTGCAGCCCCTATATACAGCAGCCCCAGTGGTATTGCAGCCCCAGTGGTATTGCAGCCCCTATATACAGCAGCCCCAGTGGTATTGCAGCCCCAGTGGTAGTATACAGCCCCTGTATACAGCAGCCCCAGTGGTATTGCAGCCCCAGTGGTAGTATACAGCCCCTGTATACAGCAGCCCCAGTGGTATTGCAGCCCCAGTGGTACTGCAGCCCCTATATACAGCAGCCCCAGTGGTATTGCAGCCCCAGTGGTAGTATACAGCCCCAGTGTAGTATCCAGCAGCCCCAGTAGTAATAAACAGCCCCCCCTCCTTATCACGTCCCCCCCAGGCTGCGGCAGCTGTGAAAATAACAAACACCTTATACATCACCTTCCGACGCAGCTCTCCGCTCCTCCGGTCCTCTGCCCTCCGCTCGCCGGCTTCTTCTTCCTTGATGTGCCGACTTCTGTGACCGCGCGCAGGAAATGACGTCATCTCCTGCGCCCGGTCACATGACACCGTCACAACAAGGAAGAAGAAGCCGGCGAGCGGAGATGCTGAGGACCGGAGGAGCGGAGAGCTGCGTCGGAAGGTGATGTATAAAGTGTTTGTTATTTTCACAGCTGCCGCAGCCTGGGGGGGACGTGATAAGGAGGGGGGGGCTGTTTATTACTACCGGGGGACCCATATTAAGGAGGGGGCTGTGCAGTGCAATATGCACGGCATCCCCCCGCCGCTGATGGACGGGGGGATGCCGTGCATATTCATTGCACTAATGAGGCGGCCCCACGTGACCGCATGCGGTCACCGCGGCCCCCTCCTGCCTCCTCCAGCCCCCGGTCACAGCCCCCCCCCCCACAGCATACCGTATGACCCGTGTATAAGCCGAGGGGGGGACTTTTCAGCCCAATTTTTGGGCTGAAAAACTCGGCTTATACACGAGTATATACGGTACTTAGATACTGTAAAATTTGTATCTACGCAAAGTTGACAAACACTCAGATTGGACATGTTCAATCATGTTTGAACATATTTATACTAAAAGTCCATGGATTTAGTCACTCACCAATGATGAGAAACTTTGACTTTGATTTCTAAGATCTCCAGAGCGGACTATGAACAGGACTATATTGCACATAATTTACCATGGATGAATGATACCAGTTGGGGCTTACCTTGCTAGGAATCGGGAATTTGGACTGCTCTGCTTTGCAAGGGGTGTGTATTCCAGTCAGAGGAGGGGGCCACAAATGGGTCATTTCCTGCAGAAAGAAATGAAACTCGTGAGGGGTTTGACCTAGACATCCCAACCACACAAATGGTTCTCCAAGAACACAACCCTTACCACTATAGCTCATATATTTATTATAGCTACAGTTACAGTTCATACATTTCCAATCGAAGACACTATCATTAATTGAATGAACATATTATTAAGTATAAGATCAAGTTTTCTTTTTGTTAATCCCTAGGAGACAGACATGAATGGTTCCCAGAAGAAAATGGCTATTATACAAACTTTTATTTCCCTGGAGATTTATTAAACGTATTGTAACCATTTCATGTGAAATGATTAAAGTGTTCCCAGTATATCCCAATTAAAATGGAAAGTAGATCTTCAAAGAAACCACAGCACATCAGATATTTCTGCAAAACTTTCATTTTACAGAAAAGAATTGCCGACATTTTACCATTAAAGTAAAGATAAGATCACACACGTGCCCATTTTTTGTCATCAAGGTGACCAAGCGATAAGACCCCAGAAATCGAGGAGTCCATAAAGATCCCTCTTTCAAATATGAAGACACCCATTCTATAGATGATGCTTGAGGACAATGTTACAGATTTTACAGATTCGGTATCCTCTTGTTCCACCTTTGGATATGCAGATGTTCTCAGGTGTACGAGCTCCTAGTAACAATATACATTGTAGTGCATTACTATTGTTTCTGTTTTTCTTTCTCACATCTGTCACTCTTCTTGTCCATCATTACCATAAGTCTATTGATTTGCGCAGATGTTCTATATAAGTTCTATAAACACATTTATTACAACTCCAAATTCTCCAAGAAGCACTTTTGAGCACTTTCAGACATGTACAAAATGTTCTCTCATTTTAGTGTCAGTTGTGTCATTGCTTTTGATAAGGTAATATGCAGAAATTGTCAGGCTCTATGCTTAGAAAAATGATCTGTAAATTGCAGGGAAACAGTAACTAATATAGAATACCTAACATGACCTTGACAAGAGTGGTTGCAATAATGTGTCTAATAAGCAGATGCTAGAAATAGTTCTGAACTTTCATGTTTCACATTAATAGCGTGTTGTGAAATTAATTTATGGGACTTAATAAATGAACATCTAAAGAAACACATAACTCACAACTTTGTTTCTTTTTCATTTTCTACTTTTTTCAAGTAAAGTTCATACATTCAGTAGCGACAATGGAACTAGAGATGAGCAGACCCGTAGAAGCTCGGGGTCTGCCAATTCAGCTGGACATTATATAAAAGTCTGTTCTAGACCCGAACCTCATTGCAAATCACTGATTGGGCAGTTGTAATCTCCCCCAAATACAGTCAGCCATAAACACAGCACTTCAAGTGGAGGGTGGGCTGAATTTTGTAATTTTTTTTTACTTTGACACACTAGATAGGACACTAGATTCACTTGGTCAAGCATCAAGCGTACCCAATCACAGTGATGCTCACTCTAGTGGTTTGCATATGTAAAGCACCCGAACTCCAAACTCAATCACTATTTTTCTTGTAATGTCTCTGTTCAGCATGAACACTCAACTTTAAAGTTTGGGCACGCTAAATGGAACATCTTTAGTAGAGATGAGTGAATTGAATTTAAAGTTCATGTTCATACCGAACATAGACTTTACAAAAAAAAATCAGTATTTAGGTTTGGATTTCGGCTACTTTGCATATGCAAACCAATAGAGCGAGCATTGCTGTGCTCGGGTACACTCGGTGCTCAGCCTGGTGCGAGCTGCTTGCAGTGTTTGGATGGCTCGCAATGTTGGTAAAATCAGCGTTATAGGTTGTAGTGTGAACGAAAAAAGAATGACAAAAACCCACCCTACCTTCCCGAAAGTGGTTTGTTTATTGCTGTATGTGGGGGAGGAGGCGAACTGCCCAATCAGTGATTTCCAGAGAAGTTTGGTTCACGTTTAGGTCCAGAGAAGAACTTTTTATAAAGTCCAGCTAAACCCCCAGAACCTGAACTTCCACAGGTCTGCTCATCTCTAATTTTTGGCAAAACTATTTATGAATTGAGCACTATATGTCATTTAAGTTGATTTTGGAAGTCACTATTTGTTGCCCATCCTTATATTCTAGTACCCAGGCCATGGAAGAGTGGCCTCTTACACCTAACCAACAGCTACAACATTTGCCCGTCAGTCCCCTAAGCATTGGTCTTGAACATGACACCATACAAAAATTATAAAAAAAAATTCAAGTTGGTTTGTTTGATCTATCAATTTATAGCTCAGTTGCAGAGCCAGGCTGGATAATGGCAGAGAACTAGTCATTTTTTTTAAATAGCACAAATAAATGTTTCTTGCTATCACAAATTTGGGCCAACCAATCCGAATGTTGCCCATCTAAACACATATATTTTTCCACTTTTTTTAAAGGTCAAAATGTCCTGATTATTATTATTATAATAATAATAATAATAATATTTTACCTTACTAAGCATCCCACACCATACACTACACAACATGACAACCCACACCAATACACTAGCACCTCCCCTATTGGCTAATCCCAGCTGTCAGCTGCCTGTTGCTGAGCATATTTAACCTTTCAATTACCTACCTAAAAAAATTATAGGGGCATGCTAGCTCAGTGGTTAGCACTGCAGTATTGGGGTCCTAGGTTAAAATCCTGCCCAGGTCAACATTTGCAAGGACTTTGTATGCTCTGCCTGTGTTTGTATGGGTTTCCTCCAGGCACTCCGGTTTCCTCCCACACTCCAAAGACATACTGATAGGATGTTTAGATTGTGAGCCCCAATGTGGACAGTGTTGCAGATATATGTAAAGTGTTATGGAATTATTAGCGCTATATATGTAAATAAATATTATTATTATTATTAATATTCTACCTTGCTAAGCATTCCACACCATACACTACACAACATCACAACCCAAACCAATACATATACATTACATCATCAACACTACTACACCTCTACACAATAACATTCTCAGCTCTGCTACATCTTATAAATTAAGATACCTTACACTATACAGAAACACTACATGCAACATTATTTTATTCCAGTGCGGTCTGTGTACTCGAGGGCAGGAACACAACTGCTCCCTTACAACTAATTTGTATTTCCTTGTATTTGTGCTGTTAATATGGAATTTGGGTTAATAGTGGCTTAAACTGTGAGCAAAGTGGCCTCATATGCACATAGAGCAGAACCTCTAGGACATGGCAAATAAAATCAATTTGCCAACTGCCTCGAGAAGCAATTAAATTCCAAACTGTGTTTAGAAGCAATATCGGCACAATAGGTTTTCTACCAGGGCTGAGTATCATACACAAAGACAGTGCTTAATTCCAAGTGGTGGCTGAAGTGGTATAAGCATCCTGCTAAGAATCATGTTTACCTTATGGCAGTCTGATGGACGACTTAAAGGGTTGTTCAATACTTTGATATACTTAAAGGGCTTTTCCAAGGAAAAAAATTGAGCTACGAATTATAAAAATTTCCACAATTGAATGTGTTTAAAAAAATGTTCCTCTGCTGAGATAATCATGTATATGTGTCCCTGCTGTGTATTGTGTAATGGATGTGTCTGACCATACAGAGACATGGGCTGATCTTACCACATCTCCTGTGCTGAGATAATCTTAATACGAGTCCCTGCTATGTACTGTGTAATGGATGTGTCTGACTGTACAGGGACATAGTCTGATCATACCACATCTCCTGTGCTGAGATAATCTTATATATGTGTCCCTGCTATATACCGTGTAGTGGATGTGTCTTACTGTACAGGGACATGGTCTGATCATGCCACATCTCCTGTGCTGAGATAATCTTATATATGTGTCCCTGCTATATACCGTGTAGTGGATGTGTCTTACTGTACAGGGACATGGTCTGATCATACCACATCTCCTGTGCTGAGATAATCTTATATATGTGTCCCTGCTATATACCGTGTAGTGGATGTGTCTTACTGTACAGGGACATGGTCTGATCTTACCACATCTCCTGTGCTGAGATAATCTTATATACAGGGGTTGGACAAAATAATGGAAACACATTTTGGCATCGTAATCTTCGAACATGTTATAAACATGTAAACCGTGACATATGTTAATGTTTTGTAGTTGATTATTTGTGTTAAGTGATATGTGTATGTAAATTAACTGTTTGTTTTGCCGAATTGTAAGAACATTGATGAGAACCTGATACCAATGGCAGACCTTTCGGATTTTCAAAAAGGCTAAATTGTTGGTGCTTGTATGGCAGGCGCTAGTGTAATGGAAAGTGCCCGAATGCTTGGCGTGTCAAGAGGTCTCCAAAGTAATGACTGCGTTTGAAAGAGAAGGAAAAACATCCGCAGCAAAGCACAGGTCCGGCCGAAAGTCGAAGTTGACTGAGAGAGACCGTCGGACTCTAAAGCGAATTGTGAGAGAGGATCGCAAGACCACGGCTCCGAAAATCACTGCTGAGCTCAATGAACACCTACAGAACCCAGTTTCCACGAAAACTGTTCGTCAGGAGCTGCACAAATCTGGATTCCACGGAAGAGCTGCAATTAGAAAACCGCTGATCTCAATGACAAATGTTTCCATGCGTTTAGAGTGGTGTAGAAACCTCCAGAATTGGTCCCTCGAGCAGTGGAAACATGTGATATTCTCAGACAAATCATCGTTTACCCCATTTTCCGACCTTCGGCCGAGTGTACGTTTGGAGACAGCCGAAAGAAGCCTTCCATCCAGACTGCCTTCTCCCAACTGTAAAATATGGCGGAGGTTCTGTGATGGTCTGGGGTGCTATTTCGTGGAGATCCGCAGGGCTAATGATATCACCTTGTATGAATCCATACCTCGTAGAATTGAGGCTGTAATCGCTGCAAAAGGTGGACCTACACCATATTAAACTAACTTTGTGGATTTTTTCCAGGTGTTTCCATTATTTTGTCCAATCCCTGTATGTGTCCCTGCTTTGTACTGTGTAATGGATGTGTCTGACTGTACAGACACATGGTCGGATCATACCACATCTCCTGTGCTGAGATATTCTTATATATGTGTCCCTGCTATGTACTGTGTAATGGATGTATCTGACTGTACAGGGACATGATCTGATCATACCACATCTCCTGTGCTGATACTCTTATATATGTGTCCCTGCTACGTACTGTGTAATGACTGTGTCTGACCGTACAGGGACATGGTATGATCATACTACGTCTGCTGTTCTGAGATAATCTTGTATGTGTCCCTACTACGTACTGTGTAATGACCGTGTCTGACCATACAGGGACATGGTCTGATCATACCACATCTCCTGTGCTGAGATATTCTTATATATGTGTCCCTGCTATGTACTGTGTAATGGATGTGTCTGACTGTACAGGGACATGATCTGATCATACCACATCTCCTGTGCTGAGATAATCTTACATGTGTCCCTGTTATGTACAGTGTAATGGATGTGTCTGACCATACAGGGACATGGTCTGATCATACCACATCTCCTGTGCTGAGATATTCTTATATATGTGTCCCTGCTATGTACTGTGTAATGGATGTGTCTGACTGTACAGGGACATGATCTGATCATACCACATCTCCTGTGCTGAGATAATCTTACATGTGTCCCTGCTATGTACAGTGTAATGGATGTGTCTGACCATACAGGGACATGGTCTGATCATACCACATCTCCTGTGCTGAGATATTCTTATATATGTGTCCCTGCTATGTACTGTGTAATGGATGTGTCTGACTGTACAGGGACATGATCTGATCATACCACATCTCCTGTGCTGATACTCTTATATATGTGTCCCTGCTACGAACTGTGTAATGGATGTGTCTGACTGTACAGGGACATTATCTGATCATACCACATCTCCTGTGCTGAGATAATCTTATATATATGTCCTGCTATGTACTGTGTAATGACCGTGTCTGACCGTACAAGGACATGGTATGATCATACCACATCTCCTGTGCTGAGATAATCTTATATGTGTGTCACTGCTATGTACTGTGTAAAGGCTGTGTCTGACTGTACAGGGACATGGTCTGATCACTCCACATCTCCTAGCCAGGGGAGGAAGCAAAAGAGTATACAGACATTACAGTACGGGATCACAACTCATTCTTTTTGTGAGGTAAAACGTTTCCCTGCCTGATTTAAAAAATATTTTACCTCAAAGAAGGAATAATTTCCAATTCCATGCTATAATGTCTGTATACTCTTTTTATAAGATTATCTCAGCACAGGAACATTTTTTAAAACAGCAAATTGTGGAACTTATTTTTATTCCACGATTTATTGAGTAAAAGTAACTTTGTTAATGGGAAAAGCCCTTCCCCTACACATGAGGAGGCTAAGGCCCTAGCATTGATCTGGCTGATTGCTGGGCAGACGCCCATCACTGAAGTCTCTCCAATGTATATTTTAAAAATATCAGTCAATATCAGTGGGTGTAGTCGACTTTAGTCTAATGTGTATAGGACTTTAGAGTTGAATATCATAATCAAAATACAGTAAGTAAATAAGTAGGTGTCCAACATCCGTCAGCTGTTATCTGCACAGACGTGGCTGCTCACCTTCTATTCAAGTGAATGGGGGGTTCAGATCCTTAATGATCTGAGATATTGCAAGGATATGTCATCAATATCAAAGTAGTGGACAACACCTTTAACACTGGCTGATACCAGAATTAGGCTCCCTCACCAAATGGATGATGAAAAAGTCTTGTCAGGATTCCAGCTCTTTAGATTACCCTTTGTGTCTCCTCACCCTTATTCAAGATGGCGTTTGCTATCTCATTCCTATCCTTGTGATCCTGTTTTTCAGCCTATATAAGCTCCAATCCATCATCCAGGCCTTTCTGGAGTATTTTGCTAGAATCACTGGCTCTTTTGTGCATCTCAAGATTGTGCTTCTCCTCCAGCTATTCCTGTTTGGCTCTTTCCAGTTACTGCAGACTGATCTCCAGCTAAACTACACCTGCTTCCAGTTTATTCTGCTGCATCAAGATGCTCTATTCTGTGTATGTTTCTGCTTCAGTTTCTGCCAGCATGCCTCACTTCATTTAAACTCAGCTTGTTCTAAAAAGCTCTGCTGCGGCTTTTCTGTTAGTTTAGGTTGCAGTTGCATTGCTCAGGACTGTTGAGGACTTTGCTTTTGCTCCTCTGCACTTCATCCAGTTCTGAACTTGTTCTCAGAGACTATACCATTTACAGACCTTACTGGGTGTGAACTGTTACTTATAGACTGCTCTGTTATTGGCCTTTTCCAGTTTGAACTGTTACTCAGATACTACTCGGTTTGGCATCACTGTGGAGACTATTCTGTTTGTCAGCACTGAATGAACTATTACCCACACGATTCATGAATTTTGTTTGCTGCATTTTTATGTTTGTACTTTGTCACATGTGTTAATACAAACTTTCACTTTAATGCCTTGTCTCAGTCATGTCTTTGCTCCCACACCATTAGATTCCTGAGATATCCACACTAGTTGTTACACTTCTTGAAATAAAAATGATTGCTGAATAAATCAGTGACTCTTATGTTAAAAGAAAGAAAATTTACTGAAAAAAGGGAAGAGCTAAAGGTAGAAAACACCTTAAAATGTTTCTATATGTATAGGTTTGGATCAATTTACGAATATTGCTGCCCATCACTGGCTATTTACTATCAATGACATGGACAGTGTTTTACAGTATCAGTGCAGCCGTATCATCAGCCAATGGAAAAAAATAAAAAGAATCCAAGTTGACTTATTGCTAATAGGCTGTCAGACAATGCCTGGGGGCTGGGTCCCAGCGGATTCAGTTGGCCTCACCATGTGACAATAAAATCCTTCATTTTTGTGGTCTGGTTATAATTTTATTTTTCATTTTATTTATGTTTTGACTCTAGCATACTTCATGCAAGATAACTATCATACTTCTCTTTTTTTGGCTGGAATCTTAAAATGAAATGTGAAGTGAGCTGAATGCGATGTAACATGTGTAATGATTTAAAGTGAGATTGGGTGAATGTCAAAAGGCAGTAAAAAGCCGTCCTTGATTTATTCCCATATTATTTGAACTTTACATAATTCTAAAATCATGTTAACTGATGCACAAGATACTTGGATTAGCGTGGCAGAAAAGCTCTTTTTTATCATTTAAGATTAAACAAATACTTGAAATCCACCAATTTATTGGCTCCCATGTTAACAAAGTTTTCAGATGAAGTAATATAGGCATCTCGTTCTTCGCATAATGTTCAAAAGCATCCTAATAAGTTGCATATGTTGCAGTTGTCACAGCCGGTCACGCTCTTTTTGCTTGTTAAAAAAGGTAATGATTTGTTTTTTTGAAAGTTTTTAGGTACACACCAAAGACTTCATGCACTTTTAGATATTTATGTTGTCTATGAAAAGGGTACATTAAGTTATAAAACAAACTTAAAATAAAACTAATTGTAGCACTGGACAATCTTAGCCTGTATATTCTAAATTGCACAAAAAAAGAACAGATTTGAATTTTGTAATGCCAAAAATATTAGATGTTAAAATGATGGCCTGCAGGGAGACTATTGTAAACCATCTGGCGATCATTGAACACAGGCATGAAGTAAAATGAACATATTGATGCAGATTATTGAAAAGTATTGTTTTTTACTTTTCTGCAAAACCCAACCTCACTTTAATTTTATTAGAGCAGGTAAAGAAATGAAAGCGGTATTCTGATTGGTTTCTGGATACTACAAAAAGTGTTGTTTTTTTCAAAAAAACAGTTTTGATAAATTTGGAAAAATAGTGGGAAAAATCCTATAAATAAAGCACAGGGAAAAATAAACAACCAGAGGAAATAAACTTTTCTGAATCAGTGTAAAAAGGTATCTAAAGTCCACAAAAGGCTATGTCCACACGACCTGGAGACACTGATCCCTGGATGTAGCGTCTCCTCTCCTGCGGGGATGCTGGTGATCTCCATGGGTGAATGTAGCCATTGTTCGGGGCGCGGCATTCAATCGCTGAGATCGCCTCTGGCAATAAATTGACATGCAGCTGGGAAGCCACTCCGCATGCCAGTTCACGCAGCGGAGAACACAAGCACAGTGGACAGGGGATTCCTCTAATCCACTGTGCTTGTACTGTACAACATAGCATTTTGGATAAAGAGACAACACACTTAGTCAAAATCTCTGTAAACACTGGGGCTGCATGCACACAATCTGGATTAGCAGTGTTTTGGAAGCAACGTGTTTTCACTGCATTCAAAACCGTGTGTTCTACAGTACAAGCATAGTGGATGGATTTAGACAAATCCCCTGTCCACTGTGCTTCTTTTTTCTATAGTATAAACTGACTTGTGTTGTGGCTTCTCGAGCCGCAGCATGTCAATATGTTCAGAGGGGCGAGTGCTCTGAGCGTCAAAACGCAGCACACATATATCGGGCCAGAATCCTGGTAATAGGCATGGACATCGCATTTACCTGTAGACAACACTTGCATTTCCACAAGAGAAGGACTCTCTCCATTCTGGACGCAGCCTTTGCTGATCGTGGATACTTAGCCTAAAAGTCTCTGTGGAGCATATTACACCTTGTAGCAGAAAGCTTGCAATTAGAGTCCTCCATTACAGACAATAGTCTAAGGCCAGCTTCACACCACGGTTTTGTGGTGTCAGGCTGTGTGTGATGTTTTGCTGGATGCACCGAACACAGCCTGACAGCCCCGGAGAAAACAGAACCAGAGGGTTAATATGCCCTCCGGTAGAAGCGAGGTGCGAAATGGACGAAGGGGAGAAGGGACCATAGTCACAGCACAGCGGTGAAGATCAGGTACATGCCTTAACATTCCAAAGGGGTTCTGGACTTAGTATTTATGGATTGTGGATCAGGGAGGTGATGTAAACTGACTTTTAATCTCTTGGTAATACCATATGGGATAATAAATACCTCAGTGAGAGTGAGGTTATTGGTGGTTTAACAAGTATGAAAGTTAGTAGCTCCTACCTATATATGTCTTAAGTCCATTGGACCCTGCCAGTAGTGGAGATAACATTAATAGGAAGGAGATGTTATACTGTGGCAATAATAAGAGTTGTTAAGTGTATATAATTTATCATGTACTATGTAATATATACTGCTGTTGGTGTAATATATGGATCCCTTAAGAGGGAATGCTCTGGTTTAATGTTTTAATATTTTAATATATGACATTATGGATTATAAATAAAGGTTTTTGAAACTTATTTGTATCTGGAGAAAATTTCTTGTGATCATTCCTATAGAAAAAGGTTCTTTTTCTGTTGAAGCAGCATGCACCGAACACAGCCTGACAGCCCCGGAGAAAACAGAACCAGAGGGTTAATATGCCCTCCGGTCCTGTTTTCTGCCGGAATAGGCAGTGTGCAGTTGTTGCCGCTGTCCAGTCCTGAAATTTCAAAATCACTTCTAGCGGGGGGCTAGCCGTGGTTCTGAAATTTCACCCGGGAACTCACCAAGTGCTGAAATTCAGCACCCGGCGTCCAGCAGCCGGATTTGATTTTCTGTTGAATGCAGTGTGATCCGGCACCCATAGCCTCCCATGTTAGGGGGCCGCCGGATCATACCGGATCTGGGAGTATCCGGTTTTGTAAGATTTTTGCCCCGTACACAAAAACACCGCAAGCTGCGATTTTGTGTCTGGGGTAAAAAAACAAATTCTGCCTGATCCACCCTGAAAGCAGAGACCCGGATGGAAAATCACTGCCATCCGGCCCCATAGGAATACTATGGGGCCAAAATCCGATCAGGGGCTGTCCAGTTCACAAAGGAAAGCCCTGGATCCCTAAAACCGTAGTGTGAAGCCGGCCTAAGAGTATTTTCATAAATTGCTTTTTTGTTGCTTTTTTTCTGCAGCAATACCTGTTCTCTTGTCAGTAATCAAGCTGCTTCTAAAAAGAAGGTTTTTCTGCATTTTTACTGCTCTTTGCTGCAGCTTTTAGGTGCATTCTTGGTGTGTCATATGTCTACAGTACATGTTTAAATAAAGTTAGCTTTATTCAACAAAAGCAGCAAAAATGCAGCAAAAATGTAGCAAAAAGTCCAATTGTGTTTTGTCACTTTTTTGCACTTACTCATTACTTTCAATAATGAAAAAAGCTGAAAAAATGCTGAAAGAATTGACATGCTGCCTCTTCCATGCAGCAGTTTTCCATTTCAGTCAGGAAAAAAAAAAAGTGTGTGTGAGTATGAGATTTCTGAAATCTCACAGCTTTTTCTGGTACTATAAAATGCTGCTTTTAATCACCATAAAACTCATGAAAAAACACAAAAAACGCAGCATGTGAACATAGCCTAAGAAGTGGTAATGGCGGCTCAAAACTAAAGCACCCAGTGTGAACAGGATCAACTTGCGAACAGAGAAGACCACAGAGATTGCAAAAATGAAGCTTGTCCTTTGGGATTGACATTGTAATTTTGGCGATATCGGTAGTGATTTAGGACATCAACTATTTGTCTCACTGAAATCACAAAGTCTGTCCCTATAGAAGGCCCTTCATCTTTAGAATATATGTGCTCTTCTTGGTTCATGAGTTGATCCAATTTATACTGGGAGTTTTTTATGAGGGTGATGTGAATACAATGTATAACTGTTCACACTGGGGGAATCACTGCTGGCCTGAACCCTCCAATGCAGCTAGCAGAGGAAGCTTTTCCTTTGCAACATCACTGGAGCACAGGTGCACTTGTCTAATCTGAATGTTCTCAATCTTTGTTGTTAGTGAATGGGATCATTCATATTTACAACCAGAACCTGAAAAAATACTGTACACATCACATAGAATGCTTCCGTTGGATCTAGTTGCTGTTGGGTACATTTATAGTGATGGCCTGTCCATACGAAAGGTCATTTTAATCAGATTGGTAGGGGTATAACACCTAGGTCCCCATTGGCTCACCATCAACTGTTACGGGTCCTATCAGAGGCTGGATGTGATTGGTTGCAGAGCAGAATAGTACAGCTAGGTGAACCGTATAGTAGCCATACTAGAATAGTGACGGATGTACAGTAAGCAGCCTCTACAAAGTTGACATAACTGTGCCATAACCAGCACCAGGAACAGCTGATCGGTGGGGGTACAAGTGTCAAGTACCCCATATTAAGATTTTAATGAACTAGTCTAAAGATGAGTCATTAAAATAAATGTACTGGACAACTGAATAAATTACAAGCATGAATATCTTTCACATTTTAAGCTTTTATATCAACGTATCAGTATACTTTATATCTAACATGGTTAGCTTATTGGTTGTTTAGTTAGTTGACAATTGTTTACATTGTATGCAATTGTTATCATAATTTGGTTTCAATTGATTCTCAACTTTTGAATGCTGAAAATAGTCTATAAATGAGCTCTTCAGGAGGCTAAAATTGATGAATAAGTCTTAGGCCAGCTGCACACTACGATTTTGCTGATCCGGGGCTGTCTGGTGTGATCCGATTTCAGCCCCATAGTATCCCTATGGGGCCGGATGGCAGCTATTTGCCATCCGATTCCCATCTGTCTGGGAGGATCCGCGAGAATGCGGGTTTATCTCCCGGACACAAAATCAGAGCTTGCTGCAATTTTCTGTCCGGGGCAAAAATCTGCACGAATAGGATCCTCCCGGATCCGGCGCCCACTAACATGGGAGGGAGTCTATGGTGCCGGATCGTGCCGGATCCGACATAAAATCGAATCCGAATGCCGGACACCTAGTGCTGATGCTCAGCGCTGGGCGGCACTGAACTTCAGCACCTGGAGAGCTCCCCGCCTGAGATTTCAGGACTGCGGCTATCTCCGCAAGCCGCAATCCTGACATTTCAGCAGGGACAGCTCCTGAAGCCTGCGATCTGCTGATTTAGGCAGAAAACAAATATGCCCTCCAGTCCTGTTCTATTCTGGGTTGTCAGGTTCTGTCCGCGGTTTCCTGCAAAACACTGGACAGAACCTGATAGCCCAAAACCGTGGTGTGAAGCTGGCCTTAGACTGGTGGATATCTGAATCTAGGTTTCCTCGATCAGCTGATTACAGGGGCTAGTAACCTTCAAGAAGCACTGTGTCCCCATCATTATTTATCAGACACAGCTTTGTCTGATTACCTCCGACACTCCAAAGACAGACTCAATTTAGATTGTGAGCTCCAATGAGAACAATGTTGCAAAATGGATGTGAAGTGCTATGGAATTAACAGTGCTACATAAATGAATAAATATTATTATTACTTGTATCAACAACGGCACCTCGAATTACAGCTAAGTCCCAGTCACTTGAATGAAACGAAACTGTAATGAAATGTACAACCATACAAAATGTTCATACCAAATATTGGCCTACCGTATATACGGTATGTTTTATTTTATTTTAGATTTGTGAATATTTTTAAATCTAGGCACATATAGTAGATTTCTACTGAACAGAATATGACAAATAGAGATTATTACAATGCACACACTTTGAACCTTTTTAAAGTCAGCAAGTACTGGAATATGCTCTTTGGATCTCACCGCAACAATAGTGATGAATGCTTTTTGCAAATTAATGTAACTCTGTTCATTTTACAAAGATAACCATTACCAAAGAAGCCTAGACACTGGAGTGAACCCGGCTCTTTGATTTATGATTCTAGTTTTGTAAAAGTCTTTCCAAAACACGTTTTTAAGAATGTCTAACATTCAGCGCCTGCAATAATGTTCTATGTGTATCCAGTGCGAGGAACAGAGATATTAAAATGTTTGCCAAGACCCAATGGTACAAAGAATTCCGTCTTTTGGAAGTGTGCAATTTATGTGGTTTTTCTATAACCACAAGAGGTTTTTTTTCCCTTGTCCTTGGGGATATGGGCTGAGTTTGTAGACGTTACTAAGACAGAGCTTCATAGAACACACAGAATTGTTTGTTCACAGAGATAGAAGTACAAATTAATCACTGGCATATGACAAGTGGAACATGACATTTGCTAGCATAGTGCGTATTATAAAAAAGGAAAGCCTTGTTTAGTTTTACAAATCCAACTAATGATGCCTCAGTAACAGTTCAGTTCCTACAGTTACTGAAAAGGCTTTTCGAAAATAAAAATGTTAAATGTTTACTTCTATATAACAAAGAGCAACTGAGAATTTAATGATAAAGTAAGTAACAATAATAACATAGTAATTATTATTAATATTATAAGAGCAAATAGTTTAGTTTCTGTGTTTTCTTGTCTCGTTAATTTGCTTGGCCTTGTTTCAATGTTGATTATTTCTTAATTTTACATGCTTTTATAGCATCATTATTTCCCACTATATAGATATCATCATTCCTTTCCCCATTGGGACTTACAATCTATACTGAAAATCAAAAGGGTAACATTATTTTTAACTTTTAGGCTCCATGTCTCACTATCTACTACAGCTTTGAGTGTGAGACTACCTTCATTTTATGGACAATCATCTTGGCTATCTCGGACATAAATTTGACTTGCACCTATTTAGCATATGATTCATTATGCAGATTCTTGTCATGTCACTGCATTGTTACTGTTTTGCTCCTAAAAAATTTAAATTTGTATTATTATGGTAGTATTTGTAAATCTACCTTTGGCTTTCAAAACTGCCTGAATCCTTCTGGGCAGCTCTTGATCAGATTCAAGCATGTCTTTACTGAAATCTGATCCCTGGTCTCTTCTACATGTTCCCAATGTTGGTGCATACTGGTCGGCTCACATGAGTATGTATTTTATTTAGCTCTACCCAAAAGATTTCAATTAGGTTTAGGTCTGGGAACTGTAGAGGCCAATGCAGCTCTCCTTCTTCATTGACATTGAACCATTATTTTGATATCTCAACTTATGCTTCAGGTCATTGTCCTGCTGGAACACTATGCATTGAGACCACCATTGAGTATAGTTAAGTATCCAACACCACTGGCTGTTAGCTCCTTTTCCTCTTGTTTCTTCCTGCTTCATTTGCACCCATCAGAGCTTAGTCTATTGATTTAACCCTATTGCTCCAAATCACTCATTTCCTATCTTCTACTGTTCACTTTTTGTACCTTTGTGCACATATTATGATGATGATACTGAAGTCGAGGCTTCTTCACCTTTTTTTGAGCCACCATTCTAAAGTAGACTTGTGTAAAGTGCATCACATGGTGCTTGCATGGACATCTGTGATCTTACCATTATTAAGCATATGAGTCACCTCCACTGCCCTGTTTTTGGGTCAGAACTGATAGACTTCAATATTTTGACATAACTGTCCACCTTTTGGTTTTTGAATGGATGAATGGACTTCTTTTCGTAGTCTTAAAACTGTCATGGCACTCACATGATGCAATTTGGCTATGTTCTTTGCTAGTAGGCCATTATCGATGAGCTGGGTGATGCTGCTTCTGTTTTCTTCTTTATGGCTGCTCCTCAATTCTAAACAGTGTCCTACTGCTTGGGAATCAACCAGGTTGTAATTTGAAGTATACAGGAAGAACAAGATTTTTTAAATACCAGTAACAATGCAGTAACATGACAAGAATCTGCATAAATACTTATATACTAAATAGTTGCAAGTCAAATTAATTTAAGAGATAGACAAGATGATTGTCTATAAAATGAAGGTAGTCTCACATTCAAAGCTATAGTGGAGCCAATCCGGCTACCGCAAGGCACATGTGAATGCCTGCGGTTGCCGGATGGTTTGTTCATCCCTCCTGCTGCGGGGATGAACAAAGGGTTAATGTGTTAAATATGTGTGGACAACATGTCTCCAGGGAGTGTCCACCCTCCCTAGAGACATGTTGTCCAAATACAGTGACATGTTAATGGTTAATAGCTTTTATTATTTTACCGCAGCTATTTTCAGCTTATAAAACCTCTCAATGAAAGCTGGCGGCTCCTCGGTGTAAGCAGGTGATATCTGATTACAATAATAAGACTCTGTACACGAGGCCACTAAAGGATTGGCACCAGGTACAGAAAAATCAGTAGACAAGGAATGGCATGATGTTGCTTGTTTTTCTCAAAAAGAAAGATTGAGGAGTCCAATGTCATTCAGCTCTTGCAGAGACAATAGTGAATATATATATATATAATATGAGTGTCATTCTGATAGTCTGGAAACTAATTAAGTGTTGTGTTACACAGATAAAATAGAAGCATTGCTAAAGTTTAAAAGGTTACCACTTGAATCCTAAAATCTAGAGTGTGCAGTATATATATATAATGAGTGAACTAAAGTTTTCTTCTTTTAACCCCTTAGTGACGGAGCCAATTTCCACCTTAATGACCAGACCGTTTTTTGTAATTCTGACCACTCTCCCTTTATGAGGTTATATCTCCGGATCGCTTCAACGGATCCTAGCGATTCTGAGATTGTTTTTTCGTGACATATTGGGCTTCATGTTAGTATTAAATTTTGGTCGATAATTTTTGTGTTTATTTGTGAAAATATAAAATAATTTGCAAAAATTTTGAAAATTTGACGATTTTCAAATTTGTAATTTTTATTCTGCTAAACCAGAGAGGTATGTGACACAAAACAGTTAATAAATAACATTTCCCACATGTCTACTTTACATCAGCACAATCTTGGAAAAAAAATTTTTTTGGTCAGGACGTTATAAGGGTTCAAAGTTCATCAGCAATTTTTCATTTTTCCAGCAAAATTTACATAACCTTTTTTTTTAGTGACCACATCACATTTGAAGTCTCTTTGAGGGGTGTACATGACAGAAAACACCCAAAAGTGACACCATTCCGAAAACTACACCCCTCAAGCTACTCAAAACTACATTCAAGAAAATGATTAACCCTTCAAGTGCTTCACATGAACTAAAGCAACGTGGAAACAAAAAATGGCCATTTTAATTTTTCCAATAAAAATGTTCTTTTAGCCTCAATTTTTTCATTTTTACATGGGCAACAGGATAGAATGCATCCTAAAATTTGTTGGCCAATTTCTCCTGAGTACACCGATACCTCATATGTGGTCATAAACCACTGTTTGGGCGCACGGCAGGGCTCAGAAGGGAAGAAGCGCAATTTGACTTTTGGAGCTAATTTACCATTCAAAAAGTGAAATGGCGCTCCTTCTCTTCTGAGCCCTACCGTGCGCCCAAACAGTGGTTTATGACCACATATGAGGTATCGGTGTACTCAGGAGAAATTGGCCAACAAATTTTAGGATGCGTTTTATCCTGTTGCTCATGTGAAAATGAAAAAATTGAGGACAAAAGAAAATTTTTGTGAAAAAAAAGTACTTTTTCATTTTTACGGATCAATTTGTTAAGCCCCAGAGGGTTCAAAGTGCTCACTATGCATCTAGATAAGTTCCTTGGGGGGTCTAGTTTCCAAAATGGGGTCACTTGTGGGGGAGCTCCAATGTATAGGCACACAGGGGCTCTCCATACGCGACATGGTGTCCGCTAAGAATTTGAATGGAAAATTAGCTCCAATTGTTAGCAGACACCATGTCACGTATGGAGAGCTCCTGTGTGCCTAAACATTGTAGCTCCCCCACAAGTGACCCCATTTTGGAAACGAGACCTCCCAAGGAACTTATCTAGATTGGTGGTGAGCACTTTGAACCCCCAGGTGCTTCACAAATGAATCCGTAAAAATGAAAAAAGAAAATTTTTGTGGAAAAGAAAGTACTTTTTCATTTTTACGGATCAATTTGTGAAGCACCTGGGGGTTCAAAGTGCTCTCTATGCATCTAGATAAGTTCCTTGGGGGGTCTAGTTTCCAAAATGGGGTCACTTGTGGGGGAGCTCCAATGTATAGGCACACAGGGGCTCTCCATACGCGACATGGTGTCCGCTTACAATTTGAATGGAAAATTAGCTCCAATTGTTAGCGGACACCATGTCACGTATGGAGAGCTCCTGTGTGCCTAAACATTGTAGCTCCCTCACAAGTGACCCCATTTTGGAAACGAGACCTCCCAAGGAACTTATCTAGATTGGTGGTGAGCACTTTGAACCCCCAGGTGCTTCACAAATGAATCCGTAAAAATGAAAAAAGAAACTTTTTGTGGAAAAGAAAGTACTTTTTCAATTTTACAGATCAATTTGTGAAGCACCTGGGGGTTCAAAGTGCTCTCTATGCATCTAGATAAGTTCCTTGGGGGGTCTAGTTTCCAAAATGGGGTCACTTGTGGGGGGGCTCCAATGTTTAGGCACACAGGGGCTCTCCATACGCGACATGGTGTCCGCTTACAATTTGAATGGAAAATTAGCTCCAATTGTTAGCGGACACCATGTCACGTATGGAGAGCTCCTGTGTGCCTAAACATTGTAGCTCCCTCACAAGTGACCCCATTTTGGAAACGAGACCTCCCAAGGAACTTATCTAGATTGGTGGTGAGCACTTTGAACCCCCAGGTGCTTCACAAATGAATCCGTAAAAATGAAAAAAGAAAATTTTTGTGGAAAAGAAAGTACTTTTTCAATTTTACGGATCAATTTGTGAAGCACCTGGGGGTTCAAAGTGCTCTCTATGCATCTAGATAAGTTCCTTGGGGGGTCTAGTTTCCAAAATGGGGTCTCTTGTGGGGGAGCTCCAATGTTTAGGCACACAGGGGCTTGCCATACACGACATGGTATCCACTTACAATTCCAATTGTTAGCGGACACCATGTCACGTATGGAGAGCCCCTATGTGCCCAAACATTGGAGCTCCCCCACAAGTGACCCCATTTTGGAAACTAGACACCCCAGGGAACTTATTTAGATGCATAGTGAGCACTTTGAACCCCCAGGTGCTTCACAAACTGATCCGTAAAAATGAAAAAGTACTTTTTTTCACAATTTTCTTTTTTTTCCTTTTTATAGACTAATTTGTGAAGCACCTGGGGGTTGAAAGTGCTCACTATGCATCAAGATATGTTCCTTGGGGGGTCTAGTTTCCAAAATGTGGTCACTTGTGGGGGAGCTCCAATGTTTAGGCACACAGGGGCTCTCCATATGCGACATGGTGTCCGCTAACAATTTGAATGGAAAATTAGCTCCAATAGTTAGCGGACACCATGTCGCATATGGGGAGCCCCTATGTGCCTAAACATTGGAGCTCCCGCACAAGTCACCCCATTTTGGAAACTAGACACCTCAAGGATTATATCTAGGGGTATAGTGAGCATTTGGAACCTACAGCTACTTCACAGAATTTGATAATGTCATATTGAACATTTTCTTTTTTTCACACAATTTCTCACTTTTAGAGCATGTGCACAAGATACGGAGACACTGTGTCCTGGTTGTCTCCTCCCCTGCATTTTTTTTTAGTATTTCTTTATTAAATTTAAAAAAAAAAACGACGTGGGGCTTCGCCATATTTTTGATCCAGCCAGGTACAGCAGGCAGCTACGGGCTGCCACCAACCCCTTCTGCCTAGTTTTACCTGGCTGGAAACCAAAAATATAGGGAAGTCCCTTTTTTAAAAATTATTTCATGAAATAATTTTAAAAAAAAATGGCGTGGGCTTCGCCATATTTTTGGGCCAGCCAGGTACAACTAGGCAGCTGGGGGCTGGAATCCTCAGCGTAGGGAGGCCCAAGCTTTCTGGGCCCCCCCCGCTGTGAATTGCAGCCCGCAGCCGCCCCAGAAAATGGCGCATTCATAGAAGCGCCATTTTCTGGCGCTGTATCCAGCTCTTCCAGCTGCCGTGTAGCGGTGGCAGACTGGGTAATAAGGGGTTAATGCCAGCTTTTTCTCAGCTGGTACTAAGCCCGAGATTCATAACGTCTGGCCAATATTAGACCGGACCATTAGGAATCTCTAGTAATTTGTAAAAAAGACACAAGACAGAGAAAAATATTTTTATTAGAAAAAAAACACAAACACTACTTGGACTCCATCTTTATTATTCATTCTTCGTCCGACGTAGTCCAGTGGGAAGGTCCGACGTAGTCCAGTGGGAGGTCCCGCGACGATTCTCAGTTTTATAGCATATGGGGCATCCCCCATATGCTATAAAAGCAGGTTCATTGTCAGGAGGATGACAGGTCATGAACTCAGTGAGTTCTTGACCTGTCAGAATCCTCGGGTCACAAGGGGTTAACTGTGCTCTTCATGGCGGTCTCCACATCAGGTCAACATAAGTGGTGATCTATCAGGATCCTGGGATCCCACAGGGATCCTGGGATCACCACTGATGGTGATCTGATGTGGAGATCACCATGAAGAGCACAGTTAACAAGGGGTTAACTGTGCTCTTCATGGTGGTCTCCACATCAGATTACCATCAGTGGTGATCTATCAGGATCCTGGGATCCCACAGGGATCCTGGGATCACCACAGATGGTGATCTGATGTGGAGATCACCATGAAGAGCACAGTTAACAAGGGGTTAACTGTGCTCTTCATGGTGGTCTCCACATCAGATTACCATCAGTGGTGATCTATCAGGATCCTGGGATCCCACAGGGATCCTGGGATCACCACTGATGGTGATCTGATGTGGAGATCACCATGAAGAGCACAGTTAACAAGGGGTTAACTGTGCTCTTCATGGTGGTCTCCACATCAGATTACCATCAGTGGTGATCTATCAGGATCCTGGGATCCCACAGGGATCCTGGGATCATCACTGATGGTGATCTGATGTGGAGATCACCATGAAGAGCACAGTTAACAAGGGGTTAACTGTGCTCTTCATGGTGGTCTCCACATCAGATTACCATCAGTGGTGATCTATCAGGATCCTGGGATCCCACAGGGATCCTGGGATCACCACTGATGGTGATCTGATGTGGAGACCACCATGAACAGCACAGTTAACTCCTTGTGACCCGAGGATTCTGATAGGTCATGAACTCACTGAGTTCATGACCTGTCATTCCCTGGGCCGCACAGCAGGGGTTAACAGAACAGCGGCGCGCCCGTGCGCGCACACCGGGTGCGCGCACAGCTGGTGTGCGCGCACACAGGAGGCGCGCGTCTCAGAGGAGAGCAGCAGGAGCCGCCGGCAGGAGAAGCCCCCAGGACCGGAGGACCCCGGGACCGGAATCAGGATCGTTGGTAGGTAAGAGTGGTGAGGGGGAGGTGGGGGGGACTTTACTGAGGAACGGGGGGGTCTGCAAACTCCATCCGATGTGATGTTTGATCACATCGGATGGAGTTTAGAGGCGGCGGGGCCGGCATATGGACACCAGGGAAGGAGGAACGTGGTTACCGGACACCGGGCACCGGGGGAGGGAGCGGGGGGTGTCCGGAGGCTGGGGGACCCAGAGGGGGACTAAGGAGCACCGGGGGAGGACATTCCCATGCAGCCTGACATGTGTGACATGTCAGGCTGCATGGAGATGCAGGGAAGGCAGCACACCGCCGCTATTTTTGAATGGTACGGGGGGGGGGGGTGGATGGAGGTGTGGGGGGGCCCGGGGGGGGCTCGAGGGATCTTAGGGGCCTTAGGGGTTAATGGATCACTTTGATCCGACATGTGTTTTCATGTCGGATCAAAGTGAAAGCATTTTGTACAAAGCACTTTCACTTTTGTAATGTGATGATCGGTAAACGGTGTTTACCGGTCATCACATTACAGGTGCGGGTACAAAAGGAGCTAATTACTAATCTCTAGGGTGTCAGCTACAGTCGGTACGCTGACACCCTAGAGGTATTAGCTCCAGGGGTGGCGCTATAGAGCTTTTTCTAGCAGTACGTCTACAGACGTATGGCTGGGCTTTAGTACCCTTTTTTTCGGACGTCTGTAGACGTACGGCTGTCGTCTAGGGGTTAAGTTAATATAGTGAAGTAATCCTGTGCCATAAACTAATGATGGGAGAAATAGATGTCTCCATTGCAATAAAGACTGCACCTGATGACAAGCACACCAGAATGAACAAGGCTGAAACTTCAGAGGACCCAATCCCTCCAATTGACTCAAGAGGGCTGACAAGATGACTGGCGAGCGTCGTGCACCTTATTGCAGAGACCCTGATTGAACTCTACCTTATTGCAGAGACTTTTGATTGAACTCAAGACTCTACCTGAGCTATGATGAGAGTCAAGATGCATTTACACCTATTATATACCATTGGGGTTTCACATTTAGGCTCAAAGGTAACACTAGGATTACAGACAAAGAACCATGTCCCTGGAAGGGGTAGAAGATTCTACAGTTGCACCCCCACAGTTTGGGTCAGTACCTGTTGTCATTACAGGAGGGTAATCCAGGTGTGACCACTGGTTTTGCCAGTATGGCTCACAAGTATAGGCCTGTGGTGGGGTGCATCTCTGGGTAAGTTACCTACACGAGCATAAGGATTAGAGAATGCGTGTTGCAAATGAAAATAAAGATGTGTGAATGCTTACAGGGAAGACCACCAAATGAGCAGTCCAGAATGGTATACATTACCCATAGTGTATGCAGCTTATCTGTGTACTCTGTGATATATGGCCTGTCCAGGGGGTCATTCTCTATATAGGCAGAATAGCAGCTTAAGGTTACACAAGGTGATAAATCATGTATCTTCAGAAATTCAAACAATTAGAGGAGGAAATAATGTCAGGGCAATTACCTGACATTGTTGAGTAATTGTTTTAATGAGTAATTGTTTGATTTACTGAAGAATATACATATATACACAATTATATGTATAACTCCTAAGATGGCGTCCAGAGCTCTTATGTAAGTTGTTTTTAAGTGAGAACATGTAGAGACATGCCTCTGACATGTCTACATGGCCCCCATCTGGTTAAGATAAGATAAGGGGGTAGAGCTACACACCCTGCCAAGGGTTATTAAGGGACACATGGAAAGTCCCATATACTCTGCCAACTGTTTACATGATAAGGAGCCAATCACCATGAAGCAGATATTGTTGGGGAACCAATCATTGTAAAAGAATTGAGAATGTAACCAATGACTTTAAAGCTTGATTAATTTATGCATAAGCATCTGTCTATATAATAAACCTGTTGGGGCACCTCCCCTTAGGAATACTTTGATATTGCAATCTAAGACTTGGTGTCTGTTATTCCTCCGTCCATTAACCTGATAAGAATCAGGCATTTTGCCGTGACAGCTGTTTAATGTGCTGTGAAAATCATCTTGTCATCTGGTTTTCCTCCTGCTCTTTATTTCCTCCTGTGCTTGTTTTGTTTTATACCTCTTTGTATATTGCTGTGAGTATTGGGTTTGGGAGAGGGGCTATTAGACCTAGGCTGGCTAGGAGCAGGGCAAGGGTGGCGGCTCAAACATACTAACCATCAACTCTAGGATAAGGGACAGCTAGGGTCCCCCTAGCCTGAGGGTCAGTCTAGGCAACTCGATCCCTTGTATTTCTTACTACCCAGTGATAGATGCCTTCTCTTATTTTATCTATTTATCTATCTCTCTATCTAAACAGCAAGAAGTAGAGGCAGCACTCCAAAAAAAGGTGGTATAAAAAGTAATTCACAAAGCTCATAGTGGTCATATTTAAAGGTTCACACCGTAGAACCAAAACGCTGCCACTATGAGCTAAATAAATCACTTTTTATGCCACATTTTCTTTGGGAGTGCTGCCTCCATTTGTTTGTGTTTATCTTGATGGTTTGGTCTTTGCCAGGGAGGCTTTGCACCCACATTGCTCTTGTGATACTCCTGTTTTTCTAGCTATATTATCTATAGTGATGAGTGAGCACTACAATGCCTGGGTGCTCGGTAGTCAAAACGAGCAGCTGAATGCTTGGATGGGCGTGACTCAAGTACCGACTATAAGAGAAGTCAATGGGGAACTCGAGCATTTTTATAGGGGATCTTCCTGGAAAAATGCTTGAGTTCTCCTTTGACTTACATTATGCTCAGGTACTCGAGTTGTGCCCAACTGACCATCCAACTACTCTTTAGGAATACTAAGCACCTAACCATGGTACTGCTTGCTAATTACTAATTAATAACGATGAGCAAGCACGCTACCTATTGCTCAATCCAGCATTGAAATGATCGGATATGTTTGGTACTTAAAATGATAAGAAAGGAGCGGCACTCACTGAAGTTGCTCTTGAAATGTATTCCATATCAAAGTTACAGAGCGCAGGTAGGGAGGGAGTGCAGGGTCGGATGACGGTTAACCGTTTTGGGTGGTCGCGCTTCAACGGGCCTGACATGATATTGATATGGAATAAATTTCAAGAGCAACTTCGGTGAGTGCCGCTCCTTTCTTATCATTTTATGTATGGATCTTGTGCTTTGAGCTGAGTAATACCAGAATAGCTGCCTCTGACAACAGCAGTGGGTGGAGTCCACCTGAGGAAGACAATAAGCCTTCGTGGAAACATTAGTGGTGAATAAATAGGATTCTTGATCCATAACTACCTGCCTTATCTGTGCCCCTGCGCTCTCTATAGAATAACCTTTAATTGAACTGTTGGATTTCACCATTGTGTGAGTTATTCAGAAGCTGCGGGGCACATTGCTGAAAATCCTTCACTATCTGTGGAGCACAGGACCTGTGGGAACGTCGACACCTGTGATTGGTGGATATCGTTTACGTGACCGCAGACACCACGTGACTGACAAGCGACTGACACCTGGACGGCTCTCCTGGCCCAGGTGACCTTAAGAATACATTGGGGTTGTGCGGAGGTGGCACAACCTGAAAAGGTGAGAGCCCCCCCTGTCACAACCTTCCCTTCCCCTTCAATGTGCATGTGTTGTTCTCCCTTTTTGTATTTGTCAATGTTCAGACACAGAGTGAACGCTGCAAGCCATCACCCTGATGACAGCCACTTGCAATCTCTGAATGGCTCTCACTGGGGAGAAAAGCAACGTGTCCAGATACTGTTAAAAAAAATGCCCACCCTCCCTCAGAAATGCTCTGTTTTTGGTTGGCTGTATGTGAGCGAAGAGCCGGACTGACCATTACTACTTCAATTACAGGATATTAGATGCTCAAGTCAAGCCTATCAGAACATTCAAACGGCTTGATTCGAGTTCTAAGCTTTTTAGTACTAGCTCATCATTACTAAATATCTATCCATCTTTGTCTATTTCTTTATCTATGACATAGGCCTCAATTAAAGCTGTAGTTGCTTCATAGATATAAAATAAAAAACATTTTAACTACATTAATTGTCATCAAATCCAAACCAAAGTATATAACTGAGCCTGGAAAGGAATCACAGATTTACTTCACTTTACCGAGTATTTAATTTTAGTAAACTGTGCTTCCTCCATCCATTATCCCTTGGGGAAATCTAATGTTGCACAAAACAAGATATTGTAGCAGTCAAATAAAACAACAAGCAAATAATTTCAAAAGTAATTCCAGTGACAAATCATCATTTTTCTAGATATGTGGGTTTAATTCAATCTTTTCCTGATGAAGTCTTCATACAGTGGGTGTACTTGTCTTCTGGGAATAAAATGCTCATAAGTTTGTACAGTTGATGACTATCATAGAATTCAGTGTAACAGATGAATCACATCAAATGACATCCGATAACTGAGATTACAATCTTTATTTCATCACCCTTATCAAACTACTACACATACATGCATTGTGCAATAAGTCTCATCTGTCCTAAAATACAGCTATCTTCTCAAAGGGAAAACAGAGGGAAGTTGGACTCACAGTTTGAAACACCATTTTCACTTTTTTTTTTCACTTCTTCAGATTGGCTCTGTCTTCTTCTTCCTCAAGTGGTAGGCTCCTCACAGCCATGAGGAACATGACACACATCAGTGGTGGACCTTGTGCCATGAGGGCCCTGGTGCAGCACTGATGGTGAGGAGCGGGGGGGAAGGGGATGAGGGGGGTGCTATGGGTGCTGCGGCTCCAAACCTGCACCGGGCCGCGCAATCCTGGGAGCCGGAGCGCCAGAGGAGAGGAGGGGCGGGATCAGTCAAGGGAGTCAGGAAGCTTCCCTCAGCTAACCCCCTCTCCTCTGACACAGGGTTATGGGGGTCGGCTGGGGCCCCCCTGCAGGCTTGAGGGGCCCCTAGCCGGTTGGGGCCCTTGTGCAGCTGAACCAGCTGCACCACGGTAGGTCTGCCCCTGACACACATAACTGATGAATGCCACACCTCGTGTGACCACATATGTTATGGTGCCACATGACTGCATGGATGCTTAGTCAATGACGGAGCTCAAAGGAATAAAATAATGAAGAGGAACTCATAAGAAGGAAGAAATGCAGCAACAATGGCAGTAAAGGTAAGAGGAGGGCCGAAGGGAAGTAACTATTGAGTTAAGTAGTTATTATTTTTTTAACAGATTAATTTAGTACTTAACATATTCAAATCTCCCTGTATTGAGCAAATATCCAGAAATGAATTTTTGGGAGACCACTAAAATTTGAATCTATAAAAATGATATCAACTACCAACTAAAAATATTGAGTTTTTTTTTGCACTGGTTAAATAAAGCAATCTTATACGCGACAAAAACAATGTTAGTATGTAACCAAATTAGAATTACTGTTGTGGGTTTAACGCAAAGATATTCAAGCCCATTCAACTGCTTCTCTAACCTTGAAGCATATTTGAGTGTTTCTCGCTAATAGTTAGTCCTGGCATGGATTTACCATACACAAGCACAAGGAGGTAAAACACTGCAGCCTGCTGCCAACCGCATTTACATTTTTGACTGATAATTTTTCCACAATTGAGATTTGGCTGCTGCAGATTATGTTGTAGATCGGTTGACATAATAGTTAACAAGCTAATACTATAAGCCAAAAACAAATACTGCATTAATCTGTAGATTTAATAGAAATTTTAAACATTTGCTACTCCGCTATGTTCTTTAGACAGAATTAGAATCTTATATAAAGACAGTACCTGATGCTAGCAGCTTTAGACAAGTAATGCACCTGAACTATTTGGAGTTTTCTTTCCTATTTTGCCCCTTTTCCAAAAAATGTTAAGTAGATAATGATCCAGCGGAGATCCAGAAGGTGTAGTATATAAAATAAAGCCTTTATTCATTAAACATTAAAACAAAATCTATAAAAATTTATGTGGGTGATGCATGGAAATGAACGTTACAACCTACGCGTTTCGACATATTGTCTTAATCATCATCAGACCATGAGTAAAGGCCCCGTCACACATGTCAACCAAGGCTGCGATGTCGGAAGCGATGTGCGGGTGCGCGCTCGCTTCCGACATCGCAGCCTTGGTGTCACACGGCAGGATGTTGCCGGTGACGCTGCAGCGATGCGGGCGGAGCCATCACTCGCTGGGCTGGGATCAACCCAGCGAGCGACCCGCAGAAATACTGCGGTATAAGCTGGATCGCTGCCAACATCGCTATTGCGGTGTCAGACGGCGAGATCCAGCCTAATCGCTGGTTGCAGATTGACTGGTTTACGTTCATCCTCGTAAACCTGTCAACCTGTGACCAGTGATAAATCGCAGTTGCGTCGCACTGTCACACAGCACGACGCACTTGCGATATCGCTAGCAACATTGCTGATGCGTCACTTTTCGGCGATGTCGCTCGCGATATTGACACGTGTGACAGGGCCTTAAGGCCATACGTTGAAACGCATTGGTTGTGACGTTCATTTCCATGCGTCACTTAAGCGATATTCATCCACAAGAATTTTTATGGATTGTGTTTTAATATTTAATGAATGAAGACTTTATTTTATTACAACTTATGGATATTCACTAGTTCATTACCTTTCTGCACATGGGTGTACCCAGGATCAAAACTAGGGGGGGGGGGCAAGCCATGGTCGTTCAGGTTGCGCCCGCTTCTTGTACCATCACTGCGCAGCAGCACACGGCCCGCTAAGGGTCCCGTGTGTTTCACTGAGCCTCCTGCTATCCACAGCCGCCCCCCTGCGCTTCCTCTTACCACAGGGGTGATGCCATGCATTGCACAGTGGAACGCATAAAAAGCAGGAAGCACTACCTTCTCCTAGTGTGGACTAGGCGGCACTTCCTGCTTTTATGCGTTCCACTGTGCAACGCTCGGCGTCACCACCTCCTCCTGTATCTTCAATTTTGGGAAGCTGCGGTGGAACCAGGAGATGTAAGTACAGATTTTTTTTAAGGAGTACACGCTGGCCAGAGGAGTATGGGGGATGGGGGGGGAAAGGGGGTGGCTCACCGTGGCTGCATTATACTGTATGAAGGATTATGAGGCTGTACTGTGCTATATGGAAGGCTGTACTATGCTAAACACAGGACTGTGAGGGTGCATTAGACTGTATGGAGGGCTATATGGAGAACTATGGGGGTGCATTATACTACATGGAGGACTATTGATGGTGCATTATACTGTATAGAAGACTATGGGTGAATTATACTATATGGAGAATTATGGGGATGAATTATAGGAGTGCATTATACTGTATGGATTGGAGGTGCATTATAATGTATGGAGGCATATGAGGCTACATTATACTATATAGAGGATAGTGGGGTTGCATTATGATAATTGGATGACTATGGGGGTACCTTATGAATGGGGGACTATGGGGTGCATTATAATACATAGAGGACTATGGGAATACATTGTTATGTATGGAGGAATGTGGGGATGCATTATAATAATTGGAGGACTATGGTAGCTGAGGAGGAGGACCATATAAACCATGATGGGGGACATATATACCACGATAAAGGCCATATTCCAGGAGGAGGACCATATACAGCAGGATAAGGGACATTAATACATAATGAAGGGGGAGAGGGGTCAATTTGTGAGTATAGGATTTAGAATGTTACACGGGGCCCATTCATCTGACCAACGTGCACGCGGAAGGTGGGGGGCCTACATTGCGCACCTGTGCCCCTAGTCTTATTGCGCCACTGGGGAGCCCTATGGGGGCAGGGGCTGTATATGACATGGGCAGGCTGCAGTCAGGGGCCGGGCGAGATTAATATATTTAATATATTAATATATTTGCTCCAAACGTTGCACCCGGTCTTATTTGCAGGGGGGAGGCATACACACACAGGGGCATACACTCGCAGGGGCATACACTCTCACGGTGGCTCAGTGGTTAGCACAGTATATGGTGGCTCAGTGGTTAGCACTGTATACGGTGGCTCAGTGGTTAGCACTGTATACGGGGGCTCAGTGGTTAGCACTGTATATGGTGGCTCAGTGGTTAGCACTGTATATGGTGGCTCAGTGGTTAGCACTGTATATGGTGGCTCAGTGATTAGCACTGTATATGGTGGCTCAGTGATTAGCACTGTATATGGTGGCTCAGTGGTTAGCACTGTATGGTGGCTCAGTGGTTAGCACTGTATAGTGGCGGCTCAGTGGTTAGCACTGTATATGGTGGCTCAGTGGTTAGCACTGTATATGGTGGCTCAGTGGTTAGCACTGTATATAGTAGCTCAGTGGTTGGCACTGTATATGGTGGCTCAGTGGTTAGCACTGTATATGGTGGCTCAGTGGTTAGCACTGTATAGGGTGGCTCAGTGGTTAGCACTGTATAAGGTGGCTCAGTGGTTAGCACTGTATATGGTGGCTCAGTGGTTAGCACTGTATATGGTGGCTCAGTGGTTAGCACTGTATGGTGGCTCAGTGGTTAGCACTGTACGGTGGCTCAGTGGTTAGCACTGTACGGTGGCTCAGTGGTTAGCACTGTACAGTGGCTCAGTGGTTAGCATTGTACGGTGGCTCAGTGGTTAGCAGTGCGCGATGTCTCTGTGGTTAGCAAAGTATGATGGCTCAGTGGTTAGCAGCACAGTATATGGTGGGCAGGCGGTTAGACCAGGATGAAGGCTGGGGGGTGAGCGCAGGAGGACGGAGGCTTGAGGGGTGAGCGCAGGATGACGAAGGCTGTTGGGGTGAGGGCAGGAGGACAGAGGCTGGAGGGGTGAGCGCAGGAGGACAAAGGCTGGAGGGGTGAGGGCAGGAGGACAAAGGCTGGAGGGGTGAGGGCAGGAGGACGGAGGCTGGAGGGGTGAGGGCAGGAGGACGGAGGCTGGAGGGGTGAGGGCAGGAGGACGGAGGCTGGAGGGGTGAGGGCAGGAGGATGGAGGCTGGAGGGGTGAGGGCAGGAGGACGGAGGCTGGAGGGGTGAGGGCAGGAGGATGGAGGCTGGAGGGGTGAGGGCAGGAGGACAGAGGCTGGAGGCCCCCATCAAAAGCACAGTGCAGCCAACTTTATCTTTATTTACATTACATTTATTTTACACTCACTGTGATCCTCCGGCTGCTCTGTCTCTGCCTCCAGCCCCCCACAGTCCACAGGGCAGCTGCACAGGCTCTTCTGCTCCCGGGGCCGGCACTGCAGCGTGCACTGTGTAGCATTGCACACCACACACACACATTGCACACACACACATTGCACACACACACATTGCACACACACACACACACATTGCACACACACACATTGCACCATTGCACACACACATTGCACACACACACATTGCACCATTGCACACACATATTGCACACACACACATTGCACATACACACATTGCACACACACATTGCACACACACACATTGCACACACACACATTGCACACACACATTGCACACACACATTGCACTATTGCACACACATTGCACACACACATTGCACACACACATTGCACACACACATTGCACATACACACATTGCACATACACACATTGCACCATTGCACACACACATTGCACACTCACATTGCACACACACACATTGCACATACACACATTGCACACACACATTGCACATACACACATTGCACACACACACATTGCACATACACACATTGCACCATTGCACACACACACATTGCACACACACATTGCACATACACACATTGCACACACACACATTGCACACACACATTGCACACACACATTGCACATACACACATTGCACCATTGCACACACACACATTGCACACACACATTGCACACACTGTCACTCTGCACAGCACACTGCACCTTCTTTCCTTGGGGCCACTCACCACCGGCTCTCTTCTGCTGTCCTCTCTTGATCTCCTCTGCCGTCCGTTCACCCGACAGTGCTGTGCCGCCGGCTCCCGCCCGCTCCTCTGGAGTCCGCCCTCAGCACTGAGTCTGACCCCTCACTCGGCCGGGAGACAGTGCTGCTCCTTTGACTCCCAAAGAGGGGAGGGAGGGGGGGGCGGGGGCAGCGGCCGTTCCGGCACAAAAAAAAGCCCTGGTCACAGTAGTACAGTTACAGTAGGTGCCAGGTGGGGTGCGCACAGTGCCACGCTCACCCGGGGCAGCCTCTTGGGGGGGGGCACCTGCCCCCCCTGCCCCACGCTGGGTACGCCCATGTTTCTGCATATCTCTATACAGATACTCCACTGGATCCCTACGGACACCAGAGAAGTGAGTGGGGAGCTGAAGGATGGTGGGCTGAAGGACTACTGGGATAAGCTATTTTCTCTGTTGGATTTTATAAAAAGTAAGTCAGCTTTAGCAGGAGGTATGGTGCCACGAATACACAGGATACACTCTTTATGCCACTGCAGTAGCCAAATTAAGTTGCTGGCGGCCTGGAACAGCAGTCTAAAAAAAAAGGGGCCTAGATAAAGCCACAACATAGGGAGACTAGAAAAGTGACAAACATATTACATTTTTCACTGCTGGAGTACAAGAGGTACTTAAAATATTACAGTAAATGGTTCTTTACGGTTAAAGTATTCAAACCATGGAATAGCCCAACCAAGAAATTCTAATGGCTGCTGCAATGACAGGATTTATAAAAAATTAGTCTGAAAATTAAGTTCAATTGATCCAAGGAAATTATTTGATGACCTTTTTTTGGTATCTGGAAAGATTGTTTTCCCACAATCTCCCAGGAAGGTCTGTTTTCCCATTCTGTGGCTCAAAAGGACAAATCTTTGGAAAGTCAAACTTAACAAATAAGGGTTTTTTCAGGGTTGTGAAATCGGTAAGCCAAACATCCAACTCTGACTCCAAAATTTCCCTGAATCCGACTCAGACTTCAACTCCACCAAAATAAGCACTGACTTCGACTCAACGACTCCAACTCCACAACCATGACTGTGAATTCAGTAAGCCAAACATCCGACTCCAACTCCTCAAGTTCCTTGAATCTAACTCTGACTTCACCAAAATGGACACTGACTCCGACTCAACAACTCCGACTCCACAACCATGACTGTGAAGTCAGTAACCCAAAAATCTGACTCTGACTCTTCAATTTCCCTGAATCCAAGTCTGACTCCACCAAAATGGACACAGACTCAGACTCCATGACACCGAATCTAAGTCCGCAGTGCTGAGTTTTTTTTACATGTTTTTAATATAAATTAGTGTGAAAAAAATCTGAATCTAATAGGATTCAACCCAGCTTTATTGCTTTACAAATAAATATAAAGCAGAGAAGACAAAACATTGTATTATAATTCTACTGAAGCTACTAAAACATTTCTACTTCTAAACGCCTATTTGTTCGCTGATATGAAGCCAGTGAGTATTGTGTAAAAGTTCAGCTCTAGGTTTATGAATTGCAGATGCAAAGATAATTAATCTATTTACCTCATTACAAAACAATGTGTAATCCAGAAATGTTATTGCTGTATTCAAGGAAAATGAATAACAAAACTATGAAAACGACAGATAGAAATATGGTTGATGAGAATATTCCAAAAATGAAAAATTATTATAGAATTTAGAAGCACAAAAGATGAATATTGTATGTTCTGACCTATAGGATTTGTAAAGAAAAATGTATGAAGTGATTTGTGGATAGAATATGTAATGGTCAGAATGGGCATAAAATCAGATTCATCTTGCAAATAAGGCTTTAAAAGAATATTACCAATATTAAAAACTAATCCGAGTAAATGGTTAAGAAGAATACAGACTTTGGCTTTGATGAGTGCAGAAGAGGTTTTGAATGGCTAAATAAGAAGTCCTTGGTGCAGCTTTGGGGGAGGATTGGCTGTAATTATCTCCGACAGTTCCACACAAAATGAATGGAGCATTTCAGAGATCCATTCTCAGAATTTATAGGGGTCTGAGCAGTTCTAAAGAAGAAGGGGGGAGAACAATCAGCTGACCACAATGGACCCCCAAAAAATACTAAACATAATATTAATTAGGTCAATTGGGCTGCCCATCCTTTCTGAGATGTTTAGTATATATTTTATTCAGATCCTTTGTTTTTCAATTCATGATGATTATGAGTAATGATGCCTGCCCGAAACGCGTAAGGTGGGTCCATTACATGCACAGGATCTATCTACATTAAGTTCAACTTTTTTATGAAAATTTAAAATAAACCCTTTTTGATTTTACTCGGTGCTGGTTCATCTTCCCCTTCCCATGCCTCTTGCTGTGGATACCAGTTCATAAGAGCCGTGCATCTTTCTAAAGGCCCCGTTACACCTTTCAACATCGTTTACGACGTCGTTCAAAAGTGACGTCAAGAACGATGTTGAAACGACATCG